>JAHDVF020001113.1:0-167242 GCA_022606425.2 Lepidostoma basale | reverse complement strand
AATACATGTTGTCTATTTTTAATATATTATATAAAAGTTTTAAAAAAATGTGTCTTGACTTGAAGAAATAAAATTAAATTATTATAAATATGGAGAGAATGATTACATTCGAAATAAATCTGTTTAAGAAAATTCTATATATAAATTATTTTTCCATGAAATTGTTTATTTTGAAAAAAACTCCATATTCACAACTTACTAGAAAACTCAACCCGCCTATACAAATAATACAAAAAATACTACCTTATTATAGAACTAAATTACAAACCATTAATCCAAAGAGCTTAACAAAAAAATAGACAGCCACACTGTGCTTACCTTACATGCTTCTCTTGATTCCTAAATATGCATACATCGTGTCATGCACGCACGTCAATTTCTCCGACTTTTACGTAAAATTATGCAACATTCAATATTTGATTTATATGACAGTGCCTCATTTTCTTCGATTTTTCTCTATTTCTAGTTCCCTTTAAGTCGTTAACGTATACATTATTTGTCTCTTTTTCTTCATTCATTATTTCCATATGTCCAAACCATATAAATGATTCATTCAATATTTTATTCAGAACACTTTCATTCGCACTGCATTCTTCACCTCTTATATTTAAATTTGATACTCTATCTTATAGAGATATATCACACATACATCTAAAGATCGCATTTTAACTGCATTTATTCTTCTTTCATCCTTCTTTTGCCTTCTTCACTTCCATACATTAGAGTCGGTACAAGAATACCATTGTGCATTGACATCTGTTTTTTTTTTAAACGCTTCTGTTTGCGATGACAAACTTAAGTGCATTCAATATCGTTGAACAACCATTCGTTCAATTTCCTCCACTCACCCATCATTTGTAAACATACTTCCTTCCTTCATTATAAAAAAAAAACATTTGTTTCAGATTAAGACCATTCACGCCTATATTGCAGACTGTAGTGATTTTTTTAATTTTCAAAGTTCGTTACTTTAAACTTATTCACAATCATCATCAGATAATATTCCCTGTATACCTCATTTATACTGGTCACCAGGAGTTGTAGTTTATGCTCGTTATTTACAAGTAGAACAGCGTCCGTTATTATTATATTATAATAATATTATATTATATAATTGGGAGATGCCTATCGGTGGCGATGAGGTTTGCAACCCATCACACCGCGTCTCCCGCGGGACGAAAAGAGAAGGATAGAATGCCGCGTAGTTTAAAATGTGACAGTCCATTCTTTCTGCCTACTCTTTCGGGGAGACGGCGTGATGGTTAGTTAGTTAGTTAGTTAATAATATAAATTGGCAAAAATCCGAATGTCATCAAGAAAGAGAAAGATTAAATTTTGAATACATGAGAGCGAGAGAGGAATTCTTCGAATCTCCCCGAAAGTAATTCTAAATGCGCATAACGCACATGCCCGAGAACGTTTCAGGATTACTTTGAATTTTGTTCTGATTATTGTTATATGACAGTAGTGTAGAAAACAGAAAAGGAACAACTTGATGTTCTTAATTGTGTGAAAAAATGTACATTAAAAGTCAAAACTTTTTACTGATTACGATTGGACAGTGAACCGTGTTTTAAAGGGTAGAAAATCTTTATCGTGAATATTTCATGGGTTGCTACTAATTAAGTATATAATCATGTTGGCATTAAAAAAAATATATATATATATCGAGGTGTTTTCAGCATCAAATTTTGCCCTCGCTTATGCTTTTGAAAAACGTTTTATTTTAATGTACATAATGGGGAATCTTTATGAGGAATATGTCCTGATTGAGGTGCGTATTTCGGTTCAAATTATTGAGGACGGGTATTCCAGGCATCCGCCCAGCGGCGTGCCAGGAGCCTAGGTAGCGTTTAACGCGAGCTAGGAATTCCGAATATTCCAACAGATACATCCGGCCTTTTTGATAATTTATACGTCTATGGAGTGGGGTTTATTCTCTTGATTGAAGAGGGTGCTTAGTTGAGCGGATATTGTCAATCAGCGCGAATTTCTATACAGCACTATTGCTTTATTTTGGAACAAACCGCTCGTGACGTAAGCATTCACTCTGTGTCAAGAGATTCTTCTCAGAATGCTATGCTTTGAAATTAATAAATTAACGCAACATGAGTTGTAGTATTCAATAGACAACTTGTTTCATTTATAAATTTTGCCAATTTGTTTCTATTGCTCGTACCAATTACGTTACCAACGCACTCGTAAATTCACTAACACAATTACTTATTTGTGTTTATTTAATTTATATTTCACCTATCCACCGTAATTTTAAATAACTGTAATTAGGCACTTAAAATAATTCAACTCTAGCAAGAACTTCAAAATGTTATCAAAAGTCCGGATCGTCCAGCTGACAACATGTGCTCCATCTAAAGAACATAATGTGTTATATTATTGTTATTTTTTTATTTTATTTTATATTATTTGTTTTAAGTTTTATTTTGTGGACGTTGGACAATCAAAGTATGCGTGGGAGATGCCTATTGGTAGCGATTAGGTTCGCAACCCATCACACCGCATCTCCGGTGGGGGCCAAAAGAGAAGAATAGAGTGCCCCATCGGTTGGCAGTCCATTATTTCTGCCTATCTCTTCGGGGAGACGGCGTGATTTTTATTGTTTAGTGGGAGTAGGGGGAGATATAGAATGAGGCAGTTATTTGATTGATTGTTAGGTGCTACTTAAACACAAATTTCGTGATTCGGTTATTTTAATCATGTTTCGGTTATTTTAATCTTCCCGGGCGCTTGAAAATATGCCTTTTTGGCTTATATTATACTCGTACATACTATGCGGATGTAGATAGAACCATAAAATGAGCATAACAGTACTGTTATATATTAAAATTGTAAATGCTTCCTTCTCTGAAGTGTTACACTATTTTCACTTACTTTATTATCCTCAAGCAACTTCGATAGGTTCTTTAATATCTAATCACTCAGATATAACTTAATCAGTGTTCTTTTCCTGACATTTTAATACAATAAAAAAAACTATAATTTATTGTTTCTTGAACAACGATGTAAAACTCGATATTAAATAATCAATACGAAAGAAAACGATTGTTTTGTAGAAATTATATTGTTGTATAAGGGAATTTGATGTTTCGCCAATCTATGGAATTATAAAATACAAATAACATAATTCAATGTTCAATGTTTATAAACAAAAACGTGCTTGATTTTCGCAACATTTGATAATGCGTTAAACAGTTGAAACATGTCATTCCTATAAACTATAATAAAACTTCTAGAAAATAGACTAACAGAATTAATCACGATTCAGGAATAAACGGTAATGAGAGATAGCGCAGAACATGGATTAGTTTTAAAATAAATTTCCTTCGTACATCTTATTCGAATAACAGTGACAACTCTATACTACCATCTCATATGTAATTACTACAAGCATTACCCAGTTATACAAAGTTAGGAAGGACGGGGTAGCTACTCACGAGCTTCCTTAGACACGATTACAGCATTTGCATATTTATCTACCCACGCAGTTTGTATGCGGATGGTAAATTGTGGGAACAAATACACCTATTTAATTACAATATTCCTAAATTGGAACAGGTTTATTATACCAGCTACCTTTATTTCTACAGAAATAGTAAATAATTTTAAATATATGTCTTTTAATTAAATGGGGAATCTATGTTGTAAAGATATTTTTCAAATTTTATACTAATATTTTATATTTACGCTTGGTTTATGGAAACCTAAGAGTTATTGCACTTCCATGAAGGATATATGAAGTGATAGATGAATTGAAGGAGACACACACATATTTACTTTGTGATTATTAAAGTTAATTTTGGAATTGAATCAAGCACACGAGATAACACCAGATATACAAATCTAGTAAACATTTAAAGATTCTGTCATAACCAAGTGCGATTGTGCTCAATAATGCGTTTACTGGTGAGAGCACTCAAAAGGCTGCCATGGAACTGATAATTAACCATGCTGATAGATATTGAAATAACTCTAGATGGGTAAGCAGAGCAACAACACATAAGAAGCGAGAAGAGATCAAATCAAATCAAATCAGTTTATTTCATTAACAGACATTAGAATTTTTTTTTAAGGCATCTATTGAGAACAGGTAAAATAATATATTGTGTATAGTATACTACCAGAAACGCTTGAGAGATGGTTCAACATTAAGAAGAGAGGATACTCTCCAGAATTAAGAGTATTTGCCTTCTGAACTTACTTTCACTAATATGAGAGACGTCGATCTCCGAGGAGACCGCGATCAGCAGATTAATTGCTCTTCCCACCGGTGTCACCAGAGGCAGGTTAGTTCTGGCGGCCCGTAGGTAAAACAATCTATGCGGTCGCTGTTGAAGATATCTATCAGGGACAAAAAACCGAACACTTTCCAGCATGGCTGAGTTCTCGAAATGTCCCCTGAGTAATCTAAACAAATAACACCTGACCAATGACTACAACCTTAATAAAACTGTAAGGTTTGGAAAATGCGTACCGTAAATAAAATTCGAGACTCACAGGTCTTTCACATGCATCAAAGTTAATCTGAGAAGTGTCTCAGTAGTCACTAACGTGGCTTAAGAAGACAAAGAAGCGCCACTAGCCATATGTTTTCCCTTAAACGAATTATATTCTACGCTACCACGTCAAAATCGTGAGTTACACTGAATGTAAACGTCTAAAGGGCCGATTTCCTCCAATTTACATTGCACACCCTCCTTCAATATTTTCATGTCGTTTTTAAAATTCGAATGAACTGTGTATCATTAAAAAACTATTCCAAATTTACACCTCTAAAGTCAATAGCTAGAAAATTTATCATGTGATTAGTGAGACATTGCAACTTCAAAAAATTATTATATGATTAGTGAGACATTTCATCTTCAAAAGAAAATGATACAGGATTAAAATGTTAGGAAGAAAATCATCAAGGAGACTAAACTCTTCAAGATGTATACTGCCATGAAAATCGAAATAAGTTGTGAAAACATTTAAAAAATTGGTAAATCCGTCACACATGCGTGTCTTTTTTTTATACTATAAAAACTTACAAACCCATTTCGCTTTAAAATAATGAAGTCTGCGAAGACAAATGATACCGCTGTGTTGGATTTACAGCTTAAAGGGCGCACCGCTACCTTCCATGACTCACCTGCCCGAGTCCTTAAACGCGGGTATTTATTTTACCTTTTCAATAAAAGTGAATAAATTTGCTACCAAAAATGTTTTTGTTAAAATCAAGACGGAGCATGTGTATGTAAAAATGAAGGCTGTTAAAATATGCATATATATTGATAACATAACATTTTATATTATTGATGGGCGGTTTATTGAAAGGTATATTTAATTTTTTTTGTGAAATGAATCTCAAATTATAAACTGACTACACGTGAATCAACAGTGTGATGCATGTAATATAGAACTCAGTTTTTCGAAAGCTGTGTAGATTGCAAATATAGAAGAATTATATAATCGTTTGTCTTTAGTCTGTCACATCAGAAAACAATTTTCCCTTTTTTATAAACGCATCATTAGATCAGTAGACCAGAAAAAAGAAACCTAGAAAATCAAACTTGGTGGAAATATAAATTAATATAAAAAAAAATATTTTATATAACGTAAAAGTTCCAAGATCCGAATTTTTACCATGATAATTCAGTTGAGAATTTACGAAAATATAAAATATATTTAATGTACGTGTATATATTTAATATTTTTTAATAAATATTATAGTTGATTAAACAAAGTTATTCAATTTCCTAAGTATATTACTATGGAATTCCACAGTGTTAATGCCTTAGAGTTCAATAAGTTTAATATACGTGCCGTTATTTATTAGCGTTTGAATGAATCTAAAAATATTGGCAAATGTTAAAAAAAAACTTGGGTGGTGTTTTTACAAATAATTTTTTTTAAACTTTACAATGTACGAATATTAATGATTATTGTAATTGTTAAACAAAATAAACGTTTTTTAGCTCCTAGTGGACTCATTCTACTTTCAATAATCATATGTTGTAAGAAATAAAAACTGGAGGAAAATTGAATCCACATTTGTATACGCATTGGCGTTACATTTAACATGATTTTTTTATTGATTAATTTATGCAAGAAGTCGTGGTCCATTAAATGTATAATTATAAATATGAAAAGGGGATATCAATACCTCACCAAAATTATTTTTTTCCAAAAATGGACTTATTTCACTTTAAAAACCAATTGCTCATATATTTGAAAGTATTGAAAACAATTTCAATGTTAAAATTTAAAAATTCCTGGATTCTCCCACCAGAACAAATTTTCCTCCGAAAAGTGACTATGGAGAGAAAGGGTGGTCGAAACGGCAACAATTTCCTACTAAGCAAATATTTTAGTACTGAAATATTTTACGCGGGAATTTGAATTATTTCTGCCCGCCGACTTCTATGGAATAAATATTTATTGAATGAGTTGCGTCTTGCTATCCATAATGGAGCTCTGTTTCTCACCCTTTAACACTTCTACGTATAGTGTATTATGTAAATAATATTCAGTGCTCCCTGCGAAGAATTTTGTTATTGTGTACCCAGAAACGAAATATTCCAACTTCGTAATAACCACTTTGCAATTGTCACATTTTTGTCAGCCATTTTACAAGTGCGACGGCTATCATACATGTTTATACCCAATAAATCATGTAGTCAACTTGAAATAGTTAAGTACTCAATATTCTTTTATATTAATATAAATTAAAGTTAGTTTATTTTATTGGTTTTGGTATTGTTAAATATAAAAATATCTACGAGTACATACATCGAATTCAATAAAAATACGGGTTCCATGGCCTATTGCCCCCAGAGTTCCATGGCCTATTGCCTCTTTTTAAACTTATTAGATCTGCCTACATTTGTGAGGAAACGGCGTTTTGTTTTGTTATTTTTGTTGTTGTTGCACAAGCATGGGATAAAATATAACCTTTTTTGTCCATGCGGGTGAGATTGTACTAATTTGTGCATATTTTTAAAATATAATAATGATCGAGCTGATCATAAATTTATCATTTTTTGGTGTCTTACTAGAGATCTGTTACTCATTACTCCTAAACAATATATTGACAGAATTAACTTTTATTCCCAAAAGGTATCATAAATTATCATTTGTATGCTCTTTTTTTAATTTTGGCTGACTGTTGAATGAGTTCAAAATAGCTTTTATTTATTTTTTACACGCGTCTTCTAGCAAATGCCGGTGAAATATCTCAACTATATATTTTTTCTACGATAGATACTACAATGCTCATAGAAAATCTGCAGTATTTAACGTTCCTTAACTAATATGGAATAAAATACAATATATTTTAACTTACTTAGAGGACCTCAAACGAGTCAACATTATTCTTCTCCGGTCTCAATCTAAAGATTGGTTTGCAGCAAGGCGATGCATTTTTTCTTCCACTCCGATCGGTCCTCGGCAACTCTATTCAACTCCGCATTGGAGATGTAGCCCATATCTTGGCAAATCTGGTCTAGGTACTCCTGGCGAGGTCATCCTCTGCCAATCGATCCTTCAACAATTCCCTCCAATACATCAAGCAGGAAACATTCGGGTCGCAACACATGACCAATCTATCTCTCGCGCGTCTCCGCTATAGTGTTCAATATGTGCCTGTTCTCTTCAACTCTGCTGATAATCTCCTCATTTGTTATCTGGTTCCTCCATGAAACATGGGCAATTCGTCGGTAGGTTCAAATCTCCAACGCCTCCTGCCATTTGCGCTCTCTTTGGCTCGGGCACCAAGTCTCGCAGCCATATCGTAAGATACTCCACACCAAGATAAAGTCAACATTTAAGGAACCAAAAGGCAGAAGCAGCACCCAGATGAAGAGCAGGTACTGATTATAATAAGTAATCTTATGCTGAAATCATCACTAACTTGAGAAAACAATATTTATTTTTATTATAAATTAGATTTGCAATTTCACTTATACATGTACAATAAAATATGTTTTTCCAATACAGTCAATCTTTATATACCCTTTTAATAACCAATAAATACGTATTTTAAATAAAAGTTTAAAAAATCATTCAGTATCTCAAGGATGGTCATAAATAAGATATCATTCCTTCCAGATCTATTGCCATTGTGATAGAGGATTTGACTGACTTTGTGTATTTTCAAGAAGTACCGGGTAACTATTATAGTAGCACCACAAGTAATAGAATTTTCGTTTCAATGATATATTTAAACATTATAAAGTTCAGCTCAGATTATATAGCATTTGTTATAGTGTATATGTCATAGTGAGAAACCCGATCGTCATTCAACGTTTTTAAATTGTTGCTTATTTGTACGTTACTTATTGGATGGGTCAAAGTACAAGGGCAATTTTCAACTTCGTATCCGAGATAATAAGCCTTAAATCTGCAATAGGATTCCCTTTGTTTGTAGTATATTTTCGAGCCTCCGCATTACAAATACCTACCTACAATAACCGAAACTCGAAAGACAAATTCCGGCTAAAGTATTAATCTCAAAATAATTCCTCGAATATTAAGCCTAATTCAATTTTAATGAAACACAATAATTTACACATACAAATTAGCGGTACACATCGAAATTAACGAAATATGTCACATTAACGAAATTTGTCACATTCGGGGGAATTTCGGCGGGAAAAACTTTGTTTTGTGACCTTGCCCAAGGCGAAATTCGTATTATCCTAATATTTAACTTGCCTGCGATGGAATCAAATGCCACCGCGTGTGCTCAAGTTTTGCCTAAATTAAAAGACATTTAAATGTTACGCGTATTCCGCATTAATTAATGGTACTTTGTGATACACATTCATAATCTCACTGCTCGCTGTTCTGCTGTAAGGTTTACATACGCTTATATATACACACAAACACACTTATTACATATAAATTGACATCACTCCGAACACTAAATATTGTTAATGTAGCCATGTAATGAACTAACACGTAAATAGATTGAAATTAATTTTATAATATTCAAACACTAATTACATTATACAATTCATTTGCAAACATTGTTTCTTAAAATATTTCTCCATCTCCTATCTATACACAGTGCCAAAATCCATTAAAGCTTTTATAGATTTGATATGATAAGACCACATTTTCGAAAACGACCTTCTTCTCGCAACCCCATTTTCTACAATGAATTTATTAATTCTTACTTACCCACTAATAATATTAAATCGTAAATTGTTTTTATGAAATAATCGGTGGCCATTTTTTCTTGATTGTGTTTTTTTTTGTTTCCGGTTTTATTCGATTGACAATCTCCTAAACATTTTTGTCCAATTTTTCCAAGGACAAATTCCTTAGGGTGAATAAAACTTTGTAATAATTGTTTTTCTCAATAATAAACATTTAGTTAAGAGCTTTATATAACGTTTCAGATGATGATTTATATACTAGGTTTTCTATTTGTTTATAAAAATATTTTCGATTATATAAATTTTATGCATTGGCATTTCATATTCCGATTCGAAATGCGAAAGTATAAGAGTTGTCGATTTCAATAATTTAATATCAGTTAGGAGGATCAGTTAACCATAATATAGGTCAAAATGATAAGAATACATTTCATTTCTTAACCATTAACTAACTAACTAACCATCACGCCGTCTCCCCGAAAGGGTAGGCAGAAAGAATGGACTGTCACACTTTTACTGATGTGGCACTCCATTCTTCTCTTTTCGCCCCACGGGAGACGCGGTGTGATGGGTTGCGAACCTCATCGCCACACAGTTCTTAACCATTATTTTTGATAATACCTATATATAAATTCATAAGAATTATTGTCAACCCTTTTTTATAAACAGACGTAAAAATCCCAATGGATAAACCACTTAATTAAATAAACTAAAAATTTCGTAAAATATTTTGTAATTTTTTTTTCTTGTTTGTTTTGTGAAAATATTCGTAAAATCCGCACAACTAGTATGTGATTTAACAACCGCTATCGGCGACGAAACACTACCAACTACCAGTAGTGTAACAATACGACTACCGGTAAATAAAAAAAATTGGTTTGCAAAAAAAAATTGCAATATATTTTTCAGATTACTTTTTTGAGAAGTGAGATTTGATTTCATTCTATTTTACTCTACAATAAAATTGCGTTATTTTTTTTTCTCAATATATCATCACGCTCAAGAGTCTTGATGGAATTATTACGCTAATTGAAAAAATCACAATTTTCTTTTGATAGTTAAATGTGTAATTATTTTGTAGATTACAAATATTCACGTTAAATTTTGTTTAACCCAAATCGTCTCTATGCTCAAGAAAGCGGATATCTATGAAGTAATTCGGTTTCGGCACTTTCACTAGAATACACGTACATAATAAAGTAATCCTTCGGTTTTGCTCGATAAAGAGGATAAAGTTTGGTGGAGATATTATATTCACCCCAGAGAGGATAAGGGAGTGAAAAGAGAAAAGAGAAATAAAAAGGAGAAAGAAAATGTTGGTCTCGTTTTGTATCGACCTCAGGGTTATGGAAAATGACGATAGAGTGACTAAAATGGAAATAAAAACTCTGCTATGGAAAATAATGCCGAAATAACTTTGATCTGAGCACTTTAAAGGCGAAAAAGCCATCACTCTATAATCTTTCGATTCTTTGATGTTGATCATTGAATTTCTGTTAATATTTCATCGTTTTATATATGTTGTATTTTTTTTCTTAGCGCATTTTTATCGCTTTATTTAAATCTGGATTGTTTTCTTATTACTTATTTTGGTTTCTTTTTTGTTAATTTAAAAAGTTGTTGTAAGGTTAAAAATATTCACTTGTTTTATATTCTTTATAATTTATTGCAAAAAACATGTAAATGAAGATATCAAGCTTTTATCAAATGTTAATGGCCAATAAGCTGTTCATATGAATATACGAGTATGTGTTGATGGTTTTGGTTTTTAAATTGTATAACTCCATTATTAAAAATCTCTGTAAAACAGATAAAACCTTCATGTTTTCATTATAATAATGAATAAATGAATATTTAAGGGTTGTGTTAAAGTTGTTATTTTATTTTATAATCACTGTATACGTGATTAATAACTCCCTAATTCGGTACCTATTTGGCAAAAGGTCCCGACTGCTTTCTTATGAATTTTACAGGAGAGCAAAAAAAAGAATTTTACATTATTTTGTTTATTTATAAAAATGTTATTTTTGTTCCAAATTGTTTATTTCAAATGTCAATTTACGCAACATAACGTTATCTACAAGATATATTAGTAACAATTTTTTAAATAATAATAATACTGATAGTATATTTAACTCAATTTCACAAAAAAACGCATCTGGGACCTTTTGCCAAATAAGTAACGAATTCAGTTATATCAGTTTGTTTATTTAAAACCAACCACATTGAAACAATTGTAAATACCAAAGACGTATTTGAAATGTTTGATGTTTTTCTATTCAATGGTAAATTTTAATAATGAAAAATCTACATGGACCACGTGATTCAAACATCAAACAGGATAAAACAGGGGGCTTTCTTATGAAATTCTTTCGCGTTCAATGTATTTGTCTGAAATTGCGTCTTTTCTTATTGTCACCTTACATACGAAATAAAATTTTCTCTTCTTTTGACGATGATCAAAATAACCAGTTATCATTGTCTAAATAAAATAAACGACTTGCAAATATTGTATGATATACAATAACAACCAAAGAACATTATTCTGAACAAATCGCATACCGGAAATTATTTTATCGATCCTATATTTTCTTTCCGGTTTACTTATTCATTTCGTAAAACTTTGATTATAAAATGAAATACGTAGATATAATGTATTGTAAATGATATAATATAAGACTTTTTTTTCCAAATGGAGATTTTTTTCAAAATTTTGTTCTTTCTGTGAATGTGCTTAAGTAGAAGACAAACGGTTCTTTGTAATGTGTTTTGTTTTGTACATAGTGATACGTGTGTACCTGCTGTATACCTAGAAGCGTTTCACACTTATTACATTCCTCTTTTCCCTTCTAAATTTAAAAGAAAACAGTCCAGGCAAATGAGTGAACAAAGATGGTGAATTTTGAGCGAAAAAGTTTCAGTTTGTGAGAGATAGCGGGTGGATGTGCATTACACGACTACTATCTTTCTCGCTTAACTACACTATTTGTTCTCTTTTCACATCAAATACTCCCTCTCTCGACGCCCGCGAGGTACTACCCGCTATGTTCTTATTTTAAACCACGCCCTCTTAGCTTTAAGGGACCTGGTTTTTTAAATTTGTTTTCTCTAGGTACAATTTTGTATTTAAGACCACTTATTTCATTTAAATTGTAATGTTTTTTAAAATAAAATTCACGATATACTTTAATCTAATCATTCAAGTATTTTTATATACTATCGAATTCTTGAAAAAACGAATTTATGAAGCTTCACTTGTTTTAAGTAATGCATTTGTAAATAAAAAGTACAAAATACGTATGTTAATAATTACAAACAAAACAAACAAAACCATCACGCCGTTTCCCCGCAGGGGTAGGCAGAGAGAATGGACCGCCACACTACTCTATCCTGGCAAACCTCTCTAGCTTCCTCCACATTCATACAACGAGTCATACACGCACGTCGATTCCTCCGACTTCTAACATGACCAACCTTTAAAATTTGATTAATTTGGTCATGCCATGTTTTCCTCGGTTTGCCTCGACTTTGTACCCCATTTACATCATTAACGTATACTTTCTTAACCATTCTTTCTCCATCCATGCGTTCCATATGTCCGAACCAACGCAGCGATCCTTTCATAATTTTGTTCATTATACCTTCTTCCGCTCTACATTCCTTTCTTATATCAGCATTTGAGATTCTGTCGTATATCGTTCTACCACACATACGTCTTAGGGACCTCATCTCTACCGCATTTATTCTACTCTCATCCTTCTTTTGCCAGTTCCATATTATTATATTATTTTATTCTAACGGAATAACTTTTAAAATCAAAATTACATATATAACCACGTCAACTTCATTATCATCATCATCAGCCCATATCCGTCCACTCATGGACGTAGGAATCCTCCATCTGCTTCCGTGTCTGTCGATCCTGGGCAACACGCATCCACGTCATACCAGGGGTTTCCTTAATGTCGTCCCTCCATCGAAGTTGAGTACGTCCTAGGTTTCGGGTTGCAGTTCTAGGACACCAGCAAAGAAAGCGTTTTGTCCATCTATCGTCAGAGCTGCGAGCGACATGGCCTGCCCAGCGCCATTTTAATGCTGCCACTCTTCCGATGATGTCCGACACTCCTGTTCTGGTTATAATAGTGGTGTTTCTCACCCTGTCCGCTATACTGATTCCCAACATAGCTCTTTCCATACCTCTTTGGGCAGTTCTTAAGTTATTTGCACTTCACTTAGACAACTTAGGATGCAGCAGTCGAACAACTTCCGTTTAAGGTTGATTGTGGATTTTTCAAAATATGATCTAATTTACGGAAGGCATGCATACCCAAGCCAATTCTTCGGTCGATTTCCGCGGCTTGGTTTTCTCTGCTCAGTACTATTTTGTGGTCCCTAATATATATTATATATGAATCGATCATGTCAAATTAATCAAACAAAAATAAAAAAAGACCTCTCAAACAATGTATTGTGAAAAATTGATCGAGATTGTGTTAAAGTTAAATGGGGATTTGACAGATGAACGTTATAACCTGGGGAGAAACCCTTAAGGGTAAAACAAAAATAAAGCCTATAATATGAAAAACAATATTAAGTATATTTTTGCTTAACACATATAAAAATGAAGAGCTCGTTACACGCACACGTAATGGTGTGAACGAACACCAAGGTATGCTCAATAAAAATCAAAATAGGAATCGATTAAATTTAACATGACAACGAGAATGGCAATAATGTAAGGTTATTTTGTTTGAGTCCCACTTATTGCCAAAACTCTCGCTCGATGCGTATTACAAACGAGACACAAAGCAAATTCCAGGAAATCGATGTGAATCAAAACCAAACTTTCTACAAAATTCGTTATTTTATTTTCGAATAAATGGAAAAGTTGGATTTTCGCCCGCCTTTCATTAAATTCACAATAATTCTAATCCTAGAATATAAAACCAGCCCTCTGCTATGTACTGTACGCTTTTTGCTATTCTGAAATATGATGGGTTCGCCACATAAATATTGTCGCCTGGCTTCAGGCGGAAATTCGTAATATCGAAAAATTGCGAACCACCATGAACTAGGCGATGAATTGCGTTCAAAATAATGTACGAAGATTATTTACACGTGTTACAATAGTTTCTCTGGCAAAGTGGGTTGGTCAGCCTTCTCGTATTGGCTATGGGATAACTTTTGAATCCGAGGGCAGGGAGAGGAGGTGTACTCCGAATATACATGAGTGTATGTATGTGCCTTATAATTTATATAAATCACGAAAAATGGCTTAAGAAGCTGGACGAAAGAATATCATGAAATTACTTCTTATATCGTGGGATTTCACGAAATACAGATAAATAAAAAATAATTTATAATTTATTAGTTCCACTACCATTTATTATAACATTAAGATGGTGTCATGAACAAAATAATGAAAAGATCATTAAGATGGTTTGGACATATGGAAAGAATGAATGAAGAAAGAATGGTAAAAAAATTATATGTTAATGATGTAAATGGAATCAGAAATAGAGGAAGACCGAGGAAAACGTGGCACGATCTAATAAATCAAATATTGAATGTCGGTCATGTGAGGAATCAGAGAAATCGACGCGCGTGCATGACACGATGATTGAATGTAGAGGAAGCGAGAGAAATATGTCAGGAAAGAAAAGTGTGGCAGTCCATTCTTTCTGCCTACCCCTTTGGGAAGACGGCGTGATGGTTAGTTAGTTAGTTTGTTAAGATTATTTCATCCACCATGTTTTACAAACTTTTATTCTTAGTTACATAAAAAATAAGATTTTTTTTGTAAAAATATTGAAACTTATTCTACTTACAAAGAAAAATCAAACCTATGTAACGAATTTTATGTTCACAAATATATAAATATAAATTATATAATATCATCCATGGGAATATTTCAATGATAATGACACAAATATACTGAATTGATAGATGTTATATGTATATATAGAAAACATCGTGTGGTTGGGAAGAATAAGAAGACGCTTTTGGATGTTTCATGTAAATTGCACGGAAGATACAATAATTGCTAAAATTGGCAAAAATAATAACCCTAGCAGCAAGAGACTACCAGGAAGGCCGCCGAAGAGATGAAAAAATGGCTGGAAGTTATCATCCAAGGACAGCTCAACGTCATTAAAAGGTCATACGACCTAAACTTAAAAAAATAAAAATAAATGATAGATGAATAATAAATATTTCATTTTACAAAAAAGTTGATCAATTGGCTTCGTTTTTTTAAATCTAGTACCGTCATTATAAATTATAGAGTTTTATATTTGACTATGATATTTCGAAGACGAAAAAACATATACATTTTTTAATAACTCGCTTTTAAACTTTAAAAGGGTCGAATTTCTTTACCATATTATGCTTCAATTGATGAAGTTATTCGTATATCCTTTATCACACACACCGCAAAAGAAGAACATAGAAACAAAATAACTTAATATGTGTTCTAAGTATAGCACATACTTACATTCCATCCAAAGAAACTAACATTCCATCTTAAATTATATTCCGGTGGAGGCCAGAAACTTTTCGGACAATTTCCAAGAGAAAATATACCATAGCCATCCCGAAATACCCGTCACCTTTCATACGAATTTCTGGCGGATATCTGAGTCGCGGGTGGAGGACGCGAGCCCTCCAGGTCAAACTCAAAGTTCCTCAGTTCAAAGACAATTAATTATCATTTACATCGTCTCTCACTACCACTTTCCTTTATTCGTCATCTCTGTTGTTTTGCCCGAATTTAATTATGAATGCCTCTCATTTTGTAAGACGTTATAATTAATTATTAAATTTGAATAATTGTGAGTTTTCAATTTGAGGCGTTTAAAAGTATCGGGACAGCAAATTGTTTGAGTCCTTTGTCCTTAAGAATTACGCCCACATTGTTTGAACCAATGCCGATAACTCGAGTAATGAACGTTTGGGAACTTTATTATTATTATCCTCCGAGTCGCATTCCTTAAATTAAGCAATATATTATCTCTGAGATTAAGTAAATATGTAAAATCCACCACCGAACTATGATTTGATTTGATGTTTGAATTGTATTTTATACTCAATCTTTTTTCTTCAGAACAAAGCTGAACCATACTCATTCAAGTGTAACAATTGATTTGTGTTACCACAAATCTGAATTTTTCGTTATGTTATTCGACATATTTAGATGGTTTTGTACATTTATCATTGAAGAAAACGATTAAAAATAAGTTTTTATCATTAATTCAATAATGTAAGAAAGAAACTTTCACAACGTGTCGTGATAAATCAACTCAAGAGTAGAAAAACTGTACTGCGTTAACGTTAAAATTTATTAAAAAAAAAAAAATTATTGTGAAGGCGCAAACAACATAAGGCGCAAAAATATTCGATTTCCATATACGAGTATGTCATAAAAATGTCAGCATTTTATACGGGTATTTTTTACAAGATTTAAGCTCATTCTCAAAGAAGATAAAAATAAATATAAAATCGAAAGGGAAAAAATATCATTACATTTAAATCCTTCTTGCTGTATTCCTAAAAACTCACATAAGATATTAAAGAAGACATGACATGGTAACATTGTGTATTAGTTCATGTAACGTAGAATCTCATAAAATAAAAATGGGTCTGCCCTTTTTTCTACCTTTCTTAACTCCATTGTCTTACCACCAAGATCTGTCACGTAATACCGTATCTATTATATGTATTATATAATATCATAATATTATGTATTATATAATATCATAGTACAAAATAAAAATAAAGGTACAAAATAAAAAATAAAAGAATATATGTGTTAATACAAAATAAATCGAATCTTTTCTTATTAAATTTAACTCAGATATATTTTTTTCAAGCTGTTAAATTAGGAACACTGCTTAAGTATCACAATTTATTCATTTAATTTCCATGAAATTGTCAGGACAACCGTGACGCTTTTTAAATATTAGGTCCTTACATATGAAATTGGCGATTGGTATGGGAGGAACATAAAGTTGATTTTTTTTAATATAATATATTTATTTAATCAAAGTATGTACCATTGCAATCTATGCACTTTTGCCATCTCATAGGTAGTTCATCGATTCCTTTACTGAAAAAACCATTCGGACGGGAATCAATAAAATATTTGAAGTCGGTTTGGACTGCCCCATCGGAGTTGAATTTTTTCCCTTGCAAGAAGTTATCCAAATTTCGAAAAAAATAGTAAACTGTTGGGGCAAGGTCCGGAGAGTACGGTGGATGTCTTAGACATTCCAATTGAAGCTCTTCTAATTTGGTAGCCGTCTGTTGTGCAGTGTGTGGTCTAGCGTTATCATGAAGCAGCAGTGGCCTAGAGCGATTAACCAGCCTCGGTTGTTTAGCAGCTAGCTTTACCATCATGGTTTGCAGTTGCTGACAATAAACATCTGCCGTAATCGTCTGGCCAGATTTAAGAAAGCTGTAGTGAACGACACCAGCACTAGTCCACCAAACGCTCACAAGTAACTTTTTTGGAGTCAATTTTCGCTTGGGGCATGGTTTGGCTGGTTCGGCAGGGTTCAGCCATTGCGATGAGCGCTTCCGATTATCATACAGGATCCACTTTTTATCACAGGTAATGATTCGATTCAAAATCCCTTCATTATTGTGCCGGTTGAGTAATGCAACGCAGCAGTCAACGCGCGTTTGTTGATTTGCTTCACTCAATTCGTGAGGTACCCACCTTTCAAGCTTTTTCACCTTCCCAATTTGCTTCAAGTGGATTAAAACAGTTTTATCACTAACACCGCAGCCTGCAGCAAACTCGGACGTGGTTTGCGATGGATCCGCTTCCACAAATACTTAAAACACAAATAGTAAATAGCTGTATAAATTTGAATTTGGAATTTCTAACCAAAGAGAAGATATTTGAGATCAAAGTTGCCAGTACGGCAAAACGCCAATTTTATATGTAAGGACCTAATATAAGCTTTTCTGAAATAATCACAAATCAGGTCCATTTTTAAAGAAGTAAGCCAAATATGCCACCGTTTAACATTCATACCTGGTTACATGCTTTTCAAGACTCTTTTGTTTCGATTGTTCCGACTTTTTAAAGACAACATTCCGAAAAAATGTATTTGATTCTAAAATATTTTATACGTATACTCTTTGAATCGTTCGTGTATAACTTTAAATTTAATGTAATTGGTCTCTACAAAACAATCATACTGTCATCTTTCCATTGCAAGCCCCAAGCTATAGTTAAATAACAAAAACATATACAAGATGTGTCAACACACTCCAACGAACAATACAAATTTTAATATGAATAATAACGTCTGTTTACTGGAAGTTTTTATCATTATTATCATTATTATTTATCATCATTATCATTATGATATAAAAATAAAAATATATGATAATGCCTTAGAAAGGTGAAACATGTCATTTCCATATATTAAATTAAAACTTCTTGAAAACAGACCTTTTCAGACCATTATATTAATTATTTAATATGGAGTTTTAAATCATTGTTCAAGGAACAATATATACATTATTGTTCCTATTAAAAAATGATGATCTTTATATTAGGTACTGAATACATACTCGTATATACTTATAAACACATTTTTGAAAAACAATATATTTTCACAGTATCGCAAACACATACATTTTAGCATTTGAAACTTTATACTTCCACATTAAATTATTTTTATATTCCCCGCCACGTTGTGCTATAAAATGAAATACTTATTCTTTATATTATTGAATACTTCTTTGAAATTTCACAAAACTTTATTATATTTCGGCGTTCCAAATAATACTTATACGTAATACTATATTTACTAACTAACTAACTAACTAACCATCACGCCGTCTCCCCGAAAGGGTAAGAAGAAATAATGGACTGCCACACTTTACCCGATGCGGCACTCCATCCTTCTCTTTTCGCCCCCGCGAGAGGCGCAGTGTGATGGGTTACGAACCTCATCGCCACCAATAAACATCTCCGCGCCCACATTTTGATCGTCCAAAGTCCACTAAATAAACCTAAAACAAATAATATAAAATAAAATAAATAATAAAAATAATTTTAGAATACTATTTTAAATTTTCTTATATCTTCGCCGCCACTTTGTGTTGTGGTTTCACGTGTAAAATATCTTTCGAGAAATACTATGTTTCCACTTAAATATCCTTCAACACAAAGTCATGATAGATGGACCCAAAAATAATAAGGTGGAGACCATGGGAAAATAGGAGAAGCGTTGGCAGGCCGTAAAAAAGGTGGGCCGACGACATGGCTGCCGTGGGGAGGGGGGGGTGTGGCTGAAGCTGGCAGAAAATAGAGACGAGTGGAAAGAAAGGGAAGAGGCCTATGTCCAGCAGTGGACCGATGAAGGCTAACGAAGAATAAGAAGAAGAAGAACACAAAGCCATGGCGAATACAGAAGGAAATTTATGTAACTATTTATTGAAATCAGAACCTTTCTCTTTTTTATTTTATCACCTGTTTCAAGTATATTTTTATAATTTATACGCGTAACATATACTTTAAATATTATTACTTCTCATATATTATTACAGCTTCTAATCCTTGAAGGTTATATTAGTTTCAGCCCACACGCCCCCGGCTCCAATCAAGGCCACCCTAGTCCCTGGATATATCGAATGATTTTGTTTTTTGAGACAATATTGTTCGGTTTACTAAAGCATTATAAACACAGTTTTCCTATTATTATTTTGTCGTTATTTCTTAGAAAATTAATAATCCAATTCAATTATCAAATAAATATTGTAAATACTTCCTCCTTTGACTTAGTTCATTTAATTACAATAGAAACAAACAAGATAATATCAATTTAATTATTAACGCTTGATATAATTAAATGTTTTTATTCTCTATTACAAATTAATAAATAATAATTCAGTAGTACAATATTAATCTGATGTTCTCATATGAGCTGTTATTTTGGTAAGTGGAATAAGTCAATTTTTTATGTTTCGAGATATTTGAGAATAAGCGTTCTAATGAATTTTAAAATATTGGGATAAACAACTTGGGTGATGTTTTTACTATTATATTTAAATTTTATTAAACTTTAACATTTAATAAAGATTATTGTAATTGTTAAACAAACAAAAAAATGTTTTTTAAGCTTCTAATGGACTTATTCTACTTTCAAAAATAATGAATTGTAAGAAATAAAAACAATTGGAAAATTTGTCCACTATTTGTACACATTGACTTTACATTTGACACGATTTTTTATTAATTAATTAATAGAGAGATATGTATTAAGTCGTGGACTATAAAATGTATAATTATAAATATAAAAGCGAACTTTTTCCACTTTTAAAAATAACGGCTCATATCTTGAACTGAATACTTAAACTAGGTAATTCGAAATTTGGCGGCTTAGAGTTATTCACATGAATGGATTGAACGTTGAACGCGGCCTTTGCGTAATCGCCGAGTACATTTCTCACCTCCATTTTGCAAATGATATTGTTATGCGCATATCATACAAAAAGCAGGAACAACTTCAAGAAAGAAGCCAACCGAAGAATTGGGTTCTTTGGGACTTAATTATAAATGAATTTATTTGACAACGAACCGAGATGACTTAGGTATCTCTGAAGATAGATAGATTGAGGAGGCAATGGGCTAGGCTTGTTTGCCAAAGAACTGACAGTTGATGGAATAGACGGGTTCTGGAGTCTAAGCCGGGCACAGGATTCCGTAGAGTTCGACGTTCTCCTTCTAGCTGAACTGGCAAGATTATAAGAAGGTGGATGAATGATAGTGGCAATGGATTAGGGGCAATAGCATGCATTTGGAGAAGCTACTTATAGGAGCGGATGACAAATAACAATGGAGTCAATAAGTCTCATATTTGATTAGCTTATCGAAGGAGCTTTTCAAAGCTTAAATATGTAGCTTACTAACTAAATAACCATCACGTGGTCTCCCTCAAGGGGTAGGCAGAAAGAATGGACTGCCACACTTTTCTTTCCTGACATATTTTTCTCGCTTACTCAACATTCATACATCGTGTCATATACGCCATCGATTTCTCTGACTCCTCACATGGCCGACATTCTATATTTGATTTATTTGATCGTGCCACGTTTTCCTCGGTCTTCCTCTATGTCTAGTTCCATTTACATCGTTTACATATATTTTTTTTACCATTCTTTCTTCGTTCATTCTTTCCATGTATCCAAACCATCTTAATGATCCTTTCATTATTTTGTTCATAACACCATCATTTGCACCGCATTCACTTTTTATATTTTCATTCGACACTATACACAGATTATTCACACATTCGTGTAAGAGATCTCATTTCTACTGCATTTATTCTACTTTCATTCTTCTTTTGACAGTTCCATGCTACGCTTCCATACATAACATATGTAATATATAAATTATACATATATAAAAAATTTTAGTAAATTTAAATTTAATTTTACTTTTTTAATTTTAAAGCGTTTTTTTTAAATATTTTGTGGAGTAAACAAAGTTATTTTCAATTTCCTAAGTACATTAAAATGATAATTTTTCTAATTGAAATTTCTTGTTAGAAGTTCATTTTAAATAATGAAAACAAAACATTTTGATACTAAATTTCTTTATTATTATGTATTTATTGTGCTTTCACTTGTGTTTATGTTCGACCGTGTTCTGATTTAAAAAAATGGTTTGATTCATGTGGTGCTCCTGTCAATTTGGAGTTATTTCTTGTATAAGTGAATTGTTTTGGTCAATTTGATTGTTGCCGCACTTTGTGATAGTTATTTGTGACAAAAAATACGTTTTCACTCTTCTGATGTTAAAATAATACAAGTTTTTTCGTTTATAAAAATAATTTTGACAGGTGTAAAAATAAAATTTTCATTTGTTCCTTGACAATTTGAAAAAATTCTTCAATCAAATTTTCAAGTTTTTGCTGGTGTTGGATTGTTTTAAGTGCCTAATTAAAATGAAAACAGCAGAATAAAAAAATAAATAAACACAAATGTCCGGATCGTCCAGCTGACGACAAGTGCACCATCTAAAAGAACATTATGTGTTAAATTATTGTTATGTGTTGTTTTATTTTATATCATTGTATTTTGTATAATTTGTTTTAAATTTATGATGTAGACGTTGAATGATTGAAGTGTGCGCGGGAGATGCCTATTGGTGGCGATGAGGTTCGCAACCCATCACACCGCGTCTCTCGCGTTGGCGAAAAGAGAAGAATGGAGTGCAGCATCGATTAAAGTGTTGCAGTCCATTCTTTCTGTCTACCCTTTCGGGGAAACGGCGTGATGGTTAGTTAGTTAGTTAGTTTAAAAAATGTACAATATAATATTATTGTAAACAGAGCTAATACGTATAATTTTTAATAAGGTAAGTCGTACAATAAATAATATCAAAAGAAGATATCTGAAATTTCTTGTATCGTTGAATTTTACCCAATGCTACTATCATATTCGAAAATTGACAACTCCACTTCCCTTATAAAATTACTCATGGTAAAAGCGTGATAATAGTTTGACCTCGAAACTTAATACTCCGAAAATAAAATTTTTCGCCATTTTCTCACAATAGAGAATTTCGAGTTACCTAGTATTACTCGTAGTATTGACCCAACGATAGTATGATGTAAGGGACACGAGATATCAGCATGAAACCTGTAATAAAATTGCTAAAAAAAATAACAGTAAAAGGTGCCATTTATGTACGTTGATAGAATTTCAAATTGTATAATGAAAAAATACGTAATGATAATAATAATAATACGTAATAATATACTAATACGTCAAGAAGGTCTCTTGCATGCCATAATGGAGGGTATGACCGAGGGGACAAACTCTAGGGGACGCCCACGCTGAGAGTACCTGGAGGACCTGTTGGTGGACATGCGCTGCTCATCATATGCAGATTTCAGAAGAATGGAAGAGAAAAATAGAAGAAATTGCTACAAAACAATCCCAGGATTGAAACTTTCTAACTTATGAAAAAATAATGTCAATGAATTGCTTGCATACCACAAATTCAATATCGCTTTATTTTATGACCGATCGATGAAAATACTCACATCTTAAAGTCAAATTAAAATTCTTAATGCATGTTTGAAGAATTCAAATGACATTTGTGCATTATATAAATAGCTACGTATGTTATCACCTAATATTTTAATGTATTATACATTATTTCGTGTAGAAATTCATTGCGAGCCGCATATTGGAATACCATTGGATTTTAATAACTTATACGCAATAACCTGCATTATTTAACGGTACGCGATTCGAAACGTGTACCGTAATATCGAACGTTTATCTCTTGCAATTTTCGCTATGACAACGTTATCAAATTTAATCGTATTTTTTTATTACACAAACGAAGTCGTATTAATAAAAAATGACATCTTAATTTAAGTTTGCTCAATTTGTAAGATATTTCAACTTTATTATTAATTTAATTTTGACGTAGGTTTGTCTTTTTTATTCCCACGAAACTGTCAATTTGGCCAATATAGGCAACTTGGAGTAATAAATAAATTACGGGAGAGAGAATGCAAATAATATCCGGACCGAAAAAAGCGGGCGAAACCTTGGAACAAACTTGTTCTCCAAGTTTTTTAACTTTGTTATATTCCTTTATTATAATTCATGATGAATATTGAGTTTTCTGAAATTAAATAATATTGATGCAAATAATACTTTTTAAGAAAGGTTAACAAATTAAATAACACATGTATAAGCTAATAATGTAAATAACACATTATTAGCTTATACGAGTACATGTGTTATTAGCTTATACATAAGGCGTTTGATAGAGTCAAACATGCTGAATCGATGCAAATGTTGGAGGAGTGCAATGTGGATGACAAAGATAGGAACTTTGTCCTTAATCTTTACTGGTTTCAAACTGCCGAAATTAAAGTAGGTGATGCCTGCTCAGAAGAAATTGAGATTAGAAGAGGCGTGCGTCAGGGGTGCATATTGTCACCGCTGCTCTTCAACATGTACTCCAATTATGTCTTTAAGAAAGCCCTAGAAAACTCAACAATGGGAGTGAAAGTCAATGGCAAATGCATCAATAATATAAGATTACGAGCTTGAGCAATGCAGGAGAAGAATTGGGCCTTAACATTAATATAAAAAAGACAAAATGGATGGCATTTGGCAGAGCGGATTACTCCGCTCTAACATTACGACTCGATGGTGAACCATTGGAGAGGGTGGTGGAACACATTAAGTACCTGGACAGTATGATTACATCAGCTATGGACCCAGATATGGAAGTGAAGTGCAGGATCGAAGCAGCCCGTAGTTCATTCAACAAAATGAGATCAATATTCTGCAAAGACAACTTGAACTTGAAACATAGGCAGAGAATGTTGAAGTGCTGTGTCTGGTCTGTATTACTCTATGGCTCGGCGACTTGGATCCTGAAAGTACACACTATGAACCAGTTGGAAGCATTTGAGGCTGCACAGGAGAATGCTTCGCATACCGTGAACAGATTTCGTCAGCAATTTGGAGGTTTTGAGGAGAGCCAAGTAGTAGACAGCTGCTAAAGGACTTTAAGATCCGTAAGATTTCATATCTGGGTCACATTCTGCGGGGAGATAAATACAGTTTGCTCCATCTGACGGGAAAAATTGAGGGGCAGCGTGGTTCTGGTAGAAGGCAAACGTCTTGGCTGTGCAACTGGACCGGGATGAGACATGTGGGGGAACTGTTCCGGATTGCGCAAGAAAGAGAAACCTTCGCCGGAGTGATTGCCAACGTCAGGGGAACCTGATACGGCACGCGAAGAAGAAGATAAACTAATAACTAATAATAAAAATCCGTTGAAAATGGATGCTGCGTTGATTGGATCACATTGATTTTTTGTTTGCCCAAAAATTCCAAGATAAACAAAAGATAGAGCTGAATGGGTTGGATGCAAAAATGAACGGTGTGTCAGTAAGCTGTTTGTTGTATGCGGACGACGCTCTGCTACTTGCAGACAATGAATATGAACTACAAGCCCTGGTCTAGTATGTATGAGGTATCCAAGCGCTGCGATTTGATAATGAATGTTAATCCAAGTAAGTGAAGTCCAAGGTAATGATTTTCGCAAAATAAGGAATCATGACAGTATTGCAACATTAGTGTAAATGGTGAAAATCCGGAACAAGTGGATTAATTTGTTTATTTATGAAGTATGTTTAAAAAGGATGGGAGAATGGAGAAGGATATTGAAAGAAGGGTTGGGGCAGGCAACAGAGTAAATGGTGCACTTAAAGTTGTCATCGCAAACAAAAACCTATCCAAAAAAGCTTAGATAGCAGTGCTTAATATTGATCTTGTGCCGACCGTTATGTATGGAAGTGAAGCATGGAACTGGCAAAAGAAGGATGAAAGTAAAATAATGCAGTAGAAATGAGATCTTTAAAATGAATGTGTGGTAAATATGTATATGATAGAGTGTCAAATGCAAGTATAAGAAGTGAATGCGGTGCAAATGAAAGTGTATGAACAAAATAATGAAAGGGTCGTTATGATGGTTTGGACACATATAATGAATTAGTAAAGATAGAATGGTGAAGAAGGTATATGTAAACGACGTGAATGGAACCAGAAATAGAGGAAGGCCGAGGAAAACGGGGTACGATTAAATCAATCAAATATTGAATGTCGGTTACGTGAGGAGTCGGAGAAAACATTTTGTTAAGTTCGTTTTAAATAATAAAACGATATTTTTAAGAACTACATTCACTTTTGTCTTCATTTCGACAGCGACCAGTTTCGCCAGATTCGCTGGCACCAACAATGTGGTCTAGTCTGAACCAGTCTATCGATGCCAGCGAGCAGGTGAAACCTGAGTAGTTTTTAATAAAATTGTTTTATTTAATTATTATTTTGATTTTTAGACTAAAGTAAAAACCGAGCTAATCATCACTCTAATCATTTCTTCGAAGTGTTGGCTGAAATAGTAAACTGCCACAATGTTCTGTTTAATTTCAAACATCCTATCATGCTGCATATTAATTACTCTGACATTAAAAAAAATACTGATTTGTTCTTGCCATCTTTGTGAGAGAATCGTACATTTTCGCCATTAAAAACATGCAAACCGTTATTTGTTTATTTTTTTATTTTGTTGTTCTAAAGTAGAATATTTTTATCAAGTTTTTGCAATTTCGTAAAAGTTTTGGGAAAGTATTGAGTGTAAGTAGTCTATAAATTTTAAAATACACCTTTCCTTCGATGTTCTTTATTGTGCATAGTGTAGGCAGCAGCTCCGAGATATAGCTGCAAGAACAAGGTCGTTTGCCTTGCACGAGTGCACGGAGTGCCGTTTATAGGCAGTGTAAGCTTTAAGCGTATCACGGTCCGACGTAAAGTGTATCCAGCGTTTCTAAATCGATACACATGTGAACATTTGTGGGCGTTACATGGGAATGGCTTCCATTTTGGTTAGCCAAGAAAGATTTATTGACCATCGGATAGGTTGTATTGCCGCCGTACCGCCTGCACCATGAAATATTTAAAAGCACTTATACCTCCTCTATCTTCGAAGGTCCCGCATTTCAGACGAGTTTATCTATTGGATCTTCCTAATACGCATAATAAAAGAATTTATTTTAATTACATTGCTATATGTATATAAACATTACTTTAAAGGTTGGAATTAACTGTTTTAAAACCACCTAAAGCTTTAAGATCATTACATATTTATAAAATAAATATTTTACAGAGAATAAAAAGTTCCAACAATGTATTCGATATGGAAAAGAATAACCAATTAAGCTCAATTTTGAAATATTATAATTTGTTTTTTTGTTTCTTGAATGAAATAAATTATACGAATGTAAACGTCAGTTTTCTAGAAGTTTTATTATATTTTATGGGAATTACATGTTTCGCCCTTCTTAAGCATAATCAAATATTTGATAACGTCTTATAAGGGTAAAACGTGTCATTTCTAAAAAATATTATAAAACTTCTTGAAAACTGGCATTTTCATTCGTTGTACTCATTATTATTCTTTAGGTTATGAACCATCCAATTTTTAATTTCAAAAAGTATCCCTGATGCATTTAGTAGATATGAGTATTTTTTGTAGTAGTAGTAATTTTGGTGTAAAAGTACTGTCAAAACACCGGAACTTATATTCATAAGCTTATTTTAAAAATATGGACTTTTGAAAAATATCTAATGAATGGCAAATAAGCATAATCTGTCCCATTTATAAAAAGGCGATAAGCTTAAGCGTGAAAATCATCGAGGCATAGCATTGCTATGCACTGGTTATAAAATCTTCAACTATATTGGAACAAATAATTGATACATACGCAGAAAACCTGTTAGGGGAAGACCAGGTGGGATTTAGAATTGGGAGATCTACAAGCTATCAACTATTCGCAATCCGCCAGATACTTTCAAAATTCTGGGAATTTGACATAGATATTTACCAACTATTTATAGAATTTAAACAAGCTTATGACTGCTTTATTTAATGCATGACAATATCATCAGATAACCTATCTGTTTGTTATATGTTTACTTATTTTTAACTCGAAGAAGAGAAAAAATATCAAATATGGTTTGCCGTAAACATCCCGAAATAATTAAAATATATTATTTCAGTCCTGTTCAAGAGATTTCATTCAAACATGTACATGTTTGACCAAAGGGTAACATTAATGAAGCAGGAAAGCTTTGATGATATTCAAATGTAATCAAAACGTTAGTAGAGTTACGGTTTTCATCTGGTCCAGCAAAACACGAACTTTGCTCTGGGTTAGTTCATCTTAACCAGAATAGATGAAAGATTCCTTTCAGAGAAGACGTTAACTATAAAAATATCTTACTTAATCATAACTTTAAGACTTTCAAAAGTTTATGCTCCTTTTCAATTACTTTATTTTCATTTAATTTTGGAAAGAATTTTCATAATTATTAACTATCAAACCACTTGTCAACAATCAGATATATGAATATTACTCAAAAGTTTTGCTCTCGATCGACTATTCCAATTAGAGTGCAATTTTTTGGCGACAATAGCGTCGACAATAATGGAAAGACGATGTTTTCCAAAAAATCAATAGTTTTAATATTAAAATGTTCTAGACTTGTGAGATTAATGTATCAATCAAAACTTAAATTATAGCCATTTGAATTTAATAATAATTGTTTCCAGAGCAAACTACAAATTTCATTGAGAAAATGTTTATTATCTAGAACCTTTATAAGGATTAATGAAAGTGACATGTTTCACTTGGCTAGTACATTATCATTGAGAAATACATTTGATGATGCCCTTGCAAGACAAAACACGTCAATAACATAAAATGAAATAAAAATTTCTTCAGTATAAAGATACTAAAGAATATTAAAAAAAAACACTGTATTTATTAACTAACTAACTAACCATCACGCCGTCTCCCCGAAAGGGTAGGCAGTAAGAATGGACTGTCACACTTTAACCGATGCGGCACTCCATCCTTCTCTTTTCGCCCCGCGGGAGACGCGGTGTGATGGGTTACGAACCTCATCGCCACCAATAGGCATCTCCCGCGCACACTTCGATCGTCCAACACCCACAAAATAAATCTAAAACAAATAATATAAAATACAATGATATAAAAAAAAATAACAAAATAAAAATAATTTAATACAAAATGTTATTTTTAGATGGTGCACATTTGTCTATTTAATTTATGTTCCACGAATCCACCGTTTTTTAAATTTAGCACATAATGTAATAACACATAATGTTTTTCCGATGTTGCACTTGTTGACATTGACGATCCGGACTTTTGTGTTTATTTAATTGATGTTACACGTATCCACCGTTTTTTAAATTAGCTGTTATATGATTTAATTAATGTTCCACGTATCCACTTTTTTTATTTGGCAGTAATTAGGCACTTAAAACCAACCAACACCAGCAAGAACTTTAAAAGAATATTGAAGAAATTATTCAAATTGTCATTGGTATTTATTTATTTATTAAAATCATACCATGTTTTATAAACGATTTTTATTTAATTAAAGATTCCGAAAATGTTTAATTTAATTAAAGATTCCGGATGTTCGTTCGAATAATAATTTAAAAAAATAACATTTATTTTCACAACACTTCATTACGCTCTTTACATACATATTATGATTATGGTACTTATATTTCTTCGGAGTACATATTTCAAAAATAGAATAGTACACAATATTAATTTAATTTCATAATGTAATTCAGAGTGAATTTAATTCCAAGATCAATAATAAAACATAATGACCAAATGATTGCATCATTACAAAAGGATTTTATTTCTGCGAATGCTTAAGACGATTTTATATTTTGTAAGTAGCACTATTTGTTTTACTTAGAACTTTTAGCGAAGTGAAAAAATGGACGGCAGCTAGCGAGGAGCATGTTAAGTAAGCCATATTTTGGTTACGCTCGATAAACCTTAATGTGATATTTACACAGAAATCTGAATTATAAACAGAAATTTGAATATTTCAGTAAATATTTATGGCCGCATTAAACTCGCCCACAAAAGATACGTTTCGTTGAGAAAATTGTCATTAGGGAAATAAGACATGTCTATTTTATAGAAATTTTAGATCTTCATCCGAAATTATTTACAATTATAAGTGCTCATTCCACGAGGTCAAAAAACAGTATCATTTATTACAATTACGAGTATAATAATAAAAGTGTTTTTACGAATAGAAACAGGAATAAATTACAAAGGTGTCTTGCAAGTGGTGTAATTTATTATTAAATGAGTAAATTAAAAAATAAATCGATTTTTCTCCAGGTTTATGTACATTGGTCTTCCAGTGGCTGGTTACTGCTCTAATTAGTCGCGGAAAATACGAAACCACCAAGCTTGTGACGCCTACAGTGTATTACCACCCCCTACCGACGAAAGATATTCCCCCGAAGAGATTTCCAACCCTCAAAAGAGATTTCATCCCCCGAAAGAGGAAAATAAAGGGTGGCAGAAGTGACTAACCGCCATATGAATTACACCGGCAATATGCGCCCAAACAGAGTCTGGCTGCTTAGAGATTTCTCCCACGAGAGTGGTCCGCGGCCACGCTAGAGTTATCTTATCCAAAATTCAATCTCATCGTAATTAGTTGTGGATGTTTAAAAAATATAGCCATTTTTACTCCCTCTTAAGCATTTTATGCAAATGGAATCGTAACAGAAGAATTGTAAAAACAAGTTCGTTTATATTAATTAAATGTGATTTAGTTATCGTATTGTTTGCGTTATACCATCAAAATTATACTTGTTTTGATTTGTATATTCTTGTTTTTTTTCAAATCTCATTTCTCAATTTGGGCACCCCGCTTCTTCCGAAACAGGTGGGCCTTGAGAGAAAGCCCTCGCTTGAGTAAATTGTCCCGAGGGGCCGGCAACTTCTGCCGAGATCACTGTGCCGCGGCGCACCTCGCGCTCCGCGGGACCGTCTTCCTCCCGCCGGGACTCAAATGACTTACTTATCTCATTTTTCCATTGTTTTCGCGCGTTTTTTTTATTCCAAATAAAAAATCATCCGTTTTATTTCCCGACCCGAAATGCTATCTATGTCATAAGGCCGGAAGAGTACTTTAGGCGGATGCAGAGGTATTATGGCTCGTATTTTAAAAGCAGAACATGTTTTCCCTCCACGCAGTGTTTTTATTCACATTTTATTATTATGTTGAATTTCATTACGGGCCTTTTATCTCGGTTTTTACATTTGAGTTTACGATCACTCCCCAAGAAGTCGTGTATATACTTTGTACGTGTTTAACGTTATGTGCGCGAACAATCTATATATATAAAACAAAGTCAAAAATCGTGTTAGTTACACCATTTATAACTCGAGAACGGCTGGACCAATTTTGAAGATCTTATATTTGCTGGATTTGTCTCCGTTCCGGATAACAGAATAATTATTAAAACATTTGAAAAAATCACTTAAATGATTTAAAATTAATTATATTTGTCGTATGTTTGACTAAATTTGACTTAATAAACGACGTATAAAATCAAAATGGCGTGTTTTTAGTTTCGGTATCGCCCGTAGGTGGTGTATTGTTGATGCCAGATGTCAATACTCAATGTGAAAGATTTGAGTTGAGGTTATTTTTTAATCGTCGCCGGGATTTTTGGTTTTCTTTATTAATTTTAGATTAACAATGCCCAAAGTTATAAAAATCAGTATAAGAGAGACTATTCTAAAAGTTAAACCCCTTTTGTGAAGGAGAGCAGAGAATATTTGCGCCATTAATACCATTCGAAAAAGATGACAGATGAGTGTTCCGTGGAGATTAAATAACCGATTTATGATTAGTGAATAATAATAAAAATACGTATTGTATATTTTGTATTGATTTTATAGGTGTATCTGTGTACATTCGGTCCAGAGAATTGTTACCATAGGAAATTCAGCCGCGAGTACTTAATAAACGAAATATTTGGCTAGATGAAGACGAGGAATTTCTTTTTTCAATTGATAGGGACACTGAATCATCAAACTCTTCAGATGATGAATATGATGATGCTAATGATGAAAACGGAGTTCATTGATGGATCACACTTATTCAAAATTATGTTGTCTGCTATTTAATTGTTTTAACGTGTTTTGATGAATGTCGGAAAGTCAAAGGTGTTAGTTTTTGAAAGGGAAGAGCAAATGACAGTTTGTAATATAAGTGTAAATGAAGAGAACTTGGAACAGGTGAGGGAATTTGTGTATTTAGGTAGCATGTTCACAGCGGATGGCCGAACGGACAGTGATGTTGAAAAAAGGGTTGGTGCGGGTAACAAAGTGAATGGAGCTTTAAAAGTAGTTATTGGAAACAAGAATTTATCAATGAAAGCGAAAATGGCCGTTCACAATGGAGTTCTGGTCCCAACTCCTATGTATGGAAGCGAAGCATGGAACTGACAGAACAAAGATGAGAGCAGAATAAATGCGGTAGAGATGAGGTCCCTAAGACGTATGTGTGGTAGAACGATGTATGACAGAATCTCAAATGCTGATATTAGGAAGGAATGTAGAGCGAAAGAAGGTATTATGAACAAAATTATGAATGGTTCGTTGCGTTGGTTCGGACATATGGAGCGCATGGGTGAAGAAAGAATGGTTAAAAAAGTATACGTTAACGATGTAAATGGAGTAAGGAGTCGAGGTAGACCGAGAAAAACATGGCATGTCCAAATTAATCAAATATTAAAGGTTGGTCATGTCAGAAGCCGGAAGAATCGACGTGCGTGTATGACTCGATGTATGAATGTGGAGGAAGCTAGAGAGGTGTGCCAGGATAGAGTAGTGTGGCGGTCCATTCTCTCTGCCTACCCCTGCGGAGAAACGGCGTGATGGTTTGTTGTTGTTGTTGTATGAAATTCATTTATTTATAATAATAAAATAATAAGAATGATAATAATCATAATAATAATTCAAACAGTAATTAGAAGGAACAATCATACATAATATAGAGTCAAAAACGATGAATCCTAATATATTAAAGACGATAAACATTATAAGGAAGCAGATTACATTAGTAAGAAAGGGACAAAAATGGAAGGTAGTATTAATATTTTTTTGGTAGATTGTATAAAGGAAAAGTTTTTAATGTACTACATATATACTAAGGGGGAATAAGCTGGAATTTGGTTATTTATAACATTCAATTCACGTGCCTTTGCTTTAAAAATTTCTAAATTTTCTAATTTATCAAATTTTTTTTTAAATTGTTTGCTATATGCAAAAAAAATGTGTTTTTGGAATTGAAATGATGGTCAAAATTCACACAATGATTCTGTTTTTGTATTGAATGTTGTGTTCATATAACCTCTTCAAAATGATCGACCCGTCTTTCCAATATACACGGCATCACAATCCTCACAATTAATCTGGTAGATTCCACTTTGGTTGAATATATTGTCGCGAAAAAATAAAAAACAATTGTGATACATAAAACAAAGTTTTTAATTAACAATTTATAATTCATTTTAAGTATTAATGCAGGCTTCCACGTGAATTATATTCCATTGTAATTAATATTTTTAATTTTGACATTTGCACATTTCATGAACTTAATTCATTTTAAGTATTAATTGTAATTCAATAAAAAGGTGAATTAAATTTAGCTAATAAGTTAACACAACATTTATTGATTCTGAGGCGGTACGAAGTTCGTCGGGTCAGCTAGTTCCTTATACAAAATATTTGCATTGCTAAGCAAATAGGGTTAATTAAAAATCGGTCTTTAAAATTAGAATTTTCTAACATCCACAAATATGATTTCTAATGTTCCTTGTTAACATGATAACAATATAGATGATCGTCTATTCGACGAATGATTTGGCAGAAATATAAAAAAGGTTAATCTATTATTAATTACGTATTATATGTGAAAATGTTTATCAGTTGTATAGCCGTCATTCGTTCGCGATTCACTTATAGCTCTTAATCACCAATTATCTAGCATGACTGATAATGAAATCGTGTGAAAGAAATTAGTGAAACGTCCAAATTTGTAACGCTGAATCAAATATTCGAAATTGTTAGCATCACGTATTTCTCGCCTACCGTATTTAGTCCCGATACCCGAATGGTATTTAAAAAAAATACATGTTAAATTAATCAATTTTATTTAAAAACGTTTATGAATTATTAACCCCTTCTAGATTTAATTTCATTAAAGGTTATGAATTAACCTAGTCAACGCAAAAACCTACAATGGATAAATATTATTTTAGAGTTAAGAATGTACGAACTTTCATAAGTTTGGTTACTTCTTTTCAAGAGTGAAAAAACATGAGTTCATGAAATAATTCTGAAAACTTTATATTTCTTGTTTACTTTTGAAATAAGTTAAATGGAATGCAAGGTGAAGATGTTGTATTTCCGTAAAGTTAAAAATCGCCTTACAATTTAAAACAAATTAAAGTTAAACGTCTGAATTTGTTTTCATAATTAAAGCTTACCTGTTTTGAATAATTTATAAATTTTCCAGACGAAATTAATATTCGTTGATAACTGATAAAAGTTGAGAAGGAAGCACATTCGCCGTGTTTATTCCAAAAGTTTAAAGTTAGAATTCTTGTAAAAGCTTCTTATCTTCCGTAAGCTTTCACAATAAATTTGAATCCTTTGTCCTCGAGGAACTATTTTCATTCGAGAAATCGAAATTTAAAATATTTCCAGCCTTCTCTCACGATATTTTGAAGAACCTTTAACACTAAGTACATTTTGAGTAATACGAAGTTCTTTATTTGTGACAACGTATTAACACGGTCTTTAAAGTTCTTATAATAAAATATTTTCCAATATCGTTGTCATCATAAATATAAAAAAAAAGAAATACTCAAGGACACAGTCAAAAAAAGTGAATAAAAATGATATAATATTAAGGTATTTATCTGAATCCAAACAGAATCTGAAACAAAATAGGTGTAGTTGGTATGTAAGGGTAGAGATTAATGAATCTTAAAATATTGGTAAAATTTGTGAACCAACCGTTCAACTTCTGTATATGAAACGCTGCTGCATATGAAACCCATATTTAGCAGCTTCCTACATTTCCAGTTCAATAAAATGGTTTCATATTGCGGTAGACAATATTTGCAACTCAAAAATAAATATACATTTAATCTTTAGTTTCTAAGAATCAAATCGCACGTATTATTTCCAAATATCTGTCTGAACTGTAAATGTAGCAACTGCATATCGAAACTTTTATTTTCACTGCAAATGAAGCTAGCCGCACAATGAGGGTCAATGATTAATCATCTAACTAACTAACTATCTAACCAACTAACCATCACGCCATAGAGGTAGCAAAAATAATGGACTGTCAAACTTTTATTTCTTGACTTATTTCTCTCGCTTCCTCAACATGCATACATCGTGTCATGCACGCGGGTCGATTTCTTCGACTTCTCAGGTGGCCGACATTCAATATTTGATTTATTTGGTTGCGTTTACATCGTTAAAATATACTTTTTTTACCATTCTTTCTTCATTCATTCTTTCCATGTGTCCAAACCATCTTAATGATTGTTTCATTATTTTGATCATAACACTATCATTTGCACATCATTCACTTCCAATATTTTCATACACACAGATTCACCAATATTTAACAATTAAGAACACCATTGTGCACTGCCATTTTAGATTTTTTGGATATTTAAAAAAAGTTAATTCATATATAGTAATATTGTCACCAATTCAATCAAAAATGAAATTATCTGTACGCAAAGCAGATACAGTCTATATGCTTTCCTAATATCAGCATTTGAAACTCTGTCGTACGATGATGTGATGGTGTGATCAGATTAAGGAGATGACTGGAGAAAAATTTTACACGGTTCAGACTGCGAAGAATAGAGAGGAAGGGAGGAAGGAAGAATGTAGGCGTTTTGTTTTAGCCACGGACAGGTCCATGTATCGCAACCCTAAGCAATGAGGAAACGAAGAAAGAAAAAAACGGTTATATTATCGGAAAGCTGTTAGGTATTCTGAGATATTAACAAAAACACCGTTGACCGCTTTACTTACCGAGTAATTTAATTATTTTTCACGTGAGGTAACATTGTAAAATTTTCTTGTCGACGTGAAATGTTTATGCGCGACTCGGCAAAAACAGAAGTGAATATTCCAGATAAGGCGGACTCTCGGGCGGTGGGATGTTTTACTTTACGACAAAAAATTCAATTAACAAGACGTGTGTGTTAAGAGGAGACTGGAATGTGTGAACACAGCGGATTTGCGGGATTCAGGAGAGTGTTTTTTTATGAAAAAAAGAAAGAAAGACGTTTTTGTTAAACAAAAGTCTGTTTATTAAATCTTGCCGGATTAATAGCATATTACTCGTATCAATACTTGCACAGATTTACTACACACAATCTTCTAACTTTTATAAGTCATTAACTGCTATTATATTTTATATTTTAAATATATAAGGTTCCCACCACCACCCCCCGAGACTGTTATAGGACGCAGCGACGCCCTTTCGTCAGTCTCGCTGCACTATCTAGGCCTGTTCCTTGTCCATCCGGGACTTACGTTAATTTAATTTAGCCTTTTCTTGTCATCAATCAAAAGGGTGACAGACATTCTTTTAACCTTATATATCTCCCGCGCGGCCTCAGATCTCTTTATTATGAAATAAAATCATAAGTAAATATTATATAAAGCACACCTTAAATTAGTAAAAAAAAAACACATTAAAATTATATAAAACACACATTAATTCACAAATCACAATAGGACAAATATATAACAAACTAAATTTTAAAACAGGAAGAAGATGGTGTATGAGGGAGGCGGGAAGATGTTAAGTAAGAATGAATAAATTGGGATGGGATGGATGGAGGACAGGTTTTAGAAAGAGCAGAAATGAATTTAAAAAAAAACAGTATATATAAAAGACACATTATAAACAGAAAAGTAGATCAGAACACACCCACTAAGGGGCAGTGTAGACTTCCGGTCAAAACAAAACCAATGAACAGGAGCCAGTGGCAACATCTATGAGCAGCAACTCAGGGACGCAGAAACAGAAAACAAAACTAAAATGCACAAAACTATTCTAACAATCATAGCGAACATATTATTCATAATTATCACAATAATTATAATAGCAATAATACCATAATAATAACATAACCAAAGACAAAGATAATAATAATCATTTATTTATAACTATCAAAATAATCATAATAGCAATAATAACACAACCAAAAACAAAGACAATTTTTAACAAATAATGCCAAATAATTTATAGAAACAATAACACGGCACCAGAAGACATAGGGGAGGAAATAAATTACACATCGATTTCACTAAAAAGTTTTGTCGACGCACGAATAAAAGTACGAAGGCAACTGACATTTTTTTATTTTTTTTTATTATATATTGTAAATGATATATGGGTTTGGAATGGATAGTTAAGGCCGTGGGGGGACATACCTTGCTGGAAGGTATGTGAACCAGTAAATGCCATGAAACGCCATAGTTGCATAACATTAGCAGCACTGTCATCTAGTCCGACTCTCTGGCACGTGTGATCTTTATTATCACGCACACCCTGGGTGTAGCATGTTAGACGTACTTATATGTTGAAGTGTCACAGCTAATAGAAAGATGGCGAATGGCGATTTTCGGTGCCACAAAACCGGTCACCCCCAGCTTAGGGTAGGAACACCCCTACAGAAAAATCTTGGTACTCTTAGTAAAGGAGTTGGGTGTTAGGCTAACAACCTAACCCTGCAAAACAACCAACGCTACGAACACTTCAAGAAATTCGAATATCTTGGGGGAGGCTGAGTCCCACCAAGGGTTTTAGCGCCGGAAAAAATAAAAAGATTTATAAAACCCACTGCTTATACACACTTAAATTCTCGAAGCTCACCAATCAATGCAACAAATATTTAATTGATTATGCATATCGGAATATCTCTCCTCGTGACGACTCCAAATTACAGAAACACTTTCGAGTCTGCTCCAAACGAATGGGTTGTATAGGCCTCTGAATACATAAAGATATCTAAAAACTCTTCCAGTCCGAGCGATGAAGCCCAACATCATCAGTGCAATGTTACAAATCCTCACGAAAAGTCAGCCTATTCTCATAGATGATCCGCATATCTCCCATTGCAGATACATGTGCTAGTCGCTGGTTTTTTTTTTTTTTTTAAAGGATTTATATCAATGATATTATAATTTATTTTACAATCTTCAATGTGAGCAGAAAATAGCTCATTATTATGAAGAAGAAACCTGGTCGTGTCCAGGCTTGAACCCATGCCCCCTGGATCAGGAGCCAGGAGCCTAGACCACCACCCGGTGGTATCTATGATACTTAGTTCTCAATGCTTTAGTAAAATATATCAAAATGTACTTAGAGACATTGAATTGCATTTGATAACTGTGTCTCCAGTTTACCATATAATCACTGTCTAAACATTTTTTTTCTTTTGTTAAAAATATTTTTTATGGTTATATTGTATGTAAATTAATTTAATGAACATATTTATTTTTTCTTAAATAATAATGTTAAACTCCATGTTCATGAAGAAGTATTCATATTCTATTTTCTATAAAATACTTTCGAATTGGCGGACAGAGATAACCTACAAAGCCCTTCAAAGCCGGAAAGTTTTACGCTTGATGATGGGTTGAAGTTTTCCGCTAAAACCACTGTAAACCAATATAGACTGTAAAGCTCCTGGCGTTAGAGAACTAGTAACCTGACACGATCATATTTGTTACACTTCTCTTGGCCTAAAGGCTAATTTGCTTTAGCGCACCTAAATATGCTTTCATTTCAAAATATATTATTTTAATTGATTTTAATAACTAATCTAGGTTAATATGTTTTCTCGTGTATTCTTTATTACTGACATAGCGGTTTTTGCCGTAACGCCACATATATTGTGTTTGTAAAAGTAAGATTTTTACATTTGTGCGTATATATATATGCGCTGAAGACCCCACAGTTACAGCGGCCCCTACGATACTTTAGACGCCGTAAGAGGGCTTTGATCGTTTATTGATTTCGGATAAACGCCTCTTTGTTGCGCTTCTTTTATATATGGAAAATAGTTTGCGCCAGATTTACTTAGCATAACAACAAAAGCCACAGTCTGATCGCGTTACAATGCTAGAAAATGAATTATTTATGACAGCGTTCTGGAGAATGCAATAAGATGTTCAATATAAAATGTTCGATACATTCACCCATAAAAGATAATACCCACTTTACACATTATTATTTATTTCACAATGGCTTTACTTTGATTTAGTTCCATTGACATTATTTAGAAACGACTTGTGGCATATAATATTTACAATAAAACTAAACAAGTTATATTTAATTATATGACACAAAATTTATAATATTAACTTCAAAACCATAAATTACCAAAATTTTAAGTGTCATTTTTCTTTAAATTGCCACCGGAAAAGCTATGACTAATTTATACATATTATAGTATTTTAAAACTTTTAATATAGAAAATAAACGTCTTTTGGAAGTTTATTTGATCTTTTTCCAAAATGATTAATTTCAGCTTTTTTCGCATTTTGACAAGTCAACCTGATAAAGTGAAATATATCACTGTTTAAAAATATAAATTTCAGTAAATATACGAGTACCTCAATTTCACGTTCTTTATATCTTCAAATTTTTATATATTTCTTCAAACAGCTAAATAATAAAATTATTGCGATAGCAAAAAACCTAAGAAAATACGTTCTCTATGACAGTGTGAAATTCATTATTTTCAAATAAGAACTCCAATTTTATTTATAAAATGCTGTAAGTACTTATTTGCAATTTCATTAAACTCCTCAGAAGGCAAAATGAAACATTTTCAAAACATCAGAACGCTTTTCAATATCATAACGCATTTATTACATAAAGCCTTCATTTAGTTTTAAGCGAAATTTTAATATCCTGCAGTATTCAGAATGAAACCGATAAACAGCGTGAATGTTCTCTCGGGTTATTTTTCCCTGTCACGGTTCAGGCATTCTCGTGGATAAATATTTCAAACCATTTTCTAGTTGAACTGCGAATCTAACCTTTAGGGCCACGATCCCGAATAGGTCTTGGCCGGTGAAATACAAATTGAAAAAAATGCCATCAATCATGTTTCAAAAGGGCCATTAATCTGTAGAACGCTGCGATATATTTTCTGATAGAATATTTTTAATGGTTCTTAAGCGAACTGCAAATATTTTGGGGGTGCCAATATTACAGATAAAATTTGGTTTTAATACTAACGGGTTTGAATTTGCGTATGTGAGTAAACATACAAAAATCATTTATTTACGAATGATTTTTAGATTTACAAGACCAGAGGGAACACGCAGAGTGGAAAGACCGTAGCTTTGTTCAACGGTGTTCTGAAGGACCTGCAACTATTAGGAGTCAGATCTGAGAAGTGGAAGTCCAGGGCACAGGATAGGGTCGGCTGACGAAACTTTACAAAGTTTTTTTTGAAGCCGAGGTCCACCCAGGACTGTAGAGCCAGAGAGATGACCTTCGTGGCAGAATAGTAAGAGTACTGACTGCCAAATCTCCTGGGTTTGATTCCCAGTGATGGGAGTGGGATTGTCACAATGTCTTTGGCCTGGTGTAGTATTCACGTGACAATAAAATGGCGATAGATTAGCTAAGTATTCATATATAATAGCTAAAAACAAAGTGTCTACAGTAACTGGGTTCAAACGATCTATTGTACACAAAAAAATATATCGAGAAAAATGCAGATTAAATTTCCAAGTGGCATATTTTACAAAAAGTGGATTTAAACTATGTAAATCATATTGTACAAAATATCCTTCAATGTCGTATACGGTATTCCTATTAAATCCAATTATTATTTATAATAATACAAGTTTCATGAAAAAATATTTGCATTGTATTTATATATTGATAAATTCGTTCAATAAATTGTGGTTAAATGATTCTGTACAGGAATACGACGTTTCATTTTATTGCTAGATACATCCACAACCCCTAATTGAAAAGCCTTCAGGGTAAATCTAAAATGCTATCACTTCTGTGCGTAGATAGCAACAGAGGTACCTACCCCATATTATTGTCTACCTTAAATCTATAAAAATGAGGATTCTATTTTCTATCTTCGCTTATAAGTAGAAGCAATTTTCTTAAATTGATCCGCAAGCCAGAGGGGAAGCGGGGGGGGGGGGATGATGCGGACTATAAGTGGATTGCCAATAGGACAAACAATTTTGAAATTGTTGTTTCTCAATACAATCCTCATCCTCGACAACCCAATCGGCCCCTGTTCTCCAAGCGGAGGTTAAAAAAATTTTCCTTCTTACATTATTCTGAGATCCAAAAGAGATAAGTATCTCTTTGTGTTATCCAAACAAATTGACCTTCAAATGTAGGATTGAATTTTTCAACACATCTCTTGTCTGCACTGCTACAATTTATGTTATGATACAATGTATGTATCAATTAATGTTCAATGCTTAGTTCATTGCCACAGTTAGAAAAACTAGGTAAATATTATATTTTTTTATATAAAATATTTTGAAAAAAAAATATTTTTTAAAACTATTGTCTTGTTGAATCAATCTTTACATAATCACAGTTCAATCGATATAAAGCAAAGTTTGAAAAAATGTACACTAAAAGAAAAAAATAATGTGAACGAAAATACAAGAATTGTCTGTTTGTCACTGCTTTATAATGGTGTTCAAAAATCTCGTAAAACTGCATCTTAAAAGGTCTATCTCAAATGCCACCTTGTAAAGAAGGCAAATCGCCTTCAAACTAGGAGAACTACGATGCGTTTCAAAAGTATTGAAGTTTGATATTACGGTGAGAAATAGTTGAGGATATTAAAAGGGTAGTAATTACAATCCATGAGATATGAATGTTGCAAAATCGCTTTAGGATCCCTTCTAGTTCCAAAATGACTGATACCTTTCTCTCTGGAGTCCCAAATAATGGAGTAATATGGTTAATATAAAAATGGATTTTTGATAATGATAAAGAAAAATATTATTTGATTGATGATCAATAACTAATAAACAAATATAGCAAATTATTAATTTATTATACTTTTTGAAAAAAAAACGGGTACTCCAAAACTTTTCCACCCACCAAATATTAATATAGATACCAAAACTAAGGAGGTTAATAAATTTGACGCGAAGAGCTCAATTTTTCTTCAAGGCACATTAAACAGCGTTATCGAAAGGGAATTATTAGAGCCTTATATACCAATAAAAAACGAAATTTCCCATCAAAATGATATCCTTTTTAAGACGACATTATTCGAAGAGTAACTTTAATTATATAATCATCATTATGTATAACAGAGACTGATTTTTTTAACAATGAATATCAACGTGGCGTTTTAAGGTTAGAAAATATAGTAAATATGTCTTCATCAGCAATGAAAATCTATTTGATTTGTATTTTACAGATTATAAATGGAACCAGAAATAGAGGAAGACCGAGGAAAACGTGGCACGATCAAATAAATCAAATATTGAATGTCGGCCATGTGAGGAGTCAGAGAAATATTTTGAAAACACTTTCAACATATTTTTTTCAAACCAACCGGTTTCACTCCCGCTGCAGTTTTGTCAATCAATTATTTTTTTATATTACTTAGTTTTAAATTAGCTTTGAATACATTATATTTTCTTACATTTTGTTATTCGCATTGATCAAACGTATGAAATATTTACGGTTTTATATTTCGAGCATTTATTTATTTTTTAATTTTCTATCCATAAAAACTAATTAACTAACTAACTAACCATCACGCCATTTCCCCGCAGGGGTAGGCAGAGAGAATGGACCGCCACACTACTCTATCCTGGCACACCTCTCTCGCTTCCTCCACATTCATACATCGAGTCATACACGCACGTCGATTCTTCCGGCTTCTGACATGACCAACTTTTAATATTTGATTAATTTGGTCATGCCATATTTTCCTCGGTCTACCTCGACTCCTTACTCCATTTACATTGTTAACGTTTACTTTTTTAACCATTCTTTCTTCACCCATGCGCTCCATATGTCCGAACCAACGAAGCAAACCTTTCATAATTTTGTTCATAATACCTTCTTTCGCTCTACACTCCTTCCTAATATCAGCATTTGAGATTCTGTCGTACATCGTTCTACCACACATAGGTCTTAGGGACCTCATCTCTACCGCATTTATTCTGCTCTCATCTTTCTTCTGCCAGTTCCATGCTTCGCTTCCATACATAAGGGTTGGAACGAGAACTCCATTGTGAACGGCCATTTTCGCTTTCATTGATAAATTCTTGTTTCCAATAACTACTTTTAAAGCTCCATTCACTTTGTTACCCGCACCAACCCTTCTTTCAATATCACTGTCCGTTCGGCCATCCGCTGTGAACATGCTACCTAAATACACAAACTCACTCACCTGTTCCAACTTCTCTTCATTTACACTTATATTACAAACTGTCATTTGCTCTTCCCTTTCAAAAACTAACACCTTTGACTTTCCGACATTCATCATTAAATCGTTCGACTTGCATACCTTATACATTCTCGACACCAAGACTTGTAATTCGTCCGCACTATCCGCAACGAGAATGTATTCTATACTATATGTATACTATTATTACATATAACAATTTATTTATATGAGTTTGTCGCGACAGTTGTTTTGCCAACCTATGTTGGCATCATCGGGTGTTTCAAACATCTGTTGTTTATGATCCGTGCTTCAAATTTAAGGATTTTATCTTAATTTTGATTTTACAAATACAATAACAGTTTTTTTTCATCTTAATATTTTCAACAGTACACTTAAATAAATATCATAATTTAGGCACACGCAAAGCCAAAACAGACCCTGAATAACGGTACGTATTGCTGAATATAAAACCATTTCAAAGAAGTACTTTTATTCGCAAATTCTTGAAGTACCTTTTCGTCATGTATTCGTGGGGGTGTTTGCGTCTATTAAGTACATCGGCACGTGTTGATCTGTTCTCACAAAAGAGAATCGTGTTACATTAGAGGGAGCATTGAAACGTGTATTTGAAGCTACTCTGGTGAGCTTAAATTTTTTTTATTGTAATAAACAAAATATTTTATAACAAAAAATCATCGGTCAAAGTAGAGCAATATACACGATAACAAAAAGCTAACATTCCACTGATTTACGGCATTTATTTTTAAAATCTATATACGTAATCAAAAATGAAACATGGAAACATTACAATTTAATAACAAAATTTTAAGAATGAATTATCAAAATACGAACAAAAACAAATATCGGTTGTAACTGAGAAGCGCTCGAGGATTGTAATTTTTTTTGAATTTTGATGTTGTATAAAGTAAGCGAAATTAATCAATTAGAGTTGCTTCTAATAAGCAAACCGCTATTAAGACATTTTATGAAGAGAAAACTGTTTTTTTTTTCATTAATTAAAATATTATTTTTTTCAGTTTTGGGTTTATTTTTCTCAAAGGTATTCAAAGGTACTCAAAGCATTCAAACATATTCATCATCGGGAGAAAGAAATAAATTAACACTTTGAGGTTAGACATTTGAAACTTAAAGATATAAAATAATAAAAACACGGGGCATCTCCAGAAAGTAAGGGTACTGAATTTTTGTAGATTTCATTTTTTTTTATTTAAACAAAAAAATTACGTGGTTACCGTAGTATTTCGACATAGTCGCCATTCCTCTCAATGCAGGTGGTGAAGCGGGGTATCAACTTTTTGATGCCTTCCTCGAAGTAGTTTCCCGCCAACACCTTCGTCCACTTTTCCACCTTCTTCTTTACCTCCTCGTCAGTTAAAAACCTTTTTCCACCCATGTGCATCTTCAGGGAGGTAAATAGATAGTAATATGAAAGTGCTAGGTCAGGGGAATGCGCGGGATGGTTCAGGACATTCTATTTAAACGAGGCGAGCAGTTTCTTCTGGCATTGTCGTGCAGCAGGTAGACTCCCTTTGTCAGCATGCCTCTCCTCTTGTTCTGAATCGCCCTCTGCACTTTTTTCACAATATCTTGCAGAGTTAATGGTATCCCCTTGAGCCATATATTCAATTAAAATTATGCCTTGACAGTTCCAAAACACGGATGCCATTATTTTCTTAGCTGAAATTGTGGTTTTGAACTTTTTGGCGGAGGGTGAACGGGTGTGACGCCACTGTTGAGACTGCCTTTTGATTTCAGGCATGTAGTGTGCAACCCAAGTTTCATCTCCAGTAATTATGGAGCGGAGAAATTCATCTCCATGGAGTTTGCAGCGCCTCATAAACTCTTGCCCGGTGCCGCGTATTTCGCGCTTGGTGGAAGATTGTTGGAAGATTGACATTTTTCACGTTTCACGTTGGCATCCATTATAATAACAATACTGTAGTTAAATACCAAATATGTTATTTATTAATATCTATACGAAATCAAATTAACCATTTTTTTATCAATAATTAAAATAAAGCTTTATTTGTGATCAATTACCCTAATGACCGATCTGTTCTTCCGATAGAATTCTACCTCCATGCTTCGCACTCTCTTTTGGCGATATTAAACCTTTAGAGAGGGGGGCATCTTGCGCCTATGAATTTCTCGTATTTGATTAGCTCTCCGCCCATTGGAAACCACACGCGTGGCGGAGCTTCCCTGAATTCACAAAAAAGGGAATAATAAGGCCCGGGATGACTCCAGGGCCGGTTGAACTATTTGACACAATAGGCCTGGGGCGCACGCACGCCCTGATCCCCCGTCCTAATAAAACGAGATAGGAAAAGGTGCAACCTTTGTTAACTTTAACATAATTTTTTTTGTTACATGAACAGTATATTTTATTAAAAACAGTCATTTAAGATGAAGATAGGAGTAATACAAGTCACTGTTTTTTTTTAATTTCAATAAAAAAAATTATCAATGAAAAGGAATTGATATTTATAAGTTATTTATTTTATGTATTTATAATTTTGTTATTTTTATTTTTTAAGAGAATATTAAATGTTACATTTTATTCAAAATAAGACAATAAAATTTGTGAGTAAATATAAAATATAACACGGCATTTCTTTTAGGAATGCTCGGAACCAATTCTCTACAGCTTCGAAGAGATGGGCATCTCATAACCCATTACTTTAAATTAATCAGGGGATATTTCGAGAACTCGGCCGTGCTAGAGGTTATTGGTCTTTTTATCCCTGATAGACTTTTCCGACAGCGACAACACAGATTGTTTTACCAACCGGCCACCAGAACCAATCTGCCTCTGGTGACACCGGTGGGAAGTGCAATTAGTCTGCTGAACGTGGTCTCCTCGGAGATCGACGTCTTTAATATTAGTGAAGGTACGTTCAGGGGACAAATACTCTTGACTTTAGAAAGTATCTTGTCTTCCTAATGTCGAACCATCACTAATGCGTTCCTGATACTTTGTTGTATTTTTATAATATTTTACCTGTACTTAATAGATGCCTTAAACATTTTCGTGTTTGTAATGTCTTTTGATTTAATAAACTGATTTGATTTGATTTGATCTCAAAAAAGTATAAAATTTATATATAATCTTTTTAACAGTTAATGTATAAAAATATAGACGATTTAATGTTAGAGCTATTTTATGATAAATAATTGGTATCTAATAATTCTCACATTAATGAACAAAAATCATTTAGATACCTTTGGGATTCTCTGCGATTCAATTTAAGATAAAATATTTTTTAATTTACTGATCAGAAGCGAAATTCCCAACTCTCCTGGGATATCCTAAAATAAGTAGAATAAAAAATAATCAAAATCCCGCTCTGGGTATCTTCTCCGCCCGGATGCGAAATTTATAAGCCGCAGTAAAAAGTCAACGTTTTATGCTGATATGATTCCAAAAGAGCGGTAACTATTGGGAGCGCTGATATCGAAGCCAAATACAGGAATATCTAGAATGTCTAGAATTGTTGTGGGATTCTAACTTTAAACATTTGTACGAATAAACTTTACTTACTATCTCGCCATTTAGCCGTAGATGTAGGCAGAGGGGATGAACCGCCACACTTTTATATTCTCACATAACTTTTGCGCCTCTTCTCGTTAATGATTCTATCATACGTTGTTTTACACATTATTCTTAGTGATCTCATTTCTATGGTATTTATTCTACTTTCATCCTTCTTGTACCAACTCCATGCTTGAATTCCATGCATAAGGGTCGGCAATATAACCCCTTTTTTAAATACCTTTCTTTGATAATTAACTAAACTTAATTTTGATTGATACATAGTTTGGACATATGAATGAAAAAAGAATAGTAAAGAAAGTATACGTTTATACTGCAAGTGGAGTACGGGGTCAAGGAAGACCAAAGAAATCACGGAATAACCATATGAATTGAATATTAAAGGTACGCCATGTTAGAAACGGAAGAATCCACGTGTATGACTCGTATGAATGTGGAAGAATCAAGAGTGGTTTGGTTGTCCATTCTATCTGCCTACTATTGCGGAGAAATGGCGTAATGGTTTGAGTTTTGTTGTTGATACATCATGAATAGCACATCAATTAATTTCGGGACTTGTATGTTCCATTCAATGTTTCAAATTATCAATTGATTCTTCCATTATCAGGTTAATTCATTGTGGGAAAAAAATGTATCTTAATAGTAATGAAATATGAAAAACGTAGTATTACAATATTACAATATATATATTTTTTAATGTATACTTATACTTGTATACGAATACTGGATTTCACCCATAAAGTGCGCACTTAACCCAACCAATGACAGGTCATAAGTCCTGTAAACACCTTGATCAACCATATTCAGTTTCCAATTTGTAGTAATAAGTATTTTTTAGAAGTATTTAATATGGTATAGATATGAAACATACTAGAAATACCTTTGGCAAACTTCGAACCCGGTGAGAACAATCAAATAGCTATACATTGTCCCTTTAAAGACTAACATTTTATTACTTAAGGTCCAAAATCTTTCAAAACTTTGCTTTGGATACCTTTATGGCTTCGAATTTATTATTTTGTTCAAGGTTTGAAAAAAAAATGGTTCAAATAAATACTTTATTTGAATTTTATGTAAGACGCACTATTACTGCCGAGGAACGAAGTACGTACGGATCATTTAAGTTTTATTTACTTATGGTTTAGTCAATTTAATAAGAAATAATATACAACAATTTCAATATTCCATATTTTAACACGGTAGGTACCGATATTGTGGAGAAAATTAAAAAGAAGTGTTCATTCAAATATGGAAATGATTGTTTTCTTCATTTAAAAAAAATCTACTTTAATTTTATATGTACAATATTGTATTAATTTATTTAGTAAAGTACTTACTAACTAACTAACCATCACGCCGTCTTTCCGAAGGGGTAGGCAGAAAGAATGGACTGCCACACTTTTCTTTCCTGAAATATTTCTCTCATTCATCTCCTCAACATTCATACATCGTGTTATGCACGCGCGTCGATTTTCCTCGGTCTTCCTCTATTTCTGGTTCCATTTACATCATTAACATATAATTTTTTTACCATTCTTTCTTCATTCATTCTTTCCATCTTAATAATCCTTTCATTATTTTGTTCATGACACCATGATTCGCACCGCATTCACTTCTTATATTTTCATTCGACACTCTATCTACACAGAGTATCCACACATTCGTCTAAGAGATCTCATTTCTACTGCATTTATTCTACTTTCATCCTTCTTTTGCCAGTTCCATGCTTCGCTTCCGTACATAATGGTCGGTAGAAGAACACCATTAAGTACTTACTAAAAAAATCAATTATTAATTTATGGTATAATACATGATACAATCGTCGCTCCTATAGATAGGCAATTTGCATAGCGTACGGCAATAAATAAAAAAAACACAAATGATAAAAAGAAGGAAGTGATGATATATAAGTTTTTTTTCTAACTCTTATGCTAATATTCATAGGGAAAAAACACTTTTTACTTCTAATTTACATACGAATCAATGTAAAACGTACATTGGCATTCATCTTTATCTTTAAAACAAATCTTTTTGTAACGACATATTTTACAAAATGCAGAAGGAATAGGAAAAGTTAACACAAAGAAAATAAAAAAGGAAATTTCGTTATTTTTTGATTGAATATTTTTGATCAAATCAATTCGAATTTTCAATCAAGAAACCAAATAACAGAAATATGTAGGCGTTTTCATACCATACCATTCATATTATATTACGATATACTTTTTATTAATGTCCTTTGGATAATGTATATATCAAAAAAATATTAAACATAATTTCTAATGTTTTTAAACTCTCATTGTATTTCATCAAATATATGAAATCCAATATTGAAATACAATCTCATCCAATATATAATAATATAGAATATTCACTATAATAAAATTTAAAAATTGATTGCCAATATATATGCTTTTTCAATATAAAATTTAATATATATGGAATAAGTCGAGCGTAAACGCTTTATTGCTTAATACGCGTTAAATCTCCTATTTTCTAGGTTTACAGTAATAAATTATTACATTGTGTCAAAATGTCGCCCAAATAAGGCGATCGACTTTCTCAAGGATAGGAGGTACTTGACATCCAGGTTCGTTCCTTCGGCCAATGAAAAGAAGTCTACAGAGAGAGGTCAAGTGATTCATTATCGTTAACACTAGGGAGGCAGTTTGTAGATAGAATGGATTGAAAAGTCACAAAAATGGCAACATATCTGCTTCTATAAATATTTAATTATGTGGTCCATTGTTTTGGCCGAAATACAATTGCATGATACTTCAACATTTTTAACTGTTAAATTATAATATTAAGCTGTCAAAATATATATAAATATAAATTGTCGCGAAAATAAAACTCTGATACCATAAAGAAAGATTATTATTTTAACATTTATTAAATTACGATCATGATTATATGGTTTACCTGTAATTTAACATTTAAAAGTTGTTTGATTCATTCATCGATACTACTTAATCTATTATAAGATTTTTCTAATTGTTTATTATATTCGGAGTCTTTTGGTTTCATTGATTTATCATTTTTAAGGTTTTCTAGAAGTTGTGTTACATTGGTAAACCAGTGTAATGGATGAAAATGCAAGGAATAATCTATTGCTAAAGTTTAAATTCTATTTTAAAAAACGATATCTTTTCTGCCTCTTGGGATGCTGCTTGCGTCTTTCAAATATAGTAGTTTCCACTTGCTTTCCACATGTTAGTATACATCAGGTTATTTGAACTCAATTATTGTATTCATTTGTTTAGCTATTAATTCTCATGACATGTGAATTAATAGCTAAAACAGGTAAATAGCTAGTATATCGAAAATATTATTTTCACGTAAATTCTATTAGACCAAAGACATTATAATTAAAATCATCATATTTCAACATTATTATTTAAAAATACTAGCAAGGCAAAATATATCATTTCTCTTAAATATAGTAAACCTTGATAAACTAAAACTAAATAGAGCTTAACAGCAACGTTTAATCAGCAAAATAGATATTTAATACGAGTCCTCTAAAAAAATTATTATTATTTACGGGAATGACATGTTTCCCTTTTCATAGGCATTATCAAATGTTGATTCATTTTTTTTTCAAGAAACAATTAAAGAGCAAAATATTTATTAATGTTTCTTGAACATAATGTAAAATTCAATTAAATCTCGTCCGTTTTCTCAAATTTTAATAGTATTTCATGGAAGTGACATGTTTTGCCCTGCTAGATTATTGGCAAATGTTGGAAATGTTCTAACAGGGTGAGAATATTGTATTTGTTAAGGATTTGTCGCACCATGCTTGTCATCGTGTTCCTATAGATTCCTATACATCTTTCTTAATTAAGCTTTTCAATGTATATATGCTTGTATATGTTAATAATAAACATTGGTAAAATATTAAATAAAATTTAATAATCAGGGTCAAAACTAAAGATTGAATAATCAGATATGATACTTAAAATAATACGCATACTAAAACAACATATTTCAATGCTCCCCACTGTAACGATAGTTTCACATTTTTTTGTCGTATCAATTAAATATTACAAAGAGAATTTAAACTTGAGCGGTCAATACATAAAAAATACATAATATTTCCCGCCGTCTTTCTAGTGTTAAATTGCGTCAGTCATTGTCCATCTTCGATCAATCAAGAAATTAATTTCTCGAATATGCTTTATACACTTTTCTCCTTATAACGGGAAGTTTAAGTCAATTTCTATGATGTATATTTTATTATTTTAAATAAAAAAATTTAAATATACTGGAAAGCCATTAAAATATCAACAACTACTAGATCAAACTTTATTAAATTCAATCAATGTTTTTCTTGTGAAACTTTATCTGCCATCAGGCTAGATCAATTTAAAATATTCCAATCAACCAGGTTATCAAATTTAGATATCCATTTGATTGGGACATAGACATATTTATTTCAGAACAGAATATAAAAAGTAAAGTCATCACAAAACTAAATTATTTTCAAACAAAGAATTTAAAAACACTCGTTTATTTTGTTTTAATACCACTGTATTGTTTTAATACCACTGTATTGTGTTGTATCGAACCAACGAGTTTCGCCCCCGCCGGAGCTTCGTCAAGGGTGCAAAAACGATCTGAATAATTAACAGATAAACATAATATATAAACATTTCAAATGGAAGGAGAGAGGGTGAGAGAAATATTATGTATATGCAAGAAATAAATTCTTAATATTAGTGAATTTATATAGATAATTTTATTATTAATAATCTAATGATTTACAAGGGGTTCAACTTTTATATATTATTTAAAATAGGGAACATGTTTATAATAGGGCTATTGGTAAGATGGTTTGTAAGATTTATTATTATAGTATTATTTTTATCTCAAGTGATTCTAGATTATTTAATGGCACAAATTAAGTACTTCATACGAAACACTAATAATCAATTAAACAAATGCACTTTTTAGATTTTTGCATCAATGACTATCGAGTGTTTCTTTTATTTTTGTCTACTCCGCTTCTGTGCTCAAATTTTCGTTGTTTGTTGAATTTATTTCACTGAACAGCTTTCCGATCTTATTCTGGTTGAAGTCATCTTAGAATATTTGTGATATGATGGCAGAGTGAAGGTAGTCAGCTTATTTTGTCCAATGTAATTCGACCATCCTTTGTTGACGAAATATACTCTATCGAATAAAGTTTGTAAAGCTCTAATACGTAACCAATAAAACACAAGATGAATTAAATAATAATATTTCAATCATTCCATGTACTCAAAGTTGTCATCGCAAACAAAAGCTTATCCATAAATGCTAAAATGTTGTGTACCTACCGTTAGGTATGGAAATGAAGCATGTGACTGTCAAAAAAATGTTAAATAATTGCGGTAGAAAAAAGATATCATATCTAGGACGAATATGTGGATAATCTGCACGATATAGTGTTTAATGAAAATGTAAAAAGTGAATGCAGTGCAAAAGAAAATGTAATGAACAAAATAATAAGAAGAGTGTCGAGGAAATCGTCGTGCGTGCACATCAAAATGTATGAATGTTGAGGAATCAAGAGAAATGTCAGGTAAGAACAGTATGGTGGTCCATTAATTCTGCATACCCTTTCGGAGAGAAAGCTTGATGTTTAGTTTGGAAATATACTGATATTAATTTTGAATTAGATCAAACAAACTGTATATCACCAAATTTGCATTGACAAATTTTACTTACATAAGATAAAAAAAAACTTTTACCTTTTTTGTAACAAACGTTTTGTCATATTTAGAATATTGTTTTCATTTTGTTACAATAAAATTATGTTCATACATCTAGCAGAAACACACTAAGCATTCAGGAAAATACACGACTCACGTACAATGCGCTCTCTTATATCATGACATTATAAGGTTACACACCAATTTTCGCAAATTCATATGTGCATGTAGAATAATATAAAAGGGGATTAAACAGGAGAACCCCCATGCCTTTGTATGCATAACTTTAATTAAGTTTTGTAGATTGCATCGCGGCGATTTTTTGGATTCTATTTTCAGGTTTTAATTTCCAGTTACTCAAACAATGCTGGAAATGGAAACGTTACTTTGTCGAGCATTCCAATAATAGCTATGCAAAGCTTTCTCATAATTCTTAAATTGTTCAAATATATCTAAACTTAATGCACAATTTTATTGTTAACTTAGTACTGAATCTACTTAAAACTGAATTAAAATGGTTCGATACTGTTTTTTCCCTTTCGACATATTACTATGATGCATAAATCTTCTACTTGTTCCTCTCCTATCGGAGGTTGGACAATATCATGGCTACTTTTACTTTTGATACAGCACTGCAAAACATAGATGTAAGGTTTTCTAGCCAGGCTTTTCTTCTCCCCAGCTCTTTGCCTCAATTTTACATTGCATCATCAGTGGCAGCCCTCTGTATTTATCATTTCTCATAACGTGCCCGAATTACTCTAGTTTCCTAGGCTTTATGGTCATTACAGCTTCGAAGAGATGGGCATCTCATAACCCATTTCTTTAAATTAATCAGGGGATATTTCGAGAACTCGGCCGTGCTGGAGGTTGTTGGTCTTTTTGTCCCCGATAGATTTCTCGCGGTCTCCTCTGAGATCGACGTCTTTTATATTAGTGAAGGTACGTTCAGGGGACAAATACTCTTGACTTTAGAAAGTATGTTGTCTTCCTAATGTCGAACCATCTCTAATGCGTTCCTGGTACTTTGTTGTATTTTTATAATATTTTACCTGTACTCAAAAGATGCCTTAAACATGTTGTGGTTTGTAATGTCTTTTGAGTTAATAAACTGATTTGATTTGATTTGATTACATAATTTTTCTTTCTCCGTTCGCTCCAGTACTTCCACAATCAGGAATCATTCTGTTCATGATAATTTTAATATTCTACACCACATCTACATTTCAAAGACATCTAGATTTTTTATCATAGAATTTGTCAAGGTCCATGTTTACATATCATAAACAAGACGGAAAGCACGAATAATGTGAATTTAATATATGTGGACCCCAATTGAAACACTCGGATGTTCTGTTTTTTTAACATTAACAGCCGGAGCTTCATCGGAGTAACAAAACAATATTGTTATCCTAATCGACCTTAGCCGGTTGGCAGTAGACTTTGTCGTCATGTGTAATTCAAATGCTTTGAATTAAATAGGTACAAAATAAAATGAAAACGTATTTTGTAAAAAAACCTTTATGCCGAATATTGGTGCCAACGGCATTAATCACTTCGGTCATCGATTTTGTTCTAACTAACTAACTAACCATCACGCCATTTCCCCGGAGGGGTAGGCAGAGAGGATGGATCGCCACACTGGCCTGTCCTGGCATACCTCTTGGGCTTCCTCTACATTCATACATCGTACCATGCACGCACGTCGATTGTTCCGACTTCGAATGTGGCCGCCTTTTAGTAATTGATTAATTTGGTCATGCCATGTTTTCCTCGGTCGTCCTCGGCTTCTTTTCCCACTCACGCTGCTTGTGTACAGCTTTTTAACCATTCTACTCTCATCCATTCGTTCCATATGTCCGAACCATCTCAGGGATCCTTTTTTAATTTTATTCATGATGCAGTCATCTGCCTTACATTTCTTTCTTATTTCATCGTTTGGTATTCTATCATACAACGTTTTCCCGCACATTCTTCTTAGTGATCTTATTTCTACGGCGTTTATCCTGCTTTCATCCTTCTTTTGCCAGCTCCAAGCTTCACTTCCATACATGAGGGTTGGCACTAGAACTCCATATCGATTTTGTTCTAATATTTTATAAAAACAAAATACTTAATTTAACGCCACTTTATTTGGGTTTATAATATTACCAACATGTGTCAATGAGCTTAAGAAATGTTACACCGAAAATAAAGTGTTTCTTACTAAAGTAAAAATAATAATTGATAAATGCTTTGCACAGTATTTCTATATAAAATTGAGACATGAACCTTTAAAGTTAGTTATATTAATATATATAAGCCACCGGGATGTTTAATTTATACAAACTTATCAAGAAATATTACGATATACAAAGCGTACATGGTTGTCATTTTGTCCCTGTAATTTATGTTTTGATTAATAGTAAAGTTTTGTTAAAATTTAACTAAAAATTTACATATATTTATATTTATGAAAAGATAATAAGTTTCTTATTTAAGGTTGTATAAAACATAAACTGTATGGAAATATCATCTTTAGCCTCATAATTTAAACTGTGTTTAAAAACAAAATATTTAAACTGGTAAAAAAAAACTATAATAATTAAAACGTTTTTCAAAACATCTTAATTCTTTCTGCTCTCTTCTGTTTAAGACAAGTTTCTTCGTTTATATAAAGAATTTTGACAGGTGTAAAAATACATTTTTCATTTGTTCCAATGACAACTTGAATAATTTCTTCAAAATTATTTTTAAGTTCTTGCTGGTGTTGGTTAGTTTTAAGTGCCTAATTACTGCTAATTTAAAAAAAACTGTGGATACGTGAATCACAAATTAGATAGACAAAATGTGCACCATATAAAATTAACATTTTGTGTTAAATTATTTTTATTTTGTTATTTTATTTTATATCATTGTATTTTATATTACAATATTTGTTTTAGATTTTTTTGTGGATGTTGGAAGATCGAAGTGTGCGCGGGAGATGCCTATTGGTGGCGATGAGGTTCGCAACCCATCACACCGCGTCTCCCGCGGGACGAAAAGAGAAGGATGGAGTGCCGCATCGGTTAAAGTGTGACAGTCCATTCTTTCTGCCTACCCTTTCAGGGAGACGGCGTGATGGTGAGTTAGTTAGTTAGTTAGTTATATATACGAGTATATATATATATATATATATATATATATATATATATATATATATATATATATATATATATATATATATATATATATATATATATATATATATATATATATATATATATATATATATATATATATATATATATATATATATATATATATATATATATATATATATAATATATATATATATATATATATATATATATATATATATATATATATATATATATATATATATATATATATATATATATATATATAATATATATTATATATCTCATATATATATATATATATATATATATATATATATATATATATATATATATATATATATATATATATATATATATATATATGAAATGATTTAAAAAACAGAAGAGAGATGAAAGAATTAAGATGTTTTGAAAAACGTTTTAATCAGTATTTTTTTATATCAGTTTAAATATTTTGTTTTTAAACACAATTTAAATTATGAGGATAAAGATGATATTTCCATACAGATTATGTTTTATACAACCGTAAATAAGAAGTATTTTCAAACAACTCTAAGAATTTGAGCGGGGGGTAGTTTTCATTTTGTTGTACTCGGGAGTGATTTCATCAGTATTTCTATTACCGTTTGGCTCGAGGGCACCGCTCCGAAGGAAGATATGCCACTAGAAACAATTCCATTACGGGACTTGTATGTAAGGCGAGAATGAGAATTGTGACGAAGTCCTCCCCTACATTACTTATACAGAATCTTCTATTAAGTATATATTTACTTTCTCGCCGAAAAACAAAGATGGCTACGGGGGATCCGACGATACGGTGGCTACGCAAAGTGAAAGAACAATGCAAGATATTTTATCATCGTATTAAGATCTATGAAACTTTATTCTACACAACAGATAATTAGCAAAAGGAGTGGCGATGAGGTTCGCAACCCATCACACCGCATCACTCGCGGGGGCGAAAAGAGAAGAATGGAGTGCCGCATCGGTTAAAGTGTGACATTCCATTCTTTCTGCCTATCCTTTGGGGGAGACGGCGTGATGGTAAGTTATTCTTTTTTGACAATGTAATATTATACCGTTTTGTAATGTCGCCATCTGACTTATTTCTTTTAACCATATTGCGATACGAGCGTTTGTCCGTATCATTACATCTTTAATTTCCTTTTTTTAACATTTTTTTTTGCAAGATAAAATTACTACAATGGAATAAAACAGAAGGTTTTCTTTGCCATCATTTTTATAGCAGGTATATTTAAAACGAAAATCGTTCTTGATATTCTTTGAACAAGCCATTTACAGAATTTGAAAGGTTAATATATTTTTTTAGATTTTTATGATATTCTTGTATTATTTATATTTAGATTTCCTGGCTAATAATAGCTAACCCTTTTTTAATCATATTTAAACAAATAAAGTGAATTCGACAAATTCTAAAGATAAAAAAATCCTGCTTACTGCTTGATAAATAATATCATTCAATGGTCTGAACTTTAAATTAAAACTTTCCAGGATCGAAGTTTTGGATATTATTTTATTATTTATCTTTGACTTCAACGATATTCAAAATTGTCGGTCGCAATAGATAAAAGTAACAGCATCGGGGAGATTCTGTAAGTTTCAACGCCTACTGTAGGCTGCCGATGTAGAAAGAATGCCAGAGGATAGAACACCAAAATTTTTATCCAGATGGGTGCCGCACGAAAAGAGACCGAGAAAAAGATGCACGGACTGCGTGGAAGAAGACTGGGAGAAACTGGAAAGAGTTTGGGAATGGAGATAGAAGATCAGGGACAGAAGTCAAAGAAGAAATGTTGTAAAGTCCCACACCGGGATGGGATGTAGTGCCAAAATGCAGTAATAGTAAAAAAGATTTAAAAAAAAACATGGTTCAGACCCAATATAAAAATAATATTTTACAAAACTTAATTTAAGAAATCATTTTTTGTGCTAAAAATATATACAAAAAAAGGTTTTTCTTGTTAATTTTAGAAGCAAGGCGTAGAAGCATAATATTATATTACATAATATAATGTCTATTCCCGAAATTTCAGGACATGAAGATAAATACACGGTACCGCCAGAAGGCGTTCCTTGAATTTGCATAAATAATTATCCTTCGACTGAAAGTAGGTTTGGACGTCTAAGGTGTGACAAGCTCGCACACTCAATACACTGACGCAGGCAAGTACCTACCTCCGGCATACTACCTACCCACATGAGCGCGCACAAGAATAATACAGTACTTGAGTACCGTATAATAAAATATACTTCACATTTATTAGCGTCATACTGCGTTCATTTGTAATTATTTTTTCAACTTTTGCCTTATAAAAATTAAAAAGCACTTGAGGCATGTATAAATAATCTCACAAATTATAATTATGATAAATAAAATTTGAATATATTTTATTATTTATATTTAAAATAAAATAGAAATTAAAACACTGCACTTTGTTTTCCACCACTATGCGGTTATTTTTATTGCCGACTAGTTATTACGAAGCCTTGAGGAAGCTTGGGTACAAGCGAAACTAGTCGGCAATTAATATAACCGCATAGTGGTGAAAAACAAAGTTCAGGGTTTCTATTTGTATTTTATTTAAAATATAAATAATAATAAAAAATTTAAATGTCATACCACAAAGTGAATGCTTCATACAAAATTTTTAATAAAAGTTTAATGTGTAAATATTTAAACGCCTACTTTAAATTTATTTTTATATAAAATACTCAACTTAAATATTTCATTCACCGTATATTTTAAATAAAAGTAGTATAAATAACCTAAGATGCTTTAAAATATAATAATATTATTTTTATTAGATTCAAAAATGGACTCAATATTCATTGGTTCCTCACATTAAGTAAGTTATTTTTTGTTTATATCTTATACAAAACTTGATTTACGAAAACCAAGCTTTATTTTCACATCATTTTAAAAACAATACCTCTAATTAAACGTAAAATTTACTATGACATCCTTATATATATTTTATATTTAATACGTTGGCGTAATAATGTTTACAAATCTTCAAGTACATATCATCTTAATATATAGTGGGCTTTCAATTCATTAAATTTGCATTATATATTTTATTTAAATATAACGGAGACGTTAATGTTAATGGTAAAATACACACTAATACATATCATTAATCAATATGTATTTATTGTATTTTTTTTCGTAACAAATATTGCTATTATATTACAACAAATATTCTAACCCAAACATAGATATTCTCATCGCAAATTTATTAAAAGGCAAGATTCATTTGCTCTATTGAGACCGTCTCCTCTACGTCTAACGCTCTCGTTTTATTCTACTTCCAATGTTTTCTTGGCCACCGTTTTTGGTTGCTATGCTGCCGTCATGTAGAGGTATTAACGTAACGCTTCATCCTTTTAATTTCATTAGCTTGTTGTAAAGCGTAATATCAATTAATTGGTTTATCTATAAGCGAAGTTTTTCATTTGTAAATAATTTAAAGGGCACTGTTTTAAAGTGTTCCGTGTAAAAAACATGTACATCGTATTCCTCGTGACTAAGGGACGTATCTATCCGGTTAACTATTGACCATGGCACTCCATGTGCTCCTGTCATCCGTCAGTCTCCAGGCTCCAGGTAATGAAATACCATTCAGATCCCTGATTTGATTGGACCGGCGGCTCGGTGGTCGTCCTTGGGATCGCCTTCTCTCCACTTTGCCCATGATTATGAGACTAATGTACAATAATAATAGAGTAATGTAATTAAGTATGAGGTCTACACATGATAATACCAATTAACATATATTTGTCTCTCAATATAAACTCCAGCGTGCTCTCAATGTCCCTGGCTCATTTGTGAAGATAGTTCCAATAAATATAATGAAAGGATATTGCTTCACAATGAATTTCTTCCAAGAAATTAAAACAGATTTCTTTGTGTTCATATTTTACAAAGGCAAAACGTTATACAATTATGGTAAATAGAGATTCAGAGCAAATTCTCGGTAGCCTTCTACCAGAGATAAAACACAGTGCCTCTACGGCGTTTCACCGCGGCGTAGAATTTCTCTTCAGTGCACTTGCACTGCAATACATTTTGTTTGAAAATCCTGTAAAATTCTTTACTTATGTTGATTAACATGCCGACGTCAGCTGTTTTCCTTGTAGCCAAAAAACTTTGTTTTTAAAATACCAGTTTGTAAATTGATTCAATGAATGGTATCACGACAATAAATATTAAACAATTTGAAATAAATTATTTATATTTACGTATTTAGTTATAATTCATCCGTTTTTCTAGTTCCAAAAATATAATACAAATAACATCTTCCGCCTTACTAAAGAATTATTAAATGTAGCCATGGAATTATCTAATAGATTTGAGAAAATTTTAGTAAATCGAAACACATCATTTATTATACATGAAATATAATTAAACTTCTAGAAATCCAATGTATTTAAATTATTTTGTATAAAAGTTTAGCTCATTATTCAAGAAACAAAAGAGACATATTTTCTACCCCAGAATTCTATATCTATCCCCGTTTTAATTATTTGCTGTTTCTTGAACAATGATGTAAAACTTCATATTAAATAATTAATGCGAATGAAAACGTCCGTTTTCTAGAAGTTTTATAATATTTTATGGGAATGAAATGTTTCACCCTTCTAAGGCGTTATCAAATGTCTTGATAAAGGGGCCTTAGAATGGCAAAACATGTAATTCTCATAAAACTTCTAGAAAACTGACGTTTTCATTCGTATCCATTTTTATTGTTACGTGAATTCTATGAGACCAAACACAACGTGATTTTTTGAACACTGTCATCGCCGGGAATCGAACCTTGGATCCCTGTTTCGTAGCTGTTTCCATTCTGCCACGAAGGCTGTTTACAATGAATAGTTTTATTATGGAAGTTTGGTTAAATAATAGGATTCAAACATACTTCTCTAAAATAAAAGTTAGATTTATGATGAAAAATAGAGAACTTTATAAGTCAAATGATAGTAATTTTAATTAAAATATGCATAATTTGATTGAATAAGCAATTGAATATTATATTTTGATAAATGCGTGAATGAAACAAAACATGCGTGCGACCCATCATGACGTACGCTGTAGAGACCCGGGCTGACACTGTGCGAACCAAGGGACTGCTAAGAACATCGGAGATGAAGGTCCTAAGATCAATTACTGGAAAAACCCTCCGAGATCGTGTCCGCAACGCAGACATGAGAAAAACCTGCGAAATAGAGGATATCGTTCAGTGGAGTAGATCCAGAAGAAGATACTGGAGGGACCATGTAGCCCGAATGGATGGTGACAGACTCGCATATACAGCCGCCTATGAAATCCCTTCCGGACACCGCCCTCCTGGAAGACCGCCTAAGAGATGGAGGGACAGCTGGATCTCATCATCCGAGATATGATTTCTGTGTCACAGATCGTCAGATCTATCAAAAGAAGAAGAAGAAGAAGAAGAAGAAGATAAATAAATCATTGCCTAGCAACTAAAAAACGCATTCAACATATTTTCAACGTGTGCTGATTAATGCGTGTTTGAAAATTATATCCAGAGGTGATTCCGATAGAAATGTTCTCGTATAATATAAAACATAGAGAGTATTTTAAAATAGATTATTGCCTTGTGTCGATGTTGTAATTGAATTATTTTCAATTCTGTAATGAAATATGTTAGCAAGGCGCGGAAAAATGCTGATTTTCCGGTATGCTCCACAATGCAACCAGTTTCTATTGCAGAGATGAGAATTTAAAAAAAAAAGCAAAATCTCAATTTAGCGGTTTTGTAATTAGCTCCAGCTTTGTTTTATTTCGGTCATGTCCCAGAGCGGGAGCGGTGCAGCCGGGTTATTACATTAATCTGCAGTCAGCTGTTTTGATTTTCAATAAACTAACTTAAACAAGAACACATTACGGGTTACACAAATATTCATATTGAAAAATTACTTTTAGACGAATAGAAACAATTATGCAGAATAAAATTATCTCATGCAGGCTTGAAAAGGATGATTAGTGTTTTCTGTGATAGTATAAATTTGAAGATTCGATAGAGAATGGAGCAAAAAATATTGAGCACTGTCAGAACCAAACATCTCTTAAGGGTAACAGAAATGAAAACATTGCGACCCATTGTGGGAAGAACCCTTAGATATAGGATACCCAATGAAGAAATTCGCAAATCCGACAAAATTGAAGACATACTGAGATGAAGTAGGCAGAGAAGACGATTCTGGAGGGACCACATCGATAGAATAGATCCAGCAAAAATTCTTAAAATCGTTATGCACGAGATTCCAGAGTACCTTCAATCACCAGGACGACCACCAAAGAGATGGAGAGAAGGCTGGTCGACTTCATCACAGGAAGATAGTTGATATCCTGCATGAACAGATCGCAAGATCATAAGAAAAACATAGAAAATGGTCTAATGCTACGTCTGGTTTATACTTTCATATAGTGTTGAATTATGGTCCTTTAAATTTGATATTCTGAACCGACTGGAGGCTTTGGAAATTTGACTACATCGCAAAATATTGCGCTTCCCTAAGACCGATATGGTCAGCAACACAAATGTTCTATAGAAAGTCAGACCTAATAGTGAACATCATTAAAGCCCGTAAGGTGCCATTGCGGGTAAAATAGAGGGTCAAGGAGATGTGTTTGTTTTCACTTCATCAAAATGGTTACACTAGCCATACATACAAATAACATGTTTTTTTTTTTAAATGTTGTCAAAAATATTAATATCGTTATGGACAAATGAAATATTTGTATTATAATCATTTATATTTTAATCTATAATAATAAAAAATATTACTAATTATAATTTTAAAAAAAAAAATAATATGTTAAATAGTCAAATATTTGTGAAATGTATACTTATATCTGTATACGAATCCTGGATTTTCACCTGTGGGTGGTTAATTTAAATTTTTTAATTGTATCTCAATAGAGACGAAGAAACAAACTGGAAACTGAATATGGATGATCAAGGTGTTTACAGGACTTATGACCTGTCATTGGTTGGGTTAAGCGCACGCTTTATGTAATTACAACATTCCCCTAATTAATTAGTACAATCAAATCTACATAGATGGCTAACTGGAACTGACACGTGAAGATAGGTATGGATTTGGAGTATATATACAACTTCCAAAAATGTATCATGCATGATCATAATAACAATGGTGGAATGGGGAATGCTGTAATTACATAAAGCGTGCGCTTAACCCAACCAATGACAGGTCATAAGTCCTGTAAACACCTTGATCATCCATATTCAGTTTCCAGTTTGTTTCTTCGTCTCTATTGAGATACAATTAAAAATGTTAAATAGTCCTTTGTTTCGGCCGAAACACTATGATATTTTAACATTTTATAACTGTTAATTAAAAAACTTTGTTTTATATCACAAATTGCATTTATTTTACTTTACGACAGCTGTTTCATCAATTAATGTTGACATCATCAGGTGTTAACACCCGATGATGTCAACATTAGTTGATGAAACAGCTGTCGTAAAGTAAAATAAATACAATTTGTGATATAAAACAAAGTATTTTAATAAACAGTTATAATATGTTAACTTATAAAACGTTGTTTTTGTGGTGTAATCACCTTAAGGGCTAAATATATAACAAGTTTTTTTTTTCATGTAAGAAATATCCGAAATTTCATTAAATATATGAACTGTTATGAAGCATTTAACCTTGATCAAGAAAATATAGATTTAATTACAGCACTAAGTGAAATTTGCATTTGCCGTCATTTTATAAAATCAAGTACTACATGCAAGTCTTTGCAGATGAAATCCAAACAACTAATTGTATAGGAATAGGTGATGACTAAAAAAATATGTATTACAAAAAACTTACCTTCGTTGAAGATAATGAAGAGATACACGCATTGAAATGATGCATTTTCACTTACCTGTAAAAAATAAAATATAATTACTTTGTTATACAACATACACAAGTATTTATACAAATGTTGGCGTAAATTTAACATCAAACGCAAATCATTATTTGCCGTTCAACAATAAATATCTGTTAAAATTTTCAAAGGCTACAAAGAGTATTACAAAATATTGTGTATCGCATTCGGTTCAGAGGTTACAATTAATAAAAATCATGTTTCATATGGAAGCTCGGTAATTGCTTCGGTATAAAGTTTTTAGGAAGCGATTTACAAGTGGGATGACAACAACAAATGATATATATTATCAAGGCTATGTGATTTTTTATTAAAATAATTTAATATAATATATTTTATATCGGCCACGTGAGATTATGATACAATATATAAATGTTGCGGAATCGAGAAAAGTATGTCAGGAAAGAAAAGTGTACCACTCTATTATTTCTGCTTACCCCTTCGAGAGATGGCGTTGTGGAAAGTTAGTTTGTTAGTTAATTATTGAAAAACATGAAATTTTCAGTGAATAAAAACACAATTCTAACACTGCTTAGTATATAAATGCTGTTTTTTTAACTAACTAACCATCACGCCATTTCCTCGGAGGGGTAGACAGAGAGGATGGATCGCCACAATCCTCTGTCCTGGCACACCTCTCGGGCTTCCTCTACATTCATATATCGTACCATGCACGCACGTCGATTATTCCGACTTTGAATGTGGCCGCCTTTTAGTAATTGATTAATTTCTTAATGCCATGTTATCTTCGGTCGTCCTCGGCTTCTTTTTCCACTCACGCTGCTTGTGTACAACTTTTTAACCATTCTTCTCTCATCCATTCGTTCCATATTTCCAAACCATTTCAGGGATCCTTTTTTTAATTTTATCCATGATGCAGTCATCTGCCTTACATTTCTTTCTTATTTCATCGTTCGGTATTCTATCATAAAACATATATAAATGCTGTTTTTTTATATATTTATATAGAAGTTTATCGTAAATGATGAACAAAATTATATTTTTATATTTATAATATATATTTAGTTTCATTCCAGTTGACGACTTCGACGGGTTTCAGCAGCTCCCTGGCATCTTCTGGTCTACCAAAAAGACGGACGAGCTGCCGAAACAGGTCGAAGCCATAGAATCAAGTGAAAATATTCTGAATATATATAACAGAGGATATTATTACCATACCTGTAATCATTATCAACTGTTTAGAATGATTATGAAATGATAAAATAGTCTAATTTAAACTCATAAATTCTTATTTGCTTTAGAAAACTTCTAGAATGAGTAAAATGTCTTCCTCTTAGTCTCCGATGCATTTAATAAGGGGTTGATAACAAAGCAGAACAATCTCGACCCCAGACACAAAGGGTGAAGTGAAGTAGCATGTGATGTTATAATAGTATATGAACAAAACTAGGGTGCACTTGGTATGTACTGGGATCTTGACAATGCGACCCGGAGTTATTTGATATTGACTCGGATTCTCGCTTTTGACTTTCGAATTCCTTTGATATTGTGTACCATTTTTATCGCTCCATTTCTCCCATTTGCCGGATTTTCTCAATTTCGATTTGAGTGGGTAATGTGAGAACTTTCCGTTTGAGTTGACAACAAGGTTTATTGCGGAGGTAACACGTGGTCAAATTGTAAAAACAAGCGAACCTCTCGTATAACAACATTAAATTTTATATTATAATTGGAAAGACATATTTTGTTACTACGATTTTGGATCAAGTTTATGGACATTTAAAGATTAAGAATGTAATGAGTTATTATTACTTATCCCTTGGCAATAAACGATTTCGTCATATGAACAATAATAATGTCGTATATGACGTTAACTTAGTTTATTGATTGTAGATGTTTTGGTTGTTAAGTCAATTCTTCAGGAAGTTTAATAAATATGTGAAATATATTAATGAATAAAAAATGTATTAATATATTAATAAATATAAAATTATGGCATATAACGACCTTCGTGGCCGAATAGTAAGTGGTTTGACTGCCACATCGAAGTTCCCGGGTTCGATTCCCGGCAATGGCGGTGTGATTGTTCACACAGTCTATGGTCTTATGGTGAGTTATTAGCTACCTTTCACGTGTCATGAAAATCACTATGTTAGCTTTACCTTTTACGTCGGTTTGGCTCGTTCTGTAATGATGTTAAGAGCGATTCAACAAAATAATAATAAAAATAATTTCTCTGGTAATAATAAGAGTGGCGATGAGGTTCGCAACCTATCACACCGCGTCTCCCGCGGGGCGAAAAGAGAAGGATAGAGTTCCGTATCGGTTAAGGTGTGACAGTCTATTCTTTCTGCCTACCCTTTTGGTAAGACGACGTGTTGGTGCAAAAAAATAATTTCTCTGAAAATCTTCGTCACTTACTTACAGCAAATAAATATATACGAGTATTTATGTAAAAAAAAATATATACCCAGTTACGATTGCCTTGAAGTGATTATTCTAAAAAATACAGAAAGTTTCATACAATAAAATTAACAAACAAAAATAAAGAAACTGTAAAGATATGCGTAAATATTATATTAGCGGTGAAGAGAAGAAAAGAAAAAAGGTGTTGTAACACTAAAAAAATATATGTTTATTAGAATTCGTACAAGAAACTTGTTTTTTCTTCTTCCATTTATAAAACAAAAGTTTCTGTCAAAATTGAATTCTAAAGTAAGTGGTACATGGACTCGTAATTAATAGAAAAATTTATGTTAAATCTTTCGTCATTTAATTTTTTATTGTGTAATTATCATAGTATCAAAAGCTTGAATATTGCAATGTCCAATAATCAAAGGGTAGGTCGATATAATTTTCAGAAATTCACAAAATGACCAGCTTCACCCAACGCATAATTAAATTGTGGTTATGGTTCGATATACACCTCAACTTTCGACATGCATCCGACACACGATGCACGTACGGCAACGTAAAGCACTCGACTCTGTTTGACGCCAATACTCGTTACAAAATATGACTTTGAGTACTAGGCGGTTATATTCGCTCAGCCCGAGCGCGTCATTGCGCGTTTACGTCCCAAACGGCATTTTGCGGTGTGTCAACCGAGTGTATCAATTAATTATTGACTGGTTAATTTTTGAGCTCAACAGATGTGTTCAATAGTTCTATTGTGAATTAATTAATTCGAAAATTACATTATGCTTCATATCAATGTAAATATATTTTGTTTAATTAGTCATAGAATGGGTGGACAAATGCGGTCAAATCTAAAACATGACAATAGCATACTTACACGCTAACGATTAGTGTACATGATACACGTTAACGATGAGATTGGAACAAAAAATACGGATAGATCGAAAAAAAGTAGCCACGATCAAATCAATCCAATATTGATAAATCATCAAGGTCGGCCATGTAAGATGTCGGAGAAATCGACGTTTGAATTTTGAGAATTCCTGAAGAGCGTATCAGGAAAGAACACTGTGGTGGTCCAATATCCTTGGCTACCCTTTCTGGAAAACAGCGTGATTGGTGGTTAGTTAGTTAGTTAGTTGATATAGAAAGATTATACCAGAATATATGTATTAAATATTAATCAAAACGTCTGTTTTATTATATTTATGAGAATGTCACTAGCGAGACCTAACGAAATATATTTTCTTATGTTCTTATTTAATAAATGTTCGACTTTATTCATAATATCATCAAAAATATGTATGTATCTACCATAGATGTATGTACTGCCGTATACAAAAAATAAACCAAGAGTATTTTCTATACGTAAAAACGTGTAAACGTACGCAGACAAAAAACGTATTTTTTCATTACACTGTACACAGTAAAACACATACGCACACTACGTATGTACGATGAAGGTCGTATTTCACCTTATGTATTTTTACGTTGTGCCGTTTACTTTCGTTAAAATATACGAAAACTCTACATGTATCCACAATGTACACATTCACGTATAGGAGCACACCCGTGTACTCCTTACCAAACATGTCCTTAAAACTTCTTCACATTCGACCATTGTTTTGCACAGAAATGGTTTTAATTCCCGCTCTCTTCTAACGCGGGTCATACTTATAATTACTTTTCTTGACATCACAATTGATTAAAAAAATATATCCTTATATGATTACCATATATAATATATAACTTACTAACTAACTAACCATCACGCTGTCTCCCCGGAGGGGTCGGCAAAAATAATGGATTGCCACACTTTTCTTTCCTGACATATGTCTTTCGATTCCTCAACATTCATACATCGTGTCATGCACGCGCGTCGATTTCTCCGACTCCTAAAAAGGCCGACATTCAATATTTGATTTATTTGATCGTGCCACGTTTTCCTCTGTCTTCGTCTATTTCTGGTTCCATTCACATCGATAACATATAATTTTTTTACCATTCTTTCTTCATTCATTCTTTCCATATGTCCAAACCATCTTAATGATCGTACCGCATTCACTTCTTATATTTTCATTCGACACTTTATCATATACAGATTATCTACACATTCGTCTAAGAGATCTCATTTCTACTTCATTTATTTTACTTTTATCCTTCTTTTGCCAGTTGCATGTTTTGCTTCCATTCATAAGGGTTGGTACAAACATTTTATCTTTTTTGGATAGGTTTTTGTTTGCGATGACAACTTGAAGTGCACCATTAACTTTTTTGCCTGCCCCAACTCTTCTTTCAATATCCCTCTCCACTCGCCCAATATACTCGTTTATAATATAATAAACCATTATGATGACCTTTGTGGCAGAGTGGCAAGAGCTATGACTGCCAAACTCCATTTTGTCTGATATAAAATTCACGTGACGAGAAAGTCGCATAGATTAACTACTTGTGACATGTCATGAGAATCAATAGCTTAAAAGTAATATACCGTAATTAGGTTTAAATAGCCTGCTGTATACAAATGTTAAAAACAACAGAAAACTACCACATTAAAGGCCCAAGTGGCATTCCAAGAACCAGAAATTTTTTACACTTTGCTGAAAACCAATCCATGGATTGAAATTAGGGACACGAAGAATAAATTATACATATTTTGATATGATTCTGGAATGAGGTCAGTTGAAGTCCCTTGTATAACTAGATATAATTTTAAAATAGTTAGGTTAATAAATTTGTTTTTATAGTGTTCGGAACAATTTTTTATACAATCAATTGACAATGTTTTTAAAATAAATTGATACAAAAATATTTTCAAATTATTTACCAGGTAAAACTATTTTAAATGCAATAAAAAACAGTTCTAATTATATGCGATTGATTTCAAATCTATAAAAAAAACGCATAATTTGTTATTCCTGTCTCTGGCTATACCTCTCCATTCTTCAGGTCTTACTGGCTTCTTCCATTCCTCCTTACAGCCGGCTCATCGTTTTCTTAGTCTGCCACTTGATTTCTTTTCATGCTGCACCCATCTGGATATAATCTAAGGCATTTATTGTTCCTTGAAAATTTGTGTAAAAACTCCATATCAAAAAATTAATACTAATGAGTTTTTAGTTTTATTATATTCTATGGAAATGGCATGTTTTGCCTTCGATATTATCAAATGGGATTTAATTCCTTCCAAAGGAGAAATACGTCATTTTCATAAATTATAATATAACATCTAGGAAACAGGTATTTTCATTCGTAATAATAATAAACTTTGATGTTCTATCATCAGGCATTCAATATATTTTTTTTATAATAATCGTTTACGTAGTAAATTGACTGAAAATAATTTTAATCCAAGCTTATTGAATTTTTTGTAACTATTGAAAATTTTTAAATAACTTATACTCAATATTACAAAAAAAATGTCAATACATCATTATGACGCCTTATACGAAAGTATCTTCAATGAATTCAAAGCTTTGAAACGTGAAGCATTTGAAATATAATATAACTGAACAGAATTGCTTGATTGTGAATATTACTAGTAATTTATTAGACGTTACATTATTTTTTTTACAGTTTTTTTGAGAAAATCAATTTAAAATTTTCAATTTTTATTTTAAATTTAACATTTTGAGTTGGAAATTACAATAAAATTTAAAATTTTATTCACGGCATAAGATGAATTTGAGAGAGTATGGGGCCTTTTTCAACTTTTCATATTTTGGCTTCAGTTTTCATTTCACTGTCAGCGGCTCTTATTTACTTTCGGCTGAATGAATTCATATGCCCCCACGGTTTGTTGAATAATTACATAATAAATCTGGGAATATAACGACATTTCACTACCATTTATGCTTTTAAGCAAAGTAACCACAGTATTATATCACAATGGGTAGACAGATACTAAGCGGACACATCGCGCCTTCTGATGGGGCTCTTGATAATTTTCGATCACTATTTTACATACATTCTATTTCACATCACACATCATATTTAAAAATACCAAGTTATTAAATACCATCCCACGTTAACGTGAGTTGACTGAACGTTAACGTTAAGATTAATCTCAGATGTGTGAAAATGAATTGTGGAGCTCCTAAAGAAGGATAAAGTATAAATACCGTAGAAATGAGATCGGTAAGAAGAATTTGCGGAAAAACGACATATGATAGAATACCGAACGACGAAATAGAAATGTTAAGCAGATGGTTGCATCATAAATAAAACTAAAAATGGATCCCCGAGATAGTTTGGACACATGGACCGAATGGAAGAGAAAATAATCGAGGAGTATGTCAGAACAAAGCACTATGGTGGTCCATCCTCTCTGCCCACCCCTCCGGAGAAACAGCGTAATGGTTAGTTAGTAAGTTTATTAGTTAATCTACGATTTATTAATATGCCCCCTCAATTTTTTTTATTTAAATTATTGTATCGAATTTTAAATGCGTTTTTATATTAGTCATTGTTTAGTTTTTATTATATTTTTACACCTGATAGTGGATATCAACCGAAACATGTCGTGTTTTTTAATATTTTTATAATATTTTGGGAATTCAACAAAGTTATTTCCTAAGTAATCTACATACGATAAGCTTAAAATTTTACTTATTAATTCGAGACTGATATTTTGTTATGAATTGAAATACATCTGTTTTCACCTAGGAGTTTATTTTTTCGATATGTTTCTAAGGTTTTACATATTAATAATATAAAGAGTTAAATCTATATTTATTTTGTATCGTCGATCCAGGTTTCTTTCACTACATTCATAATTTTCTAAATAAATAACCAAACTAACTAACTAACTAATCATCACGCCGTCTCCCCGAAAGGGTAGGCAGAAAGAATGGACTGTCACACTTTAACCGACGCGGCACTCCATCCTTCTCTATTCACCCCGCGGGAGACGCGGTGTGACCATAGCGTCGATAATACAAGTAACCGCAACGTTTTAATAAAATTTCATTGAAAACAGTTTTTTTTTTAATGTGATTTTAAAAATCATTCAATTTCGCATTTTTAAAATAAATCATTTTGCCGCTCCCGTGGTTGCTTGAATGTTAATATATAGGCATACTGGGTTTCTCATAGTGCTTTATCTTCCAGGATATGTTAGTTACGGGAGACATCCACTGTTGCTACGCCCGTTAGCTGGCACCGTTGGGCTTTGAATATTTATCATATTAATTATATTTTGATTCAAGAGCAGGGATGTTGTTGCAGATAATATTACATAAAATATAACGCCCTCCTAAATCACACGGTTACACAAAATGTTTCACTAGTTTTGAGAAAACTTAGGGGCAGAGCAGATCAAGATCGTGATTTCTATCAATCCTTCAATGAAAGAAATATACCTCCAAACAGAATATTTAATATATGAACCAAAATTATTTAACAATAAAAAGGGTTATTAAAATCTCCAAAAACATTATTTGTTTTTTTATTATAATATTTTCTTTAAAATAATATTAAACAACTTTTACCAGTTTTTACACAACTTTTTCTTACTTACGGTTTAGCCCTCGCTGGACTTTCGTCAGGGTTACAAAGAAGGGTTTCTGAGAATTTTTCAGTTTCTTTTGTAACCCTGACGAAACTCCGGCGGGAGCGAAACGGGTTGGTTCTAACAATAAAAAATAAAGCGGTGGAAAAACTAGTAAAAGAGTGTAAAAATTATTTGTTTACGTTTTACACTCATCAAAATTAAGAGATATCACAAGAAAGCATATTATTATTTTTTTACAAATAACCATTTAGTTTTATTTACCATCATTGTTAATTACAGGCCAAATCACTTTCTTTTTTAAATAATGGAAACTATCCGATTCCAAACGATTATAAACTGCATTTCTGCTAAGAAAATAATGAATACAATATAGCTTTTTTTGCTACATATTTTAAGAATAAATAAAACTTACTTTTATTTAACACCTTTTTTTCCGTAATAGTATAAGTACTTTACATTCCTCGTTCCAATATACTAGTTCCTTTCAAATGAAAAAAAGGTCATTGACAATAAAGTCTCTTTCATTCATGATTTTTTTGCGGTTGTTGCTGGTGAATGTTCGTGGGCTGACATCATATGAATCACTTCGAACTGTCCATGGTGTAGTGTGTCCAACATTTCATGCTGCATATCAACATTGGGACATGACAATCGATGAAGCAAAGTTTCTGCATCTCCAAGTCAGATACGCACATTATTTGCTAACATTAATTCGACATGCTTCCCATCGAATCCACGTAAACTGTGGAGCAAGTACAAGAATGACATGTCGGAAGACATTTTACAGGGGGTTCAGGGAATCCCGATCTCGAGGTGAATGAGGAGACACACAACGAGGCTTTACCTTTGATGACGCTTTCAATCGAGAATTGAAACATGAACGTGAATATGATCGAGATGCATTGAACTAATCAGTTTGAACGAATGTACGAATGTGTGCAATACATTAATGAAGGCAATTGATAGCGGAAAATGTAGTGGAACTGGAAAGACATTCCTCGTGTCATTGATTTTGGCCACAATTCTTGCGAGATCCGAAAATTCTGTAACAGTTGCTACTTCTGGGATAGCGGCCACGTTGCTAAAAGGATGCGGAACCGCTTATTTTGCTTTAAAATTGCAGTTAAATTTTTAAACAACTGAAAAACCGACATGTAAGATTACGAAACAATCAGAAATGGCCAAAGTTTTGCTAACAAGTAAAATCATCACCGGGTTGAATGCATGATGGCGCACAAACGCGCATTGGAAGCACTCGCAGCAAACGCAGGACGTTTTGGAGGCACAATGATTCTACTATCTGGCGATTTCCGCCAAACACTACCAGTCATTCCAAGATCGACCGCTGCCGATGAAGTAAACGCTTACCTCAAATCATCGGCTCTGTGGCGCTATGTGAAGGAACTTCAGCTGATGACAAACATACGAGTTGCTAAACGATCCATCTGCCGGAGATTTCTCCAAGATATTGTGGACTATCGCTAATGGACGAGTTCTCGTCGACAAATCGAACGGATTGATTTCCACCGAATTTTCGCAAGACCACGACCTCATCAACAAAGTATTCCCGAACATCATTGCTAACCACAAAAATTACACTTGGTGGAATAAACGATCAATTATTCACTTCATTCTCTCAAATCAATCGACTGTGTAACAAACAAAAACGAAGCAACAAACTATCTAACAGATGTTTAAACTCATTGGATCTGCCTGGCATGCAAACGCACAATTTACAACTGAAGATTGGCTCGTTAGTAATTATGCTTCGAATTCTGAACCAACCAAAACTATGTAAGGGAACGCGTTTAGTGATGAGAAAACACATGGGAAATGTGATTCCCGCGACGACAATCAAAGGAAGGTGACGAATTTATAATTCCGAGAATTCCGATGATCCTAACCGATATGCCATTCGAGTTTAAACGAATTCAATTTCCGAATCGTCTTTCATTTGCCATGACTATCAACAAATCACAAAGCTAATCCTTGATTGTCTGTGGCCTGAATCTAGAAAATGAATGTTGCTCTCATGGTCAATTGTACGTAGCATATTCACGTGTCGGCAAACCATTCGCTTTGTTTGTTATCGCACCTGAAAACAAAAATGTCATATATCGCAAGGTGCAATGAAAGGAATGGACCTGAATGCAACCCATCCAATTAATAGTTTAACAGAAAGTTGTGCAACAATGCTACGCAAATCATTTCGATTCGATTCAATAAATTAAATGCCTTGCTGCCACGTGATTAACATTCATTTTAATGTAATTAAAATAATCTTCATTTCGATTTTTGCACATTTATTGAACTTTATTCATTTTGAGTATTCATTATAACTTAATTTATTTTAATTCAGAAAAACAACATTTATTGATTCTGAGGTACGAGGTTCGCCGTGTCAGCTAGTATAAAATAAAAATTATTACAATTTTAATTTGTTTTAAACTCCGTTTCGGATATAAGAGATAAGCATGCAAATTAAAAATGTAACAAATAATGTATTATGTTTCATACCATTGTTTAACCAGTATTAAAAAGCTCTGCCCTTATTGGAAAAATAAAGTAAAACCTATTCAAATAGCTAATATGAAAGACCACAATGTTTGTATGTTTACAAAAGATGGGCGAATGGAGAGGGATATTGAAAGAAGGGTTGAAGCAGGCAGCAAAGTGAATATTAAAGTTGACATCATAATCAAAAACCTACCCAAGAAGCTAAAATGGCAAAGCACAATGGTGTTCTTGTACCGACCTTAAGGATGGAAGTAAAGCATGTAACTGACTAAAGAAGGATGAAAGTAGAATAAATGCAGTAGAAAGAGATCTCTTAGACAAATATGTGGATACAGTAGTGGTCGGGTACGATAATGTGGAATAAAAGTATAAGAAGTGAATGCGGTACGAAATGATGGTGTTATGAACAAAATAAGAAAGAATTGTTTAGATGGTTTGGACACATAGAAAGAATGAATGACAAAAGAATGGTAAAAAAAATATATGTGAACGATGGAATAGAGGAAGACCGAGGAAAACTTTACACGATCAAATAAATCAATAATTGAATGTCGGCCACATGAGGAGTCAGAGAAATCAACGCGCGTGCATGAAACGATGTATGAATGTTGAAGAAGCGAGAGAAATATGTCTGGAAAAAAAACTTTGGCAGTTAATTCTTTCTGCCGACCCCTTTGGAGAGACAGTGTTATGGTTAATTAGCTGGTTAGTTTTCAAGAGCTGCTATTAATTCTATAGTTATGAAGTTATTTTATTTATATTTCTATTACATTTTCTAAAGAATGAAACGACTGATCTATTTCAATAGAGTGATTTTTTATTAGATTGACATTTTATGTGCTCATTTATTATTTAATGAAAGTAACACGTTTGTTAAGGAACGAGAAAAACGTGGCACGTTCAAATAAATCAAATATTGAAAGTCGGCCACGAGAGAAGTCGGAGAAATCGACGTTGGTGCTTTGCAAGATGTATGAAGCATGTTGAGGGAGCGAGAAGTATGTCAGGAACGAAAAGTTCGACAGTCTATTTTTTCTGGCTACGGAGTAGGTGTGATGGTTAGTTAATTTTTTACACATTTGGTTTATCTATATATGTTAATATAAAATGATGCTTTATCATTACATTTGAATTTATTAACTCCCAATAAAATATTTTATATAACTTTTATGTTTTCAAAAAAGACCTTTCTTATCTACTTAAATTTCGTATCTTAGTTTATATTTATCAAATGAAATTAAGAAAGTTGATTTTATATTTACATAATTTTAACAATCGCTAACTTTCATCTATGGTTTGAATGCTGTTTGCATATTCATTCAGAAATTTCCGTTTGGTTGTCTTTAACCATCCGGATGAAGGTATGGACAATATGAGATTGTCCGACCACAAATCCGAGAATTGTTTTAGAACTCCAAAAATCATTTTTGAGCTTCGCACAAGCAAACATATTGAACCCCTTTCCGGTCCCCTGGAGACTCGTATATACGAGTAGGTAAAAGTTATCAGTAAATTAAACTTGTTACAAACTCGAGTGCATTTTACGAGTAGTAATGTGTTTCATCTAAGTGCTTTCAAATTACATAAGCCTCTTCATAATTTACTTGATTTAAATATTTCAATGGAATATTTGATATTTAAAAATAAAGTAAAAGTCTGTTCAATCTTATTACAAGAGCTACACTTTCAAGGAATTGTCTTGTTAAATTCAGCGCGTCGTTTGTGAGAGTGCTCGGTGGCTATTTGGTTTGAAGCCATCATGCATATACGAGTTGCACCACGGAACTCGAAGGGAAAACCGGCATACCTCTTAACTAGGTATTAATTTAAGCGTACACGAGGAACGAACACGCTGGTAAACAAGAACCTTATTATTAAAATGACAGTCACAAACAGAATTTCGAATGCTATCCAGCGCTTTATTAACGTCAATCTTAGAATTCTATGAGTCACTAGCAGTTGGTTTTGTCTACATACACGGAGCACTTCAATTAAGAAATTGATTGGTGGAATCTCGATCGGGAGTAGGGCTTCTTATTATGGTATACGCAAGATAAATAAACGATATGTGTATTTTTTTTAAATGCGTTTTTCGAATATAGGACACGATATCATTATAAAAATTAAAAATTCCGTCAGCCGTTAATATGGAATATTAGTATCATTCTTAACACATAAATTTTTTTTTCATGAAATCCACACACAATATATTAAGCTTTTCTGAGTATTTGATAACACAACCTTATATTACTAAATTCATCACATTACAAACAACTTATTTTAGATGCTTATCTACGTAATTAATAGCACAAATATGGAATATTAGTAGCATCCTTAACGCCGAATGATCAGAATTCCCGGGACAGATATGGTTACCAATACCGAAGTCCTGAGACGAGCTAGAGTTGACAGGGAGCTGTTATCAACTATCAAGGTTTGGAAGATTTCGTGGGGAGACTACGTGGGGAAAAGTACGACCTTCTACTACTGATATTGGAGAGGAAAATTGAGGAACGCTGAGGGCCCGGGAGGAGGTAGATGTCCTGGCTGCGAAACAAGAGGGAGTTGACCGGCATTCGAAATGTGGAGGAGCTGTTCCGAGCGGCGCGGGACAAGGACAGATTCGCCGAGGTGATCGCCAACGTTGGGGGGACCCTACAGAGCATTTGAAAAATAAGAAGAATTTAATATGTTATATTATTATATAATCCGAAAAATTATTTCTCCTCTTATTTTAAAAAACATAGAAATGTTTACATAAAAAAAAATCTTTTTTTAAGCTTTAAGATTTGTCATATCATAATGTAAATAGGCAAAAACCCAGATGTCATCAAGAGAGAATGAGAATATTTAAAATTCAAGAGAGCGAGAGAGGAATATTTTGATTCTCTCCTAAGTATTCGAAATGCCCACAAGTAATTCGAAATGCACACAACGCGCATGCCTCTTCAACGTTTCTGGATTATCTTTAACTTTGTTCTGATTATTGTTGTATGGCAATAGTGTAGAAAACAAAACAGGAATAATTTGGTACTGTTAATTGTGAAATTTTTAATGTGTATGTAAAAAAAGATAAACATCAAAAATTTAAACTTATGTATTATAAAGTGGAAAAGCTGTTGGGTTTGATTGTATTGCCATAGATTTTATTAAAAGCGGTGGCGAAGTGGTTTCTGCATGGTTATGTTAGTTATTTTACCAGTGTTTGTAGGCAAGATATACGCCGCTAGACTGGAAGAGAGCAGTTATTATGCCCCTGTACAAAGGAAAAGGATCGCGTATGGAATGTGGAAACCACAGAGCTATTAGTCTTTTGAGTGTCGTTGGTAAAGTCTTTGGCAGAATTTTAATAGAAAGAGTAAGAAAATTGACTAGTGACAAAGTTTGGGATGTGCAAGGTGCCTTTATGAATGGCAGAGGATGTATGGATCAAATTTTTGGACTTCGTACATTGACAGAGAAGTTTCTGGCCAAAAACCGCAAACTTTTCTGTGCGTTTGTCGAATCACAAAAAGCATATGATTACGTTTATAGAGTAAAGTTGTGAAAAATACTGTCTGAATATGGAATAAGTACAAAACTGATATAACTAACTAACATAACTATAACTAACAAAAGTCGCTATACACGGATTGCCACTCATTATATATAAAATAGTTACCTCAATGGGAGGCTATGTGTAGGCTTGGCAACCGTTTGTAATGGAGCTACCGCTTGGCGCTACCGTAAAGTGGGAAAATTCTTTCAATAATATTTTATTTTTTCAACGCAAAAGGTATTCAATCGTTTTAATTTTTTTCCTGAAGTTTCCTGAAGCGCCATTCTTAGAATTTCGATGGAAAATTTGCGATATCACAATGGAAACACTAATGGTGAATACTATTGTATATAAAAGAGTGTAAGGGAGTTTTGATGTGTGAAAATATTCATATTCTCAAATATACCTATATCCTCAAAACTAATCCAAAGAAATGTAATACATCAAACGTATTTTCATTTTAAAAACTACCAGGTAATTTATACTTTTAAATAACATATTTCTTTTCATGAAGTTACTTATTCGGTAGCATTTGATATTGAGCACTGCAAAAGATTGCAGTGGATTTAATACAAACTTTTAAATATTTCCTTAACTTAATACAGGTGTCACATTGCAGTTGACTTCGACTTCCTACATTCGTCAAAGGGCAACGAAACGAAGCAGGGAGACATACGTGAACTTTTCACTCGGTGTGTTTGGTATCGAATCCTACTCAATAGAGGAGTAAGAAATGTCTGGAATATGTGAACTGCGAGAAGTGCCCGGGTGGGTCCCGGCTCTGGACAAAACCCGGCGAAGGACTTTCAGAGGATATCTTATATCACGTATGGGAATGGAGGCTGTATGAAAATGGACGGTTTTTGATGCTTTGTGGGACCTTTGGGAAAGCAAGATTTAGTGAGGGGACTGTCGCATTTAGGAAATTCGCAATCGCATTTTTTTAATTATTAGTTAAAATGTTAAGAACTTTTTATCTTTTATTATACTTGTTTAAATAATTTTTTAAACAATAATATTCAAAAATGTCAGAGCTTTTGTAAATATGTTTTCTTATGATCTGAATTTCTTCACATTAAATCATTTACTACGGTACTGAGTTTTTACCTCGTCTCGTGATGTAATTTGCGATATAAATAAATCTTATGACATATTTAAGTGGTGAAACCCAAGAAAATTGTTTTATTTCGAGGACTTCTAAGAAATAGATATTTATTGATTGCGGATTTTAGATAGCGAGAAACAATCAGTATTTCAAAGATACACATGTTATATACACCCCTACACCATTGTTTAGTCAACAATATGGTTCAATTTTGTATAATTATAAGTAAATTATAATTTATTTGAAGACTCGAATAAAAACTAAAAGATTAATCAAGTGATTAAGAATAGAGTCAAAACTACGGATTATTTCCCGTGCGGATGTGAAAGGGCTCTACGTCCCTAGTTTATATCAAGGAAGATTGTCGTGAGACATTTTGGAATTTGGGAGGGATCGTAGTACAAGAACTTGAAAGGATTTTTCGACATGGCACGCACATGAGTCTTGAATTCGTGAGTGGAAAATGAATTTGGCGAACGAATAGGCACGTCCTGGTTTACGTCTAATTTATGGTATATATTTCATTGTGATGCATCTTTTACATATCTAGGGGTGAAGGCGCCACAAATCATTCACTTAGCAATAAAAACACCGTTTTTCACTTTGTTACATTTCTACAATGTCCTCAAATTTCATACGATTAAATAAGAAAATTCAGTGTACAATCCGTCTCGATATTTCCATATTTGAGTTGTGTATACATTTAGATAAATAAAATATTCAGTTTGCCACCATTCTGAAAAATAAAGTAATTTAGTTATTCACTCTAATATAACAAGATATATAATCATATTTTTCTGCAAATTTTCTGAAGCACTTCGATTCCCTAAATATGCTTAATAAATATATATACACTTTTATAAAATAAGAACAAAATGTATGTGTACATCACTGAATTGTATGTTAACTCTCAGGCTAAAGGCAGTATTGAAAATATTTACGATGGAAAAATTTGGTATTTTAGCAAAATATTTTTGCTAGCAGCAAAAATGTGCGAGTATCGTGTGTTTTTATTTTTGTTTGCGTTAAGTCAGTGAAAGCTTTTGCTTTAATATATTATAAAAGGTGAGAATTCGGCGAATGTAAACAAATTCATGGCGGTGCACCTTTGACACTGTGAATCTTCCAAAACCACGTACTTCGCACACCCATTCCTATTAAAATTGGGGCAGGCGCGTGCAGGTTTGCGAAGACGCCGCCCATCCCCCTGCATGGCAGTCGCACGCTGATTCATGTACGCATAACTTTCGGGGAGGCAGACATTATCACCCACAGGCTGTAAATCAAAACAGATAAGACGGTAATAGAGCCGTAACGCACTACGACGAGTTACACAACGAATAGTCATTTGTAGACTCCCGTGGTGTGGGGTTGGATACACTGAAATTAATCAACTCACTCATGTCATCCGACTGTTAATAAAATCAGTTGAATGTATGTGACTTCAAATTTAGCCACAACGTTATTGACTGACAATAAATTCACACGCATTAACGAACATTCAAATTCATTCACAACTTGTCACTGGGTTTGTAAGCATATTGCGAGATTATGTCGACGACTTCGTGAGACCAAAAAAACATACCTTTGATATTTAATTAATTTTGTCACACCACTTTTTTATTGAACTTTATTTTATCAAATGAGTGGTTGAAGTAAAATAGGCACTAAGTACCAAAAAACACAAAAATCTAAGTATGCAGTTTCGTTCTATATAAATATTAATTTATCATAAATAAAGAAACTGCATAACTTAGTATTTGCCTATTTCACTACAATTATTCAAAAATACGTTTTCTGTGTATTATTAAGGACACAATCATCAATACACTATCACGATATCTACGTTTGTTATTTTGCATGCATCAATTTTCTGCACATTATTCAAGATAATGATATTTCTATAAAGTTTGTTTTTCTTCGTAATTTTTGCGTGTGCTTACTTTTATAATCATTGTGGAACAATTTAGAACAAATACATTTTTTTTATCAATTTATTGTAACGAACTAAGACACTTTTGTTTATTTTTACACTGCGTAGGGTTGTTAAATTACAAAACATGATAATGCAATATAGATATATGTTCCCGACAAATCCTTGTACCGAGTACTGTAAGAGCCAGTCGCCCGGTATGCTCATATGTATCGAGCACAAGCCAGAGCCGTTTAAGCGATATACACATCGAAGCCATCTGGAGTTAAACCTTTTGAAAGTTCAGAGTGTGCCACGTATATAGATAATGTGTTGGCCAATGTGAAAAGACAACTGAAAGGATGGAAACAAAAAACAAGGGATCGCGAGCAGAATATTGTTATCAGAAAGGTAAGAGTTGAATAATTTTTTGGCCTTTGAAATACATAGCACGTGCGACAAATTGTTTTCAATGTATTTACAATTTACCTTGTGTCATATAATCATTATCGAATTATCGTCAGTAGTTGTTTTTTTTGCATTGGAATATTTTCCCTCGCATAATGTTATTTCTTACTAAGATTGTCTATTCAACTAGAGATGGAAAATTGTTGCTATAAGCTAAGGCCACGTTTTTTAATATTCTACTCACATTTTTAGAAACTAGTTTAGATGTTCTTAAAAAAATCTTCACAGAACAATTTAGCGTAATTCGTTTAATTTTTTTAACTACACATATAGATAACTAACTCTCACGTCGTTTCCCCGGAGAGGTAGGCAGAGAGGATGGATCGCCGCATTGTTCTATGCTGATATGAGCAAGTTACCGAATTTGTTTATCTGGGAAGCATGTTTACAAGAGATGGAAGAATGGAGGAAGATATCGGAAGAAGGGTTGGAGCTGGAAACAAAATAAATGGTGCACTCAAAGTCATTTCTGCAAATAGAAATACATCGACTGAAGCAAAGATGGCAGTGCACAATAGAGTTCTGGTCCCGACCCTTATGTATGGAATTGAAGCTTGGAGTTGGCAGAAGAAGGATGAAAGTAGGATAAATGCCGTAGAAATGAGGTCACTAAGAATAATGTGCGGAAAAACAATGTATGAATATCTAATGATGAAGTAAGAAAGGAATATAAGGCGGATGAATGCGTGATAAATAACATTAAGAAAGGGTCACTAAGATGGATTGGACATATGGAACGAATGAATGAGGGAAAAATGGTTAAAAAGATATATGCAAGTAGTGTGAATGGGAAAAGAAGTCGAGGAAGGCCAAGGAAGACATGGCATGACCAAATTAATCATTTACTGAAAGGCGGCCATGTTCGAAGTAGGAACAATCGACGAGCGTGCATGTCACGATGTGTGAATTTAGAAGAGGCGTGAGAATTATGTCAGGATAGAACAATATGGCAATCCATTATCTCTGCCTACCCCTCCGGGGAAACGGCGTGACGGTTAGTTAGTTAGTTAAGTCTGGATCGTCCGGCTGACAACATGTTCATATATATACAAAACAATCGAAATCGTGAAAGTGAAGCGTAAACTTGGCCTCATGAATATTAAAAAATGTAAATCTATTTGGAGAAATAACAAGTAAACAAGGCAAGCTCATAAACAGCAAAAACATTTTATATTGGAAATTTCCAAAATACACAATGGCTTACAGACAAATATTTTTACATTTTCATAAAATTTCTTTATATTACTTTTACATTATCGTGTAAGTTGGTACCAAAACTTTCCAAACATACCTTTGATTAAACTATTTATAATATATTTTTATGTGCAGTATAAAGTTTCCCTTCTAAAGTATTCACGCGTATTAAATGGACCACGGCACACTTCTTGTGTTATTTGCGAGCAATCCGTTACTTTTAAAAATCGCGGCTTATGAGTGTGCAACCACACTGATTACAGTTCATCCTCGTTAGCCGACAGCGGATTTCACTCCGCGGTAGCACTCACGACTGTTAACTGTGGACAACTGTGACACCGTTTTCGAAAGTTTGGAGAATACGTAGAATCGTGGTATATGCTCATTAATCCCACCAACGCTAATGTTCAAATACTTGTGAAAGGACACCAGAAATTTTGTTCTCAAAACATTATTTTGAAACGGTGTTTTTTCCACTGTTGTATTTTTTTCTCGACATGTTTCGAAGGCGTACACCTTCAAACAGTTTATATCGTTCTCCTGATGATGAAGGTGTAATAATCTTTCGAAACATGTCGAGAAAAATAAACACAGTGGAAAAAAACGTATATTAATTCATAAAAAAATCTTCTTTTTTTAATTCAACAGTGTTAACGCCTTAAGTTTATCTCAAATCTAAAACCATTTATATATATAACGATATTCAGTTATAATATCAAAAGTTTTATTGGAATATTGCATTTTTACATGTTTTAGTAGTTCACCCTGTCAAAGATATGCATGATTTCGAAAACCGTTCGGCAGTAATATGACAGACAAATTAAAAATAAGTTAGCTAGTTAGTTTTCTTATTTTAAAACTTTCATTATAATAATAAAATATGAAATGTTTCGATAACAAGAATAATATGTTTATTTATTTTTATTAAATACATTAATTATTAAAGTTACGAAAATTTGTTAAAAAAAAATGTTATTCTACCATCAATGAAATGATTTTTTTTTGATTTGGCAGTGAATAAAAGCTTATAAAAATCAAAATTAGGAATACTAAATAATATTGACGAGACCTTAGTAGGGTTTGGCGATGAATCCTGGACTTAAATACTTTTGCCCCAGATCTTAGTGTTCTATTGTTTGAAACCTTATATAAATATTCAAATTTGTACTAAACAGTATTACGAATTTTGCGTTAAAATTATTGCCCCGCTGTTTTTGTAATAGGTACGTTAAAATCATAACTTCATCTAAATTTACGCTGTTTTACATCAAAGCCTCGAATTGCGTATAGCTCATTGTAACCGCTGGCAGAAGACCTAAACCTGTTAACAATGAATTACCATTTTGGTCGTGGAAACAAAAACCGTGGGCGATTATTGCGCGAGTCGCTGGCATCGCGTGCCCGGGCGGGCGGGCGCGAGCGCCTGAACTACGGACCAATAACAATAACGCATTTCGCACGGAAAACCATATTATCATTTACTCGACCCAAATCTGCTCGCGAACCGATTCGAAATTTATTTACGATTGCACCATCTTCCGCTTAACATGGCCTCATCTATTTTTATGGCGCCTATTCATGTCACACAGCCTCAGTGACGGGGTTACTTCATCAAATAACTGAAAAGTTACCAGTTCGTTCAAATCAATAAATAAGACACATGTTATCCATTATCTGAGACCAAGTATTTATATTATACAATAATATAAAATGTAGAAGAATTGTAATAATTATATTTATTGTGATGTATATTGGCATTATTTAATGATACAGTAAAAAATAATCGTGTGTGATTGTCACACTGTCTTTGGTCTGGTGTAGAATTTACATGACAATAATATGAAGATAGAGCTACCTATCACATGTCATGAGAATCATCAATATACTCGTAATTGCTAAAAATATTATGTATACAGTAATTGGGTTCTTACGACCTGTTGTTTACAAGAATTTTTTTAAATGGTATTTTAAATATTCGAAATAATTTATTTTTTTTGACATTATAATTTTTTTGCATATTACAACCATAAAATATTTTTGACAAATGTTCCGTATGTATATTTATATTGTGAATTCAATCGGTGGTGATTAAGAACTCCTGTCTAACGGTTATTTCCAGACACCATTAACCTGTTCACAAGATCATTTATAATATATTATATAGTAGGTGTGACTAATATCATTGTTTGCATTATAATTATGAATAAATTAATAATAATTTTATTAACAAATAAAAATACTCTTATATTATTTAGAATCATTAAATTTTAACCACCACCATTAACATTACATATATATAACCCTGACAAAATTTTATGTATGTAACATACCAGAAGATGGCAACAAGCTGCTGAAACTAGTCAAAACTAAAAATTAACAAAAGTGGAATGAAACTAAATAATATTTACTTTATATGATAATGGATGTTTTCATCTGAATTTATCGTATTTGTATTGATATCAATGTTTTCTACTTCATTTTAAAACATGCGAAAAAATATCTGACTTAATAACAATCACGCCGGGTCATCAAAGGGGTGGGCCGAAAGAATGAACCGCCATATTTTTCTTTCCTGAGATACAATTCTCGCTTTCTAAACATTCATACATTGTGTCATGCACGCACGTCGATTTCTCCGACTCCTTACGCGAGCGACATTTAACCGTTTGAGTGCTAAGCAATTTTTGTAAAAATCTATTGGAAAATGCTATGCATATTTTGATTACTCTAAAGGAAAAAAATATGGTGTCAAATAAAACATTTCTCATCTCATCTCATTTAGACAAATATTAATCAATTTTAATAAATCGTTTTGGGTTATACAGAAAAAAGGTTAATTAATATGAATATGAAGAAATAAACATAAAATATCATTACTATTATATTTTTATTTGGTTTTGAAAATAAAAATTATAAAAAAACCAAAATTTGGCAAAAGATTGTATTTCTTCCGTTTCTGAAGATGGTGATGAAGAAGAAGACTCACTTTCAATTCTCAATCTTTTTCTTCGACGTAATATGACACTGCTGTCATCACTACTAATTTCTGTTTCACTATCCGCAAAATCACTACACATCGAATTTACGTCTGAAATATTATCACGTGACATGGCTATTTTTTTGTCAATAATTGTAAAAACGAAAAAAGGTTATTTTTAAAAGCATAAAAATGCACCGTCGTTATAAATTATGTGTGAGGTCAGCGTACGTCCACTCCCGCGGAACGCCAAAAACGCACTGAAACTCGCGTCAGTTTTGCGCTGCGTCGCACTTTTCAATACAAATCGCCGCACCGCAAAATCGCTGCTTAGCACTCTAACGGTTAATATTTGATTGATTTGATATTGCTACGTTTTTCGGTCTTCATTTATTTTGAGTTCCTTTTACATTGTAAAAGTAAACAAAATTATAACAATTAATCTCATTAGAGACGAAGATGTAAATTATTTGGAAACAGAAAATGGTGATCGAGGCGTTTACAGGACTTATGACCTGTCATTAGTTGGGTTAAGCGATCGCTTTATGTAATATAACATTCCCCATTCTGCCCTTCTTACAACCACCACGTCTGACAATAATTTTTGAAAAATATATGTATGCCTACTATGTTGAGAAACATTTCACATATTTGAGTTCAATCTACACTAGCGCCATATATTAAGATTAGATGTAAGCATTAAGCAGAAAATTTTTATAAATGTAATGTGACAGGCTATCCTCAACCCAATTATCACACATTACTAGACAACGCCTGGAGAAAATTCTTCAATGTTTATATGCTTTGACCCGTAATGGATAAAATCCAGTATTTGTATACATTCAAAACAAAAAATTATCACACTTTATTGAATCAAAAAAAAATACGATGTTTCTCTTACCTGTATATATCCAATTGGTTTAGATTCGCTATGCTTTTTATTAATATTTTGTTGTGAATTGTGTACGCCAATGCATTTTAACTGCGTAGTGTAAACCGTATCTCCTTTTGTACTGCGATTAATGCATCGACCGCGCTGTTGTCACTAATTTCAAAGGTTGACAAATGCGTGCCGCATTCTGAACAGCGGAATCGCAGTCTGCTCCGCTAAATGGCAATAATTTAACTGTCAAAATACGGGCCAATACAAGGGATGCTAAAGGGCTAATGATATGTACCACTAGTGCTGGGGTACCGTTCAGATGACATGCTTGCCATACCGCGCTTACAGCGGGCGGGAAGGTAGGTTCTATCTGACATCTCTAACTAAACGATGATTGTTGGCTCACAATTTGCATTCAGAACTGAACGTTTGTACAACCGGTATAAAATACATGAAAATTGTTTTATGTTTATTCGTAATTATACAATGTGTTTTGCGCATCAAATTGGACGATTAACATATAGACGACACTGTGTTTTGAAGTTTTTAAAAAATAGTACAAATGTAAACGTCTGTTATTTAGAAGTTTTATTATATTTTATAGGAAAGACATGTTTCGACATATTTTTTGTCATGGATTCCATTTGATTACCTTTAAGGAGAAACATGTCAATCATATAAATAATAAGAAAATTTCTAGGAAACAGAAGTTTTCATTCGTACTAATTATTTAATATGGAGTTTTACATCTTAGTTCGAGAAACAATAAAAAATGGGTTTTGAAAATACGAACTTTAACAGTGTAATTATCCAAATAAACGTTTTAAAGTTCTTTTGAATTGGATCTTATTAAGGCAGAAACATACTATTAACACGCGACGTGGCGTGTTTACTCCCACCACCGGCAACACGTCGATCTAGCTCGTCTGGATCGGGTGGCGTGTGTTCATAGTGTGATTCTGTCCATAGAAAACAATACAATTTGATTCGACTCAACACGCATCACGTGGCATCGGGTGGGGTGGCGTGTTAATAGTATGTTTCTGCCTTTATAGTTTCTACAACAACTACAAACCATCACAAATTACATGAGAATTCTAACGTCTTCCTTTTTAAATTCTTTATTAATTTCAAAATTTCAAAACTAACGTACTAACTAATCATCATACCGCTTAGTGGGTAGGAAGATAGAATGAACCACCATACTACTACATCCTTACACACCTCACTAGTTTCCTCAACATCCATGCAGCCAGTCATACACGCACATAGATTATTCCGACTTTTAACATGGGCAACCATTAAAATTGGATTAAATTGGCTTTGCCAATTTTTTCTAGGTCTTACTCTACTCCGTTCTCAGTTCACATTCTTAACGCATACTTTCTTCAACCATTTTTTAAATTTTATAATATGGAACGCATGGTTGACTGCTGGTATTATTTTTTTTAAATTCTAATACAATTAAGAAAATACTGAATATAATTGTATTATTATATTATATACTTTCAAAATTTTAATGTTGAGTTCCGCGAAGTGCAAATAAGCATTAAAAAAATTCTTAACTTAATTTGTAAACGTTCAAAAAACTCTTAATTCATAATATGTATATCTAAAATAGAGTATTCCAAAGATAACCATTCTGAAAAATAACAATTATACTTGATATATAATTCAATTACTCTATGTGGAAAATTGAAGAATAAATAGTATTACAATGCATAAAAATACGTCACATATTTCCATAGTGTAAATTAAAAAATATGTTTACCATAAATATATTATAATTATCCCGTTCCATCCGTTCACAACCATGTGATAATTAAATAATTATAATATATTGACACGCACGCCATAACATCGTTATAATTGATTTGGAGGGGTAATGTAAATGTATAAAATTCTTTCAAATTAGCAATGAACTGTTAGTTAAGTATTAATGCCTGTAGCTTTAATGAAGTGGTAAAGCTTACGTTTAATAATTGGTTAAATGAAACATTTTTAAACATCACTTCATAAAATGTTATTTGAGTAATAATTTTGTTTTTGTTGCAGTAAAACATTAACTATGAAGTTTTAATTTCAAAACGTTTAATTCAAAAATATGTTATTAATAATAATTTTGACAACTGCGAAATGTCCACTGAAACACATTTTTGACTATTAATTAAAAAGTTTCTGTAACCCTGACGAAGCTCCGACGGAAACATAACCAGTTGATTAGTTAAAACAATTTAAGTGGTGTAAAAAACTAAATACGAAGCGTTTTTTAATTTGTAAAAAAGTCTTTCTGTAAATACAAGTATAAATCAAATTCGTAATTGTTTTTCCGGTGTATAATGTAATGTCTGGGATGATTAAATTAAAAATCTCCATTTTAAAACCTTCCTTTCCCCTTACGTATGTATATGAACCTTTATTTCCTTGCATGTACAACCAGTATTACACATAGGTAGGTTCACATTATGTGGGTTCTGGCAAATGCGACCCTCCGGAAAATAAATTTAGCGTTCATCTTCTAGGACCATCTTGGAAGAGAATACACTTCATCATCGTATAAGGAAAGTGTCCCCAGAACCGGAAATGAACCAGCATCCTTCATATCCGGGGTTTCTATATCCGATTGAACAGAGCTAACAGCTCTCACTCTGATTAAAATACTACTGAGAAAGTGTAAAAAGGGTTCTTTCGTGAACAACAAAAATGAAAATTTATTTGATTTTGTGCGCGCTTGTATATTTCTATTTTTGCTATGCTCATAGTTCTTGAAATCATAATTTCGCAATCAAATAATGGAAAAAAAGGTTTAGCATAAAAAAATATTTTAAATGATTTAAAAAAACTTACTTAACTTACTCACCGTCAAGCCGTCTTCTCGAAGGGGTAGGCAGAAAGAATGGACTGTCACACTTTTTTTTTCCTGACATACTTCTCTCGTTTCCTCGACATTCATACATCGCGTCATGCATCACGTGGCCAACAATCATAACTGAATAAATCATTTTTAATAGATTACTTTTAGTAATCTATTAGATAGCCTTTTTTAGAATACCTACGTAATTTTAAGTGGTTGATCCGCAATTTAAAAAAATAAGTTTAGTTGTGATTTTATAAACGCCAAAGATTTCTGGTGGGAGACTGCCACATAACAGTCTTTCATTTGGTCCGAGCGAGGCTCTTATTCAAAATTAGCGACATAACTCCCTGTGAAATTTTGGTTCTTTCATGTTCACTCACTCTACCGCAAAAAGATCCATTAGGGCGGCTTCCTTTCCCATAATTGCGTGCATCAGGGACGGTTTCGGGAACACCGGGGCAGAAATAAATCCTTATTTGGGAATATTTTAATGTTTGCACACCTACAGAGGCGTGATGCATGGACTAGTCACCTTTAAACTTCGTAGACCAATTATAATGGCTCATATTTTATTCTCAAAATAAAAGTGTTATAACCAAAAAGTGAAATGATCATTAAGATGGGCTGGATACATGTAAACAAATAATGAAGAAAGATTGGTATTAAGCGTATTATGTAAACGAGGTAAACGAAATTAGAAATAGAGAAATACAGAGTACCATCTGACATGCTCAAATCGATTAAATATTTAATGTAGGCCACGTAAGGAGTCGGAGAAATCAACGTGCGTATATGATACGATATATGAAAGTTGATAAATCGGAAGAAGTATCTCTGGAAATATATAGTCTACAGTGTGGAGGTCCATTCATTCTGACAACTCCTTCGGGGATACGGCGTGATGGTTAGATAGTTAATTAGTTATTTTATTATCATTTCATTTGTTTCTTTTAGATATCAAAAGTACAACAGGGTTAGAACTTGATAAGTTTAAAATGTACATATGAAAAAATACATTAGAAGAGTTTTTTTATGAATTAAAAAAATTATTTTTCCACTTTTAAGGATATTTTTCCCAACATGTCTCAAAGGCTTACACCTTCATCATTGGGAGAGCGAAATAAACTAACGTTAACGCGTGAAGTTTATCTAAAAAATATATTTCTTAATTTTGAATGGTCCTATACAGAAAAATATTATTATTAATCACAATTTAATATTTTTATAACAGAAAGTTTTTTTTAAACGTTATGTTCTTTTAACATTTGTTTAGGTAAAATGTATATTAAAGTAAAGGAAACAGTATGTAAAATTTTCATAAATATTTATATGATCCGTAATTTATTAGCAACACGTTACATTCTGACTTTTTAACTGAAAAAAAAAGTAAATTTTTTCGACGTTCATTAATGAAATTTCAATCGTGTTTTTTTACAACTTCTAAATAATTGTGATAAAAGTCAAAGAGAATTATTCGACCCATCTTTTAATAAATATCAGGTTTCCACAATATATTTAAATTATTTATTAACCAGGACACAAAGGTTATTTCCAAAGGTGAATCTTTATTATATTGCGTGGCAATATAAAAACAATATTTGTTTGACATCGTTTTTCATCGATTATTGTTTGACATTTGTCTTCGTCTTTGTTGTCTAGCCTTTTCCCTCCACTGCTGGATATAGGCCTCTTCCAGTTTCCTCCACTCGTCTCTATCCTGCCCCCTTTGTATCCAAGATTTTCCACCCCTTTTGACAATATCATCTGTCCATCTCATCGGTGGCCTTTCGACACTTCGCATATTTGCCCATGGTATCCAACTGAATATCCTGGGTGCCCGTCTGTTGCCACCCTGTCTAGCCAAGTGTCCAGCCCATTGGCATTTCAATTTTGCCCCTCGGTCCATGTCGTCAGCAACCCTGGTGCGGCGTCTGATTTGTTCATTCCTTATGCGGTCACGCAAGCTCACACCAAGTATTTGTCTTTCTATAGACCTCTGTGTACACTTGAGCCTGTGGTCACTTTTTGCTGTAAAAGTTGTCGTCTCTAGTCCATATGTCATCATGGGCAGTATACACATACACTAGACCTTTTTTTTTTAGATAAACCGATATTTCATCATTTTCAAATTGTATCTGTTGTAAATATATAAAATTGAATGGCAGGACAAATGACAACGTACTTGCTAAGGTCAATATGACTGATGATCACAAAGGAGGGACCTCTAGGAGACAGTGGCGGTTCAACTATCAACGTCCTTACTCTAATTGCAGAGTTTAAGGGTCCAGGATTGAACTCTTTATCAAAGAGTATCCTTATCCGTAAAGCCTATCTCGGATATATTATACGAGAGAAAGCCGTTAGTTATAAAATAAAAACATATGGAATTATCAAGTGTTTTCATTCAATTTTGTGTTTTATTCTTTTCTTCATTGTCAATAAATAAATATAGTTAATAAATGTGTTATAAATAATAATATTGTAAATAAATATAAAATAATTCTCAGGTTTTGGGCTTATTAAAAATCGGCTTGACTGTAATCAAATTACATTTAATCTGGTTTCAGCTAAATTCGCTATTGTGATGAAAACATAGTAACTGTGTGGTTTAAGACCATAGATTCCCAAACTTTTTCAGGCAAACACTCTTTCTTTTACCTTTGCAAAATATAAATTTTATTTAAATGGTTTTCTACATTCAGACCACTTAATTTTTGAAATATTGATACAATAATGCTTATTTCGTTAAATGTAAAAAATGGGCATTACATATTGTAATTCACATAGATAAAATTATTGTTATATGGATTTATATATAATAGAAACATTATGAATATAAGTTAATTTTCTTATTCATATAAGCGATTTACATATCTATTTCAGATATGGTCAATTATTAAATGATTAAATAATTTAAATATAAAATTTACCCTGCAAGATGTGCGTAAAATATCATAAAAGATGATTGTCCAATCAAAATATCATGTATTAAACCATTTATAAAATCTATTTTATTAATTTTATCTATAAGACTGACCCCAGGGCTACCCGAATAACCCCAGAATGCTCCCAAAACCACTATTGCCCCACTAGGAGGCATCAGCGCCGACTGGGAGGCAGTCCCGCCCACAATGGTTTAGACCCTTGACTAAAAATATAATGTATTCGATAATTAGGCACTAGCGGAATTAATGCGTATGGACCAGCCAAACACTCTTTTTATAACTTCATTTAAGCTTCTGCTATAAACCTACAATCGTAAAGTGTTTTATTTTCATAATTAAGGGGAATGGTATCGAGAATATTATCTCCAACTCCAGCGTCTTATGCGCACTCCGCCATACTTAATAACGGCCTTAATAACTTCATAAAAATTCTGCAAGTAATATTAATCAATAGATGAGAAATTCGAAATTACCCACAGCTTCTCAAGTATTAATATTTTTTTACTACCTATAAATAGTTTCGTTGAAATTAAATTACGTGATAAGTATGTATATGAGAACTGACAGTAAGGTCAGAATATATAAAACCTGCGTAAGGCATTGAGACCAGAGCGGATACCACAAGAACGAAGGCTAATGTATGGGTGGCAGAGATGAGGACGCTGAGGATGATAGCAGGAAGGACTATTTGCGATAGGGTGAGGAACACGGCCATCCGCGAGATCTGCAAGGTGGAGGATGTCGTGAGATGGGGCAGACAACGCAGAAAATACTGGAATGCGCTCGTGCAGAGGATGGATCCCACCAGAATCCCACACGCTGTGGCGCATCAGATTCCTGCCGGCTGCCGTCCCCCCGGAAGACCATCGAAGAGATGAAGAGATAACTGGGAGTCAACCTACCAAGAGAGGCCAGCCTGATTTCAGGAACAGACCAAAGGTCTATTAGGAGAGGAAGAAGAAGAAGAAGATAAGTATGTAAAAAAAGTATTGATTTGTCTTTTATTAAAGAAATGTATAATTTGATTATAATTTATCGATCTAAGTATGCGCGGGAGATGCCTATTGATGGCGATGAGGTTCGCAACCCATCACACCGCGTCCCCCGCGGGGCGAAAAGAGAAGAATGGAGTGCCGCATCGGTTAAAGTGTGGCAGTCCATTATTTGTACCTACCCTTTCGGGGATACGGCGTATATTAAATTAGTTAGTTAGTTTGATTATATTACGTTACATTATCAACAATAAGTTGTATTTAATTTAGTACTTAAGGATTAAGATCAGTAAAATAGATCAAGTGGTCGCAAACAACTAGTTACGGATATGCAACAAAAGAAGAAGAAGAAGTATGCGATTTAGGAATGCTGAAACCACTTAAATTAATTAACAATATTTTTAAAACTATATAACCATCACGCCGTCTCTCTAAATGGGTATGCAAAAATAATGGACCGTCACACCATTGTTTTCTGACATACTTCCTCTCAATTCCTCAACATTTATACATCGTGTCATGCATGCACGTCGATTTCTCCGATTTCTAACGTTGTCAATACAAGATTGTATGTATGTTCATAAATACTGTAGTTTTTTTTTGTGTTTTGAATAACTTGAAACATATTTTCAGGCTTTCGATCATTTTTACGTGTTTTGATAATTAACAGTATTTATGCATGTTTAAATATTGTGTAGACTTTTAGTTAAAAAAAAATTTTAATCACAGAGAAACGTGAAATATAGTGTGATATATTTACCAAAATGTTGTAAACATTGTCGCTATTAATCTGCACAATAAAGTTTTCTGAGAGCAGTAATTTAATTTTAAAATATTTTTAACTAAGCTAAGTACTTGTACCTCCAGCTTATAAAACAATTAATACTAAGCTCGGGGATTAGGACTCGGACCCTTGACCATTATGTATGTGCTCGCTTTGTTAACCCGTGACACCTCAATTATGATTTAGCAGCGAGAATTTAAAAAAAGTTTAACGGAAATTAAAAAAAATATAACAGATAGATAAACACCAATAATTTTGTGTCTCAGATTTTTTAAGCAATTGAATAAAGTAAGAACATTAATAAAAACAATGAAATGTTGTAGTACCTATGAATAATCAATCTCGTATTATTATTATTATTACATAACATTGTGACTATTTTGAGGATTATTTAAGTATTATTCGACTCCTGACCCAGGGTACTAGGGTTGAAGTCTGAAAACGACCCGATTTCTTCTTCATGATAATGAGTATTTCCGCTCATATTAGAGATTACAATGTAAATTACAATGTCATTAATAAAAAAACTCTTGATTTTAGTCTTGAAACAAAAACTGACACACTAATCTCGCTTCCTCGGCATTCATAGAGTGTAGTGCACGCGATGAGAAATCGACTTGCGACGATTTCTCCGACTCCTCGTGTTTCCGATATTTAATTTTTAATCAAATCAGTTTATTTACTCAAAAGACATTAAAAACAACATAAATGTTTAAGGCATCTATTGAGTATAGGCAAAATATTATACACCTACAACATAATACCAGGAACGCATTAGTGATGGTTCGACATTAGGAAGACAAGATACTTTCTAAAGTCAAGAGTATTTGTCCCCTGAAAGTACTTTCACTAATATGAAAGACGTCAATCTCCGAGGAGACCGCGTTCAGCAGACTAATTGCTCTTCCCACCGGTGTCACCAGAGGCAGATTGGTTCTGGCGGCCGGTAGGTAAAACAATCTGTGCTGTCGCTGTCGGAGATATCTATCGGGGACAAAAATACCAACATCCTCCAGTACGGCCGAGTTCTAGAAGTTTCCCCTAATTAATCTAAAGAAATGGGTTATTAGATGTCCATCTCTTCGAAGCTGTAGAGAATTGGTTCTAAGAATTTCTAAAAGAAATGCCGTGGGATAGAGCCACGGATAACTACCATACTTCCTCATGTAGAAATACTTCAGAATTTTTTTCTGAACCCTCAAATAAGTTTGATCGTGCCACTTCTCCCATGGTCTTCCACTATTTATTGTTTCGTTTACTTCGTCAACATGTGCATTTTTATCATTATTTCATTAATTCTTTCCAAGTGTCCAAACCATCATAATAGCTTTTCATTTTTTTGTTCATAACACGTCTTTTAATGAATTTATTTTTTTTCTTTAATATTTATGAATAAAAAATACAATTACTTGGTACTCGATTAAAAAGTATTTCTGCAATTGTAATTTTTTTAGCAAAAAACTTAATAAAACATAATCTCTTCCAAGGTTTGCGGATCCCAGATTATTACTTAATACAATATGACGTGTTAAACTGGGTCTTGTGGATAATATCGTAATGCGATTTTAGGTTTCAACAATGAAATAAAGAAGAAGACCCTTTATTACTTATTAAACAATAAAATAGATTTTCTTTTAAATACGTAATTTAAAAAATTGGCTCTTTGTTGTTAAACGTTTTTTTTACAATGAACAAAAGGCACATACAATTTTTTTTTAAACTTGAGTCTTTTTAGAATTACACCATATAACCCACCGACATAGTAATGATTTTCAGTGACCAATTATAAATTAGTTCATTCCTGTCGCGACTGTCGCGCAAGAAAGACGAGTTTACATATGATACGTTGCGTGAGTATATTTCTGATACTTGTATAAAACAATATTTAACTTTCAAATCATTAATAAATATATTTTTTAATAATTGTAATGAAAATCCTTGGCCGTATCACTATAATACTTAAGTATTATTAATTGTTTAATTTTAAATCATTTTTATAATACATATCACAATATTTTTATTAAGTTCTATTAAATTGTCGCTACAGCTGTTTTACCAACTTATGTTGGTATCATCAGGTGTTACAAACAAATTTGATTATAGCTCCCGATGATGTCGGCATAGGTTGTCAAAACAGCTGTGGCGGCAATTTCAAAGGAATTAATTAATGAATAGTGATACGTATTGTAACAGTATTTCAAAATTAAACAGTTAATAATTGAGGCATGGTCTTTACAAAGGTGTCAAATATCAAAAGAGTCAAAAATAAATATTTGATCCCAATTAGAGTTAAACATAACGGCCAACAACTGTACAAATACGCAAAGTGATTTAATTATATAGTGTAGTTCAAACTTTACTCTAAAAATGACAACCGTGCTACATGACACATGTTACAATAAACAGTTTTTTTTCTCTATTTTTCATTGTTTTATGTTTAAACGACTTAGCGCCTTTGTAATAACCAACCATAAATTTTTTGTGCCAATTAAAATACACATATTTAACTGGATTTAGAATAGCGCCATGGGTAAAAGATGTATAAAGCACACTAAAGCGTGTGCTAAATTAAGCGTTATTATTTTAAATACATCATTGGTAAATTTTACTCTAAGTAAACGTAAAGATTTTTAACATCATTCAAAACGAAGATAAAAATTTAAGAAAAACACTTTAGCCTTGTGTAGAATTACATCATTAACGTCTTTGCACGCCATCGCCATAACAAAATACTTAGGCCAGCGCCTTTCTTTACAATCTTGTGGATTGTTTTTTCCCGATCCTGAAAACACATTAGTAGTTGTCTAGGGAAAAAACATTCGGAAAATAAAGGTGTAAGAAGCTTATGAATGTGAATCCGGGAATTCAAGACTGTGTCACTATTAAATTACACCAGTCTGGGAAGTAATTCAAAGCGGCCCATGTCTTATCAGATTCCATCAGATTGATTTCATGCCTACGGGTAAGATATTTTGATCTTAGGTTAGTTACAAGATGAAGTCTGCAACTATCTCCGAAACGTCGACAAAAAGGATACTTCTTAAGTCCGACATACTCAAGATCCTAAGAAATTCAAAATCTATTTATATCTTATTTTACTGGCGCGTTTTCAGGCCGTAGAATGACGCAGCAGCCACTCGTCATTAGCGCCGTGGGAGCCGATCGCCTAGCATGGATTGGGTATGTATGCCGAGCCGAAGAGACCTGGGCAATCAAGACTCTGTACACGTCTAGAGTAGCTGAAGAAAGACTTCTTGGAAGGCCTAGACAGCACTTAATGGATAATATTCTAGCTGACCTGGCTAAGTTGAACGTAACGGACTGCATGGAGCAAAGGGAGCAGTACCCAAGAACTTGGTATAAAATTATCATGGATACAAAAACTTTTCAATAGTTGTACGCCCACGGGAAGTAAATAAGTAAGTTTTTTTATAGTTTATTACCGATTTATACCGATTTTTAAAATAGATGTTGAATTGAACATAAATTAATATTTGTAATTTTATACTTTATTTTTATATTCCAAACATAGTAATCGTATGAACAATTAACAAAATATAAATAATATAAGTGTTTGCTCCAAAAATTAAATAAAAAATCGACACGGATTAATCTTTAATAAATAAAATTACAACAATTATTTACATAACAAAAATATCATTTTTATTTATATTGCTATAAAACCACTTACCATATTTAACCAAAATCTTTTTATACCTATTTTCAATACACTTCGATTGCAAATAATTTATATATATCCAAAAAAAAATTATGATGTCCGTGCATAATGGTGTTCTTGTACCGACCCGTATACATGAAAGTGATCCATGTAATTGGAATAAGAATGATGAAAATAGAATAAATGCGGTAGAAATTAGATCTCTTAGACTTATGTGTAATAAAACTACATGATATAGAGTAGTAAATGCTTATACAAAAATTGAATACAGTAAGAAAGAAAATGTTATGAACAAAATAATGAAAGCATTATTGAGAATGAAGAATGAATGGCAAAGAAAGTGTATCTAAATTAATTAAACGGAACAAGAAAAAGACCAAGGATAACGTGATCAAATCAATCAAATATTAAACAATGGTCACGCCAAAAGTCTTAGATATCAACGTGCGTGATGATTAGTTAATTTACACAATATTTTATTAGGATACCTTTTAACTGTTTTATTAAGTATGTGATATTAAATAAAAAAATAATAAGCCGGCATCGGGGTGCCATCATTTAATGTCTGTTGCCCCAACAATCGCCCGCAGCAGTTCCTGCCTCCTCGCAGAGCAAGCCCTAGGATCTGCCATAAATATTAGTATAAGCGCGGTCGGCTATTCCTCCGAAATAAGCACTAAATTAACTTATAAACCCATTTTACTCGTCCAGTCCCCTTTTTTCAGGAGTGTTTCAATTTTATTAATGCTCGTAAACTAAAAAGTTTTTCTATTATCGGCGAAAATATAAGTCCTGCAGGTACTTATTTTCAATAAAACTCTGAGGTAATTTATCATGGTTTTCAAGTATAAATTCACGTTTTTCTTTTGTAAAATTTATCTTTATTCCTTTAATTTGAAAAGTTGAAATCCACATTATTTTAGTTCTCATGTTTTGGGTAAATTGTAATCTCATTTTTTAGAACCGACACATCTGACGTTTTCTTCACAATAAATAATCAAAAAAGTAAATTTTTTGACATTTTTTACTTTATTTAACTTATATTTATAAATATTCAACAAAAATAAATAAAAGGAACTTCCTAATTAAAAAAGAAACACTTCATAAAATTTATATTAGACAAAAAATTCGCAAAAAATATATAAATATTGAAATATGCACTCACCTAGGGCAATCTTCTCACTAGTTGACATCTGACCACGACTTGGCGTTGCCATGGTCGAAGCAAACAACAAGGCGGCCAAAAATAAGGCCGCCATGGCTTTAGTCCAAACCAGTCCGATTTAAATTAAGTCCTCACAAAAAAAACGAAAACAAAAAAATTAAATGAGACAATAATGTTTATTAATTAACTTTGAAATTCGAACTTCAAATTCTTATTTCAAACTTCAAACTGTTTTGTATGCGCGGGGGCGGTAGGCGCGGGGTGGCGGTCGCGGTATTTGAACGATGTACTTCGACGTCGCTTGGGAAATCGACGCCGGCGTCGTGCAGGGACGACGCTCGCAGTAGAACTGATGGAGGCTGGCTGGACCGTAGGAGCGGTGAGGGTAGCGATCAAAAGCCGCGGAACACAACAGGGCGCGTGCGCACAACCCCTCTATCGGGCATCTGTAAAATATATTAAATATTTTATTTTACTTTGAAATGAAAGACTGAAACGCGATTCGAAGTTCAATTACCTAATTTGTCAACTTGTTTTTAGATATTTAGGTATATCAACCTTTTTTATTTCTTAAAAAGTAAATGAAAACTTAGAATTTTAATTACCATTAACAGCATTTGTAAAAATCTACAAAAACATGATTTGTCAGTAGTTGAATTATGTTTTTAACATAAAAATAAATTATCATGAAAATTTTACTGAAAAATTAAACATTCATTAATAAAGATACAATTAATTATGCATATACGAGTATATAATACATATTATGTATATATGCAAAATATATGCGTATATACATATTATGTGAATACATAATATGAGATAATACATATGTTTATTTACATATTTGCATAACGATAATGCATTTTAACACGATTTACTTAAACATTTTGATATAAATAACGAAATAAATAAAAAATAGAAGAACGAACTAAACACCATTTTGAAAATTGAGTTTGTAAAATATTTTGAAAAAAAATATGGATTTGATGGACAAAAAATGAAGATGATTTATCAATAAATATTTACTCTAATAAACAAATGCTGTATTTTCTGTTCGATCAAACCTCGATTGAACTAACTAACTAACTATCCAACACGCCATCTCCCCGAAGGGTTAAGTAGAAAGAATAGTCTGGCACATTATTATTTGCTGACATACTTCTCTCATTTCCACAATATTCATACATCGTGTCATGCACACACGTCGATTTTTTCTACTACTTAGGCCACGCTATTAATGTGTACAAATCATTATTTTGTTCGTTACATTTTCATTCGCAGTGCATATTTACTTATATTCATACATCGTATCATGCACGCATGTTGATTTCTCCTACTCTTTACGTGACCGACATTTAATGTGTCCAAACCATCTTAATAAACCTTTCATTTTTCTGTTCAAAACACGTTCATTACCACTGCATTCACTTCTTATATTTGCGTTCGACACTCTATCATATACGCTTTAACGCACATTCGTCTAAGAGATCATTCCGTTCTGGTAATTTATTTTGAATTCTCACTTAATATTAGGTCCTTACATATGAAATTGGCGTTTTGCCGTACTGGCAACTTTGATCTCAAATATCTTCTCTTTGGTTAAGAATTCCAAATTCAAATTTATACAGCTATTTAATCAAGTATTTGTGTTTCGAAAATTATAATTCATTTGTTTTTTCCTCAATTGTTTTTTTTCTTTGCGTCACTCAGTTTACAAAATGGAAAACTTGAAATATCGCGTTATTTACGAGTACGAGTTCCACCGTGGCACCAGTGCTGCAGAAACGGCTCGAAGGATTAATAATGTGTATGGCGACGGTGCCGCAAAAGAAAACACAGTGCGTTTTTGGTTCCAACGTTTTCGTTCTGGAAATTTCGACCTGCAGAACAAGCCCCGTGGACGGCCGGAGACCAAAGTTGATAATGAAGAATTGAAGGCTATTGTGGAAGCGGATCCATCGCAAACCACGTCCGAGTTAGCTGCAGGCTGCGGTGTTAGTGATAAAACTGTTTTAATCCACTTGAAGCAAATTGGGAAGGTGAAAAAGCTTGAAAGGTGAGTACCTCATGAATTGAGTGAAGCAAATCAACAAACGCGCGTTGACTGCTGCGTTGCAATACTCAACCGGCACAATAATGAAGGGATTTTGAATCGAATGTGAACCTGTGATGAAAAGTGGATCCTGTATGATAATCGGAAGCGCTCATCGCAATGGCTGAACCCTGCCGAACCAGCCAAACCATGCCCCAAGCAAAAATTTACTCCAAAATAGATACTTGTGAGCGTTCGGTGGACTAGTGCCGGTGTCGTTCACTACAGTTTTCTTAAATCTGGCCAGAGGATTACGGCAGATGTCTATTGTCATTAACTGCAAACCATGATGGAAAAGCTAGCTGCTAAACAACCGAGGCTGGTTAATCGCTCTAGGCCACTGCTGCTTCATGATAACGCTAGACCACACACTGCACAACAGACGGCTACCAAATTAGAAGAGCTTCAATTGGAATGTCTAAGACATCCACCGTACTCTCCGGACCTTGCCCCAACAGATTACTATTTTTTTCGAAATTTGGATAACTTCTTGCAAGGGAAAAAATTCAACTCCGATGGGGCAGTCCAAACCGACTTCAAAGATTTTATTGATTCCCGTCCGAATGGTTTTTTTAGTAAAGGGATCGATGAACTACCTATGAGATGGCAAAAGTGCATAGATGGCATGCAAGTGCATGGCAAAAGAGCAATGGTACATACTTTGATTAAATAAATATATTATATTTTAAAAAAAATCAACTTTATGTTCCTCCCATACAAAACGCCAATTTCATATGTAAGGACCTAATATATACATGAAACATTTATTTTTATGGTAAACAAAATATTTTTCTGCAATATCATGATGAAAGTTGATTTTAAATAATAATTAAATAAAGCGATACTTTTTTAGAACTGCTAACACTTTCTTTTTTTTGTTGTTTTTTTGACAGCCACCGGTTTGGCTAGTGTGTCGATGAAGTGGATGCAGTTCTTAAAAAAACCTTGTTTATATAATTATTATGTAATATTTAATCAAATGCTTTAAAAAAATTAAATCTATGTAATTAATACGAATAAAAACGTCAGTTTTCTAGAAGTTTTATTATATTTTATGGAAATGACATGTTTCGCCCTTCTAAGGCATTATAAAATGTTTTTGAAGTGTATAATGCCTTAGAAGGGCGAAACATGTAATTCTCATAAAATGTAATGAAACTTCTAGAAAACTGACGATTTCATTCGTATTAATTATTTAATATGGAGTTTTACATCATTGTTCAAGAAACAATAAATAAATCTATATAAGTCGTTAAATTCAAACAATTAATTTCTACAAAATTATTCAACCTGTTATCTTTGTACTATTAGTTCGACAAAGGACCTCAGACGATGCTGCCACGTGACGTCATAGCGTCCTCTAACACCGCCCCTTCTCCCTTTCTCTTGACTTGTGTATTATGACTTATCCACAAACACCCAACTGTAATCCGAGCAGATTATATTCCGCACAAAGTCAACCGAAAGGAACAATCATCGCGGGGACCGGAAAAAAAATATCGTCTCCTTTTACAATAGGTTCGAAATTTGTTGGCGCCCCTTGTGATCAAAGAAATTCGCAACTGGCTCACGGTGTCATCGAAAGCAGCCTACAAGGAAGGGAAAATAAATGTACCGGTCTCCACGGTACGGGACGGCGAGCAGAAGATTTCCACGCTGAAAGTTAAAACAGCGCGCCATTTCGAGGCATAGTCACTTTTTTTCCATTCTTGTGACTTTGCCTTTTATGCACGTACAAAATTAACTCATTTAATGATCTTGACATCGTATACTTTTGGTAAATTAAGTCACATAGCTATTTCAGGGCTATTCCTGAATAAAAAAAGGAACACAGAAAAGATTTATTATTATTATTTATTTGATTATTCAAACTGGTTTTCATTTAATGTCAAGTATTAATTTACCCAAATGGACATTATTTTATATATTCATCATATGAAATTTTCAATATTTTTAATTGATAAATTTATATTAATATATATTTTTTAATAGTAACTTATTATTGCTTAGAAAATAGTCAAGGATGTCTATGGTTATTTAAGCTTTTAGCTTTTTTTTTCTTGCGTGTAGTTTTATTTGAAATAACATTCAGAAAACAATAATTAGAACTAAGATTTAAGTATATTTTAAGAACAACCACAAATTTAACGAAAACATGATGTAGCTTTTGCAATATACACACAAAATGTTTAATTAGCAGGTTATCACCATTAAATTAAAAACTTAATTAAATCATTAAAATGACTAAATTAAATCATTAAAAATCCATTATTTTTCCAATAGCTGCCATTTAAATTTTTTCTCGTAATATAATATATATTTTTTGCTACTTGCCATGTTACCTTCATCATAAGTAAACCTGAAACCTACAATACTCGAGGCTAAAGGGTTAACATGACTGTCCACCGTCTATCTTTCTACTGATAATTGTACTTTTTTTTACTTGGGTGGTCTTTATTATTGATTCCCTGCAATTTAATTTTCAGGGCGGTGTGGACATGTTCTACGAAATAATCTAACATAACAGTGATTCTACGAAATAATCTAACTTTATTATCAGGAGGGGGGGTGGCCAGAGATGGCTGAAAGAAGTAGAAAGGATAATTTTACTATATCAGGTTTCCCCGACGTTGATTTCACTGTGTTGAACCAGCTTATTGTTTTTAGCCTAAGCTATTGAAGGGCTGCCCGGGACTAGAGTCCGTGGCTATCCAGTAAGTTCCACGGATTCTTGTTCATTCAGAGTGGTTTCCTATTGCCTTTGTTGGTGTTTTTTGTGGGGGTCGACTTCTATTACCTTGGTGGGTTCGAGTTTCTGGTGCCGGACATTCACCATTCGCCCTCTCACTATTTGCTCTTGTAGTGATCGTATTCCCCAGTATTCGCGAGCCCTAAATATCACCCGTGGACGCTACTGAATTGTACCTATTAGTATTGCTGTTGATATTACGCAGTTTGCCCTTTCTTTGCGTTTATAGAAGTTTACATTCCACCCAGATAAATATAATCATGCTAACGGAATCGGATTTATTTGATCGTGCCACGTTTTCCTCGGTCTTTCTCTATTTCTAGTTCCATTTACATAGTTTACATATACTTTTTTTACCATTCTTTCTTTATTCATTCTTTCCATGTGTCCAAACCATCTATGCATCCAGGACAAACTTGACTGAATACTTTATAAAAATAAGTAATATATGAATGAATACTTTATAAAAAATACAATAGCGACAATTGACTTGAAAATAATACATGTTATGATTTATATTTTGTTCCCCTTGTTCCTTTTTTGTTTCCTAATTTTGTCTTTTACCTATTCATATTATATAGTGCAAAAATGCCCCCCTAGAACGGGTTAGCACAGTTGGGAGGTAAAAAATCATGTAGGTACTTCCGTAAATGATTGATAGATAAATCAATCAATTAATAAATATTTATATGAAAAGAGGTTGATGAGTCGTATGGCTGTTGCTCAAACTATACCAAAGCAACTTTTATCGCGAATCGGTCAAAGAAAAGTATTTTTTAATTAATACAATGTCATCGTGAAATTAAAAATAAATTTTTCATTTGTTCCAATGACAATTTGAATAAATTCTTCAAATATATAAAGTTCTTGCTGGTGTTGGATTGTTTTAAGTGCCTAATTACAGTAAATAAAATATAAACAGTGGATAACGTGGAATAAAAATTGAATAAACACAAAAGTCCGGATCGTCCAGCTGACGACAAGTGCACCATCTAAAAGAACATTATGTGTTAAATTATTTTTCTTTGTTATTTTATTTTATATCATTGTATTTTAGATAATTTGTTTTAGATTTATTATGTAGAACGATCGAAATGTGCGTGGGAGATGCCTGTTGGTGGCGATGAGGTCCGCAACCCATCACATCGCGTCTCTCGCGATGGCGAAAAGAGAAGGATGGAGTGCCGCATCGATTAAAGTGTGGCAGTCTATTATTTCTGCCTACCCTTTCGGGGAGACGGCGTGATGGTAAGTTAGTTAGTTACATTTTCGCAAATACTGCACAAAAAACTTTTACGATTTTTGAGCGGATTGATTATTAGAAAATGATTATTCACGGTTTAAATATCTTTCAATTACCATCATGCAACTCGTTACACAAAAACAATAACATAAATAATCATTGATTTAATTTCATATCAATTGTGTTACATCGCTATGGAAGAACTTGTCGACGGAGCACTGTATCTGTAATTGAACGTGGTAGAAAACGGTTTCATCTAGTAATGTTACCGTTAGCTGCACTTAGTCTAATACGATTTACAATTCATCTCATAAGCCGACACGGTACAAGTCCGCTACCAAAACGGTCGAGAGCGCATATAACCCCACTTCTCTAACAATGAAATAAAACTTCACGTCACATAAAACGAGCTTTTGAAGATCCCATTAAAACAGTTTTATCACTGAGGAACATTTGGTTATTAGAAGACACTCATTTTAAATTTAATTCCAGTATTTATTAAAATGACATAAAAGCCGTGTTCGTAAAACAATTATTTGAAAAACAATACTTTTGTTTCGAAATATTTTACAAGTTTATGTGTAACGTTTTTTTTTCTGAAAAAAATTACTACGAAATCACAAAAAATTCGATTCGACGTACTAAGTATTAAATTTATCAGGTACAAATACAAATCAATTGACTAAAGACCCTATTTAATAACTGGGAAAAATACGCACAGTTAAAGATAATACTTCGAATATAATTTCATAATTATCAAAGTTCGAGGAATATCTATTTTTGAATTTCAATGAAAGTTTTTTTTAATTCATATTTATGTCTATACTTGACGAGAGAGATTTTAAATGTCCCAGTAGATTATTGGAGAGATATGGTTGATCGTTAATGAAATCATTCGTATTGGGGTAAATTATCACCATAGAAGTAGAAATATATCATCTTCTTCTTCTTCTTCTTGTCCTGTCATTCCACCGTAGTGCATGGGGCCTCGAGGATTCATCTCCACAGACTTTATCGTACGCCTGAACCCTAACAACATTCAGAATTCGCTTTTACCCCGACATAGCTCTTCTTCGGCTGACTCTAAGTTTGCCTCGTTTCATCTCTCTGCCCACAAGGGACCAGTCTAGTGCGTCCTGAGTGATACAAAGTGGGTTCAGTCTTAGGGTATGACCGATCCGTAGTCATTTGCGCATAGCGATTTAATCTTCAGTTGTTCTCTTGCTTGTGATGGCCCAAATAATGGCATTTTACACTGTTTAAGGACAAAAGATCTTAGAATATTGAGCAAAGGCACTTATAAATAAACAGTTGAAATTTCCCAATTACGGGCATCATAGATTTTCATGTCTCGTACCATAAAACAATACGTATTAAACACTGCTGCTAAATATCTAGATTTAAAATATTGTATATAAATAGCTACTCTTAAAATAAGAGGTACCGGATAAGCTGCCTGGATGGCGTAAATATTTTTTTAGTACAATATGGATAATTTAATAACGATTTCCGAACTTTTCACTTCACATGCGCAATACCAAAGGATAAAAAATTAGCATTTTTTTTTTTGTTTTTTAGCATCAACGATTTTCAGCTAAAAATTGTTGTGAAAACTCTGTTAACTATTTTTTAATCCCTGCCAAAAACCAATATTTTGAATTGAATAATTCTGACTCTTTTAGATCTACTATTTTAATACTCGTAACTGAAAAACGTATATTTTTTACTGTTAACGTTACCCGGCAGCTTAAATGTGTGTTGGAAAAGTGTGAAAGTGTAATAGTGAATTTATAGGGGAAATGCGACCCCCTGCGGTGGACGGGTGGTGTTAAACTCATCTTTCCCAACAACTAAATAATGCGCGCCGAACCTGCAATGCTTTCCCGCAAGTTCTGTGTCAATATTTTGTCATAAATACAAAACACACAAGTCTAACAACCTGACGACTAAGACAAATATTGTATAAAAATATGCGGAAATCTGGAAATCTCGGCGCCGTTCTCGGGAGATCGGTAAGGCGAGTTACAGATGTCGGTGAGGAGAAAACTAAGTAAATACGAGAGAGCGGGAATAGTAAAAACTCTCGCAGAGGGCGTCCCTACCCTTACGACAAATTTACTCCCTTTGTTTACATCCAGGGCCGGATCAAAGTGCGCACTAATCGGACTCTGGGCTTTGGGCTGCGGGATCAAAGGCGGGGGTCGAATCCTGGTAAAAAAATGCTCACAATCGCATAATAAAAGAACAGCTTCTTCCATTCCACCCGTATATTGGGGCCCGTATTCTAATTAATCGAAGACCCTATATTTTTTAATATATATTTACCTAAATGACATACTTATGCTTTCAATAATACTGAATATTTTATTTGATTAAAAACATAGCCATATTGTTATTCAAATTATTTAAGCGTATACATTTAAGCTGGTTCAAAATTTAACGTATGCCTCAAATAAACTGTAATCAATGATTTTAATAAAACTTATGGTATCATTACATCTAATGACGGAAGTAATTAGAAGATTTTAATACTACACGCTTTGGTCTCACTTTATTAAACAAAACTGTTATTTAAATTAATAAATTAACGTTAAAATTTTGAAAATTTGGTTTGGTTCGTGTGGTGCTCCTGTAAATTTGGAGATATTTCGTGTATTAGTGAATTGTTTTAGTCAATTTGATTATTGCTGCACTTTATAGTAGTTAATTGGGACAAGTTATACGTTTGTACTGATTTGATGTAAAAATTATACAAGTTTTTTTCGTTTATATACAGAATTTTGATAGGTGTAAAAATAAATTTTTCATTTGTTCCAATGACAATTTGAATAATTTCTTCAATATTATTTTTAAGTTCTTGCTGGTGTTGGTTTGTTTTAAGTGCCTAATTACAGCTAATTAAAAAAAAAACGGATACGTGGAACATTAAATAGAAAATATGTGCATCATCTAAAAAAACATTGTGTTAAACTATTTTTATTTTGTTATTTTATTTTATATTATTGTTTTGTATTTATTTTGTGGATGTTCGACGTTCGAAGTGTGTGCGGGAGATGCCTATTGGTGACGATGAGGTTCGCAACCCATCACACCGCGTCTCCCGCGGGGCGCAAAGAGAAGGATGGAGTGCGGCATCGGTTAAAGTGTGACAGTCCATTCTTTCTGCCTACCCTTTCGGGGAGATGGCGTGATGGTTATTAAGTTAGTTAGTTAATATTAATAACTCACATAGGTTATGTTTTATCAAAAATATAACATTTGAAAAATAAATAATGAATATTTTATATTCCAATATATACTCGTACTAGTATGTGTATGTATTTGATTTTTCATACTTAAATAGAAAGTCATTAAAATAGAAACATTTGTCAAAAGATTGTGTCAGTAATTCCTGAAGCGAAAACCGCTTTCGAAATTACCGGATTTTATTAGCACCTTAGGCAATTTAAATCCTTTTTCCGGTACTGAGGACGTAATCTGAAATGTAAGAATGTCTCGTTTTCTTCTCATAGATTATATTCCTTTCTCGGTTTCTCCTCCCCTTCGCCGAAGACTGTTGACACTTAGCCTTTAGAGTCGACTTAACGTGGTTCAAATTACATAACGGGGTATCTTCTAAGACTCCCGTTATCCCTTATGACACTTGCAACTCGAAGATAACAAAATATCCAGGCAATTTTATGCTTAGCGACATTATAATTTCACTATATTTTCGAGCATTTTCAAATGCCGCTTTATTTTAACATTTATCAAGGGATACAAAATTTTGCGTTTGAGGTCTTTGAAAACCAATTTTTAATTTACGACCTTATTTTATCAATGTATTCATTTCTAATAAATTACATATTTGATTACATTCGAATATTAATTCAAGATGGCAAGCCACAGCGGTTTCTATGGCGAAGCGACACAGCAAGCACACAAGGCTACATCAATATTGAGTTGTTTTAGGGAAACCATTTGGAAAAATAAGTACCCAAGCATCTAGGGCAATAAAACAATATTTTTTGAAAAAACTTATGTGTCAGACTTATCTTAAATACGCAATAGAATCCAGAGGCGACATGGCTCGATCCAAGCAACTCCTTTGCGTCGACGATATCAAAGTTCTACCATATACGGCCGGGAAAGGGCTTATGTAATACAGAAATCCAAAGATTTAGTGAGGCTGGAAACATTGTCAGATTTAGAACGAGAATATCTCCTGTATGCAAGAAAATCGGATCCCAAAGATAGCCCGAGACAGTCTACCGGAGGATTCCCGACCGCGAGGCCACCGACGAAAGGATGGCAAAAGATTTCCACATTCCAGAAGACGGAGATGCATACAACAACAGGTCATCAGATCTTTAAAAGGAATAAGTTTGAATATTACTTTAAGCACTTTTATGCATTTGAATATTACTTCAAGTATAAACGATTTGTCATTTCAAATATAAGAGTTGGGGTTTCAAGTAGGAATCTAATTTGGTATTTATATTATAAATCACCAGAAGAAAAGAAGAAACTATATACAATATATTCTATTTATCTCAAAAATGATTCATAAGTTATTCCGTATCACAAATAGTCAGACGCATTTATTGTAGTCGTTTAAAATACAAAAAAAATTACCTGGACCCAAGACCTTGTAAAAATTTTCATCTAAAAACTTTTATACCTATAAATTAAAACTAAGTTAAGCCGTGTGAATCAGAAAATCTAAATATTTTATTGCTATAATCAAAATATTTAAATGTGTAAATTACGTATTATAACAAAATAGCAACATTTTTTTTCTATTAACACATTTTGAAAATATAAAGAATTTCACCAAAAATATCGCAAAAGTAGTTTTTTTTCTGGTTACCGATAACAGGAAAGGCGGTTTGATTTTGTTCCGCTGAATTCGATGTATTGGAAAGGAAATAAAGGAAGCCGCTAATCGAATGAACGTAAACATTGAATCATTTATGCCTTGACCGGGAGAATGTAATGGATGGGCGTAGAGAAGAAAACAGAAAAACTTCCGGAGAGAAATTGTTAACCCTAACAAACTGGCCCGAAAAAACTTTATTTATTTAAATCTACGGTAACACAGGAATACATTAGTGCATTTGTTAAAATCAATCTCATGAATAAGTACACAGGTTTTTTAATCAATATGCATTCATCATTCTGCTCTAAAATATTTAGAGTCAAATCGGCCGGGGACAGATCGGAATAACCTTTAAAAGCTCATAATATTAGGCAAAGTACAGGGAAGCGACCACAAAGACGACCACCGAGACGCTAGTTCTATTAAGTCAGGGTGGTAACTGGCCTCTCGATAACTGCAGCCTGAAGACTGACGGGTGACAGAAGCGCATGACGAGGTATGGTGGATAGTTTCTGGGATACACTCGACCTCCAAACATGAGGAATGCGACTGCAGAAAAAGATACATTTGACACAGATTTTTTTTAATTCAAAACTAAATAACAAATAACCGGGTGGTGGTCTAAGGAATATAACGCTTGGCTCCTTATTCAAGGGACATGGGTTCAAGCATGGACATGACTAGATTCCTTCTTCATAATAATGAGCTATTTTCTGCTCACATCGAAGATTGTTAAATGAATTCTAATATCATTTATATAAATCCTTGATGAATAAATTATATTTGAAATTTAAAAAAAACGCATGATTAGATATTAATATTTATAATATTAAATATCGACCACCGAGAAATGGACGTGCACGCATGACATGATGTACGAATTTTGAGGAATCGAGAGAAGTATGTCAGGAAAGAATAATGTGGCCATCCATTATTTTTACCTAACCCTTCGGGAGACAGCGTGATTGTTAGTCATTTGTTTTTTTTTTCAATATGAATGCACCATTGCGTGATGATACATATTGTTGCAATCTTCTTCTTCTTCAAGTGCCCTGTCGAGTCCCCCCAACGCTGGCGATCACCTCGGCAAACCTGTCCCTGTCCTGCGCCGCTCGGAACAACTCCTCGACACTTCGGATTCCGGTCCACTCCCTCACGTTTCGCAGCCAGGACAGTTGTCTCCTTCCGGGCCCTCGGCGTCCCTTAATTTTCCCCTCCAATATCAGTTGTAGAAGGTGGTACTTTTCCCCACGCAGTATATATACCCAGATGTGAGATCTTTCGAACCTTGATAGTTGATAACAATTCCCTGTCAACTCTAGCTCGCCTCAGGACTTCGGTATTGGAAACCATGTCTGTCCAGGGAACTCTGAGCATTCGAATGCTTCCAATTTGTACATTGAGTTAACTTTCAGGGTCCAAGTTTCACACCCGTACAATAAAACAGACCACACAGTGCATTTGATCATTCTCTGGCGGAGTTTCAAGTTTACGTTATCATTGCAGAAGAGTGATTTCCTTTTATTAAACGTAGTTCTTGCTGCCTTAATTCTGCATTTTATCTCTTCATCTGGGTCTTTCAACGTTACGGCCGTTCAATTGTTGCAATAATTAATATTATATGTTTTTGCTTCTTACCACTTTTATAACGAGTTGAAATTTGTCAGTTTATATTACTCAGGTGAAGCTAATTCCCGAGCAAATCTGGTGCAACATTTTAATAAACTTAATAAGTCAATTAATTTGTATATTATTGCTTAAAAAACTCCTTATTCAGTGTTTTATTTTGAAAACAAATAGCATTTTAAGACGTTTCATTATATTTTAATATTCCCCTTTTTATGTTTAGCAATTCCACGTGAAAGAGCGTAAAATAATGTAAATATTCATAAAATATTGCTTTAATCCACAAAAGTTAAAGCCAAAATATTATTAATATAATTGCAAACTGATTCTCATTTCTCATGATATGTGAAGGTAATCTATCGCTATTTTATTGTCACGTGAATTTTACACCAGACCATAGAAAGTGTGACAATTACACCGCCAACGCCGGGAATCGAACCCGGTACCTCGGTTTGGCAGTCGTTGCATTTTCCAATCGGCCACGAAGGTCGTCAATGTATGTATTCATAAAAAAATATAATCGTTATTAGACACTGTAAATGGTGCATAAGCATAAATCTGCCATTCAATTAAAGTAAAGCCAACTGGAGTTTCCAACAGGAAGATTGTTTTTTTAATGAGCATGTCTTTTGACATTCTTTTTTAATATTTTAATAATTTAGACAACCGTGAATTGAAGACAAACACATAATATTATAAACTAACTAACTAACTAACCATCACGCCGTTTCCCCGAAGGGGTAGGCAGAAAGAATGGACTGCCACACTTTTCTTTCCTGACATATTTCTCTCGCTTCCTCAACATTCATACATCATGTCATGCACGCGCGTCGATTTCTCTGACTCCTCACATGGCCGACATTCAATAGTTGAGTTATTTGATAGTGCCACGTTTTCCTCGGTCTTCCTGTATTTCTGGTTCCATTTATATCATTGACATACAATTTTTTTACCATTCTTTCTTCATTCATTCTTTCCATATGTCCAAACCATCTTAATGATCCTTTCATTATTTTGTTCATGACACCATCATTCGCACCGTATTCACTTCTTATATTTTCATTCGACACTCTATCAAACACAGAGTATCCACACATTCGTCTAAGAGATCTCATTTCTACTGCATTTATTCTACTTTCATCCATCTTTTGCCAGTTCCATGCTTCGCTTCCATACATAAGGGTCGGTAGAAGAACACCATTGTGCACTGCCATTCTAGCTTTTTTTGGATAGGTTTTTGTTTGCGATGACAACTTTAAGTGCACCATTCACTTTGTTGCCTGCCCCAACCCTTCTTTCTATATCCCTCTCCACTCGCCCATCTCTTGTAACATTGATAATTGAATACAAACACATAATATTATATATTGGAATAAATTAAGTATTCATTATTTAAATGTGTTAAATTTATTTTTAAATTCCGAATACATAACCTGTTTACGAACTTTTTCTCTGGGCGGTCACATAAAAAATTAAGAGGTTCCATCTGCGGCAATTGAAGTAACTCTACAAGGGCGGGGCGCGCAAGGGCGAGGGACCACATAGTGATATCGCTCCACCCGCGACTTAGCTCCGCACATTACTGGAATATTGATCTAATTTCGGGTACCATCAACTAAGAACTCGCGGTCTAAGTTACTTAGTATTCCGAGGGCGATAACTGCGATTCCTTTTATTAAACTGTGTCAGTTTAATACTTGAGTGAACCTCGGGGGGAAATGGACTTGCTGTGTCGCGTGAAACACACTTTAAATCTTGGCTCCCGCATATCGCAGTTTATGCGTACATTGCTTTTCTCACGTGACGTCATTAACACTTATTCAAAAACGACACTGAACAAAACATTGATACGAATCCATTAATTGGTGGTTTGACACATTTAAAAAAAATAACACTTTATCACTTAGTAGCACTGGGCCGAGATAAACAAACTGCAGAGCTTAAAAGAAGAATCGGACTAAGCTTGGCAGCTTTCGGAAACATGGGTTACGTCCTAAACCGAAAAATACCGATCAACCTGAAACGAAAAGTCTATGAAGCCTGCGTTCTGTCAGCTGGTACTTATGGTCTTGAAACTGTTACATTGTCCAAGCACTACGAGTGACCCAAAGAGCCATGTAATATGCCATGTTAGGAAAAAGCCTAAGAGACAGAGTCAGAAACGATACGATGAGAGAAAAAACAAAGGTCACTGACATAATACACTGGGTGGCGACTCTAAAATGGCAATGGGCAGGCCACGTAGCCAGAAGCTCAGATGAAAAATGGGCAAGAAGACTGCTGACTTGGAGACCGTGGACGGCAAAGAGATGTGCAGGGCGACCGCAACTACGGTAGAAGGATGATCTGAACAGACACATCGGAATAACCTGGATGCAGTCTGCAACAAGACAGAGTGACATGGAAGCGAATGGAGGTGGTTTTTGTCCAGGAGTGGACGGGAATAGGCTGAGGAAGAAGAAGAAGAAGAAGATAAACCACTTTATTTGAATTAGTAGCACCGACCGGTTTCACTCTGTAGCGAGCTTCCTCAGGGCTATACACAAACGTCAGTGCATAGTCCTGAAGAAGCTCGCTACAGAATGAAATTCTTTGGCGCCGCTGACTCAAATAAAGTGGTTTATACTTAGTAAAAAAGTGTTTAATTTTTCTTATTTTATATAAGTAAAACAAAAAACATAATACATTACATCATAATCAATAATTGAAAAACAAACATATCTGAAACAATTTTCATTTAATATGATAACATTTATATTAAAAAACATTAACGATGTAAATGGTACAAGAAATAGATGAAGACGTGGTACGATCAAATAAATCAAATATTGAATGTCGCCCACGTGAGGAGTCGGAGAATTTGATTTGCGTGCATGACACGATCTATAAAAGTTGAGGAAGCGAGAGAAGTATGTAAGAAAGAAAATTGTTGCAGTTCATTCTTCCTACCTACCCTTTAGGGGAGACGGTGTAATGGTTAGTTAGTTAGTTAGTGAAAAGTATATAAACAAAAAATAAAGGTAGGAATAAAAGACAGATAAATGGATCATCATTACAAATAGATCACTAATATGGTTCGAACAAATGAAACGAATAAAAATTTTAAGAGTAGTTATAGAGTCATATACGAACAGAGTGAAAAAAAATTGGTATAGGGAGCATAGAAAATATTGCGTGCCCTAAATGGTCAAAATATTCTATTATAATTATTATTCTTTCATATGAAGTACTTCAATTTTGGTGTGGTATTATACACCACTTTTTTGTTAAAACCAACCGGTTTCGCTCCCACCGGAGCTTCGTCAGGGTTACAAAAAGTAAACTGAAGCTACTAGTTACAAAATGAACTAGAACAGCAACAAAAAAATAACGATACGAGGTAAACAAAATATAGGAGTTAAAATTAGTAATATAAAAATGGTGTTAAAATATATATTTTTTTAAATAATTAATATGATTTAAAACGTCCGATTTATAAAAGTTTTATTACAGTTTATCAAAATGGCAGGTTTCGCCTTTCTATGGCATTATCAAATATTAATTATTTGATAATACCTTACAAAGGCGAAACATGTAATTCCCATAAACTTTAATCAAGATATTAGAAAACACACGTTTTCATCCGTATTAATTATTTAATAAAGAGTTTTATATTATTGTTTGTGAAATAATAAATAATTTTACAATATTTGTATTTAATATCGACGTTTTATAATAATTTTATATATTCGACTCACTAAATAAGTTATTTATTTTATTGTTATTTAATCGGGCATTTGATTTACCAATTCAAACACTTATAAAATTATTGTAAATTAAGTAATTTGATCTAAAAATAATCATTTTTAAAGCAATGCGAAATGTTCGAACCGGAATCAAATATTAATGTAGCGCTGTCATTCGATTGAAAATAATGAAAGGGACACCGAGTTAATTTCTCGGAAAACCAAAAGACCTAACGGAAAAACGATTAACATTAGGAGGAAAGTAATTATTATTATACCTAACATCCCACAGTTATTCGAAGCCGCCCTTTCCCCGAAATTCCGACCGGCAAATGTTGAAATATAGTTGCCTTATTTCAATTGGAAGTAATAAATAAAGATTTCTCATCGCATCACGGATTTCATTTGTTCGGAGTTGAAAGCGGTGCGTATATAAATATCACGTTGTATAACCTTTTTTCTTCTTATATTTTTATCTATTTCTATAATCAACGAGACGTAGCGAGGCGTGTCCTTTAAACCAGCGGGACCGGAGGTCTCCATTGTTCGAGAGTTACACTGGCCGACCGGCTGCAGTTGTTGCGAACCTATTTTATCTATTTCGTCACCATCTAACCCTAAAGCATTTCCTTAATCTTTTTAACTAATGCGAATGCTATTTGTTTAATTAAATAAAATTAAAATAAAACATAAATTTTTTATCGTCATTGAAAAACTTTTCTTTTCTTATTTAAATGATCACAATGATACTTCTAATTACTAATCATATTTAAAATCGATAACAATGCTTAATATGTTAACCCTTTTGGGATTAAGATAAATGATAAATTAAATATATTTTTAAACTTTGGAAAGAAGCTATTACTTGGTGGTTTGACATATTTAAAATTAGAATTAAACACTTTTAAAACGTTGTATAAAACCCCTTTATTTTGAGTCAGGACCGCCAACCGGTTTCACTCTGTAACGAGCTTCGTCAGGGCTATACACAAACTGTCAGTTTTTATATAGCCCTGACGAAAGCTCGTTACAGAGTGAAACCGGTTGGCGCTCCTGACCCAAAATGAAGTGGTTTTATACAACGTTTTTAAAAGTGTTTAATTCTAATTTTATATAGATTTTTTTATTTAGCAGCACACAACGAATAGTGAAACTTATTTATATGTTTTAAGTAATATTTTTAAGTATACAATCTGCGCAGAAAAAGTTTATTGTATATATTTTAATATGCATAGTATTAAACTAACTAACAAATTAACTATCACTACGTCTCTCCGAAGGGGCAGGCAGAAAAAATTGACTGCCACACTTTTCTTTCCTGACAAACTCTCTAATCTCGCTTCCTCGACATTTATACACCGTGTCATGCACGCAAGTCGATTTCTCCAACTCCTCACGTGGCCGACATTAAATATTTGATTTTTTTGTATGGGCCACGTTTTTTTCGGTATTTCTCTATTTCTAGTTGAATTTACATCGTTAACATATACTTTTTAACCATTATTTCTTCATTCATTCTTTTCATGTGTCCAAACCAGTTTTTTTCTTCATCCTTTTAATGACTATCATTATATTTTTTCTGTTGATACAAAATATATCTAACAATACTCGCTAACCCCTGACCGACGACATGTACTGTACTATAGCACTCCGCGCCCCTGCTCCCAGCCCGTGGTAGAAACAGATTACCACGAAATAATAATTGAAAGGAATAGCAGAGAAAACTAAATACATAAAAAAAAACTAACCAGTCTTGATGTATAGTCGAGAAAAAATATTATTTCGTTAATTCGTTTTTAATATCAATGTGGAAAAACAACGTAGGATGTTTTTATTCGATATACCATTTTGAATTCTTTCCAAAAACGATCTGTACTTATGATTCGTTACATGAAGATTACTGTAATCTATTTGAGACTTTTTTTATTTATCCGTACACGTTTTGCGACCATTTATTTAAATTTTGTACTATATTTGAGTTACAAAATTAAATCCAGAGTAAAATTTAAAAAAAAAAAAAATTATGTGTTATAATATCTAAAAAGCGTATAAATAATTTTATGATGATATTCTTACACGAAATCTTCTGTATATTTTAATGCATGTTAATTTATTTTTATTTTTTATTTGCAAATAAAAAATATTTGTTTTTTATAATCGAATAAAGTAAAAATTATATTAATAAGTTTAAATATTTCGTTGCAATATTAATTGAATTTTCTCTCTACAAATAAACAAATAAAACTTTGAATAAGCCAAGTGAATTAATTCCAAAAATATTGTATTTTCACAAAACTTTATTGCATTTTTCACAAAAATGTTTCAGAGCGCAGACTTATATATCTTGATACTTTCGTCTCTGCTCTTTTAACGAAGAAGAAACAAAAAAATAATCTCATAAGTTTTATTTTATTTATAGGAGAGATCGCATGTCGTTGTAAATTTGGAAAAATTTATTGATTGAAAAATTTGCTGATTTATCTGATTGTTAATATTCAAAATTTAACATTGGGTACGACAGTATAAAATAGGTCGCACAATCGTCTAGAATTAACAATAAAAGTAACAGAATAATACTTTAGACGACACAGAAAATGATCTGCGCCGTGATTGATCGCTTTATTAATACAAGCGTGCGGACTTGATGGCGTTATACCACACTGAATCTGGAGCATTATTATATCGCGGAAAATCAGGAAGATGGATAGAGGAAAGGGTGAAGGGTGAAAGGGCGCCAGGGTTAACAGGGCATCGGGGGGTGTTAAATTTTTATTTAGCTTAAAATACTTCCTCCCGCTCTTGCTAGATGCCAAACCTACGAAGCATTTCTCGCTCGTAAAAGGTGCATAAATATTCATCAATATTTAATGGTTTCGTTTTATATTGCGAGTGAAATACTACATTATCGAATGACTGTTAAATTACTTTGTCATATAACTTAATATATTGTTGCTTTCAACTTTGCTCTTTATAAGATGATGTTAACAAATTAATATATGTATAAGTTAAGTCTACACGAGGAGTCGGATAAATCGACGTTCGTGCATGACACGATATATGAATGTTGAGGAATCGAAAAAGTACGCAAGGAAAGATCAGAGGAAAGAAGCAATAGGGTAGCCATCGGCAAAACAGCGTGATAGAAAGATTTTTTTTTATAAATCTTAATTTCTTTTCAATGCAAGCTTTATAAGTTTATGCATAACTTTGATTCGAAAAAACTGCAAGTAAATATATGTTGTAAGTGCATTTTATTTGACAAAGAAAAAATCATCTTTCAAAATTAAATTAAACACATCATACCTGGCAACACACAACAGCTCGTTTATCGAGAAATAATAAAAGTAAATATTTTGGAAATCGAGGTAGTATTGGATTATTTTATTAACGAACGTTGAAAAATATTTTTTTTTTTTCATTCCACTTATTTTTATTTCAGGCTGCCATGTTATGAACATTAATTGGTTATTGATTATATTGTATTTTTAATTTAAGTGATTTGATTTATAAAAAAAAAAATCTACTTAGTATAATATTATATTATAAAATTGTCAACACTAGACGTTTCTATTATTTTATAGTAATTCTCAATTAGTATCAAATTTGGAGATAACAATTATTTTGTATGGTAATACACACATGCGGTTTTCACTTCGACTTAAAAATTAAAATATAATTGTTACAAGTGACAAGTCCATAATAATTGTATCAAAAGAAAAAATCTAGTTTTGTCAAATTAGAATGAGGTGTGGAATTCTGAAATAAATGGATGTCTGTGCGTATTTAGAAAGATGTTTGCATAGGATTGGCCAATGAAGGAGAATCTTGAAAGAAGGGTTTGTATAGGCATTATAATGAATGGTACGTTAAATCTTGTCATGGCAAACGAAAGGCCAAATTTATCGATTTAATAAAATAAAAATAACTTCTGGAAAACGAACGTTTCCTCTATATTTAGTTAATTTGGAGTTTAAGATCTCTTGAAAAAAATATTAAAAGGCTGTGTAAATGATGTGCATACAATTATGGTATATGGAGCACAAAATAGGCAAACTTCGAGGAAATATGCGACGCAACTAATTTGATAATATTTTTTTTCAACTGCGTAAATTGTTGGAAAAATCACTCTCGTTGGCGAGGCCAGTGATTTTAGCTGAAACGGGGTGAATTTTCTCAAATCAAATCAGTTTATTTTTTTCATATTTATAGTTAGCACTTATTACAGAACATGTAAAATATCAGGAGCTCGTGAGAACTAGTTATTTTGAAGACAATATACTTTCTCAAGTCAAGAGTATATGTTTTCTGAACGTACTTTCACGAATATGAAATACGTGGTGATAATAATAGAATCAAATAATATAGACCTAAAACTGAGAATACTCCTCATCAAGTCCAATCCAAACAATGAATGAGTAGAATTTAAATTCTACTCAATTATTGTTTCTTGAACAATGATTTAAAATTCCATATTAAATCATTAATACGAATGAAAACGTCAGTTTTCTAGAAGTTTTATTATATTTTATGAGAATGACATGTTTCGCCTTTCTAAGGCATTATCAAATGTCAAATGATAATGCCTTAGAAGGGCGAAACATGTCATTCCCATAAAATATAACAAAACTTCTAGAAAACGAACGTTTTTATTCGTATTAATTATTTTCATTCTACTCTTTCAGAAATGAAGAAATCTCACCCAAAATTATGTGCCTACGTGATATACATAAAATCTATGATAAAAGAAAGCTAACGCAATAATTCGTGCTCATCGTCTTGCTGCGGTTCAGCGTCGCTACTTTTCCCTTCAAATTTCGAGTCAACAATGAACTTCTTCGTCGTGATATAAATAAACACAATTCCTTTATACGGCGCCTCTACTTGTGAACAGAAGGCATTTTCCCCTCGTTTGTGATCATTGTGCGCGGAGTCTTTATTTCTTTACTTAACTTTCTTACGGCCAACCAAGACAGGTATGAGGACTAAAAGCGACATAAGTTGGGAAAAGTCGACAAGCGATTCCAGGTTTTTTTGCGCTCAGCAATAATCCCGACTTTTATCGACTAAAAAGGTGGCGTGCGAGTCGTGAGATTCACCCCGAGTAATATTGCGCCAGTCATAGATTTGTGTATCATATAGGAGCCCCGCGGTTATATCGCTATTCAATTAATTGCCCGCTACGACTGACTTATCAAACTAACTAACCATCACAGCATCTCACCGAAGGGGAGGCAGAAAAAATGAACCGCCATAACTGTTCTTTCCTTAAATTATTTTCTCGCTTCCTCAATATTCATTCATCGTTTCATGCACCACGTTGATTTCTCAGACTCTTCACGTAGCTGACATTTAATATTTAATTCCTCGTTCTTCCTCTGTTTCAAATTTCGTGTACGTCGTTTTCATATACAATCTTTACCATTATTTCTTAATTCATAATTTCAATATTTTCGAAACTTTTTAAATGATCCTGTAATTATTTTATTCATAACACTTTATTCCCACTTCATTCACTTCCTATATTTTCATTTGACTCTGACTTAAGTCAGATAAATCGGGATAAATCGGGATCTCCAAGGAATGTTTATTAATTATTTTATATTCGAGGGAGATACTGATATGTAATCAATTATTTCTATAATAATTTAGTTTATAAGAATGGTTTGTTTCAAAAGTTACATTTTATTCAAAATGCGTCGACGAAGCATATACCGCGTAGCGATGACAAATAATGTGACGTTTGTTTAGCGTCATAAGGGTTAATAAATAACTCAGAGATTAGATGATTTCATCCAAATGAGATTATACACAATCTCTCAGAATTATTTTTAGTTATACAAGTACTACAAATATTTACTCTCTTGTGTACTTGTGACTCGTTTCTTTTTTCTTTTTTTTCCGAGTATACGATTTACAAAATTTACGTACTGAAACAATTTATTCCTTTTACTCTCGTGTATATTACTAACGTCCATAATAATTGGCCACTTCATAGAATTCTATGATTGGGAAATGAGTTATTTTAGTACCTTTATTCCGAAATATTTATATCCTTTTTTACCTTTTAGAATATTAGAAAATTAAAATTTTATATTTCCATTATAAACGTGCATGTTCAAATTTGTATAATCTAAGCAGACATTTTAGTATTTCAATGTAAATAAACAAAATATATTATTCAAATTAAGGAGCTAATAGGTTTTTAACCTATTTTAATTTTAATTTATAAAAGAACAAGCTTTAATTACTAGTTACGAGTAGTTACATAAATAATATTCTTATCACTGTAAGCATATGATTATGTTTATCGAGTAAAGTGGAAATGTGGAAAATATTGTCTGAATATGGAAAAGTACAAAACTGATCACGGCAGTCGCTATACACGGAAAGCACTGCTAGTATCAGAGTAAATGGAGATCTTACAACCTGGTTTGATATCAATAAAGGTGTCAACCTCTTGTATACGGATGACGCTGTCCTACTTGCAGACAACGAGCAAGAACTACAAGTCCTGGTGAATAGTATGTATGAGGTATGCATGCAAAATGATCTGATGATGAATGTTAATAAGTCCAAGGTAATGATTTTTGAAAAATAAGAAATTATGACAGTCTGCAACATTAGCGTGAATGGTGAAAATTTGGAGCAAGTAGATGAGTACGTGTATTTAGGTAGTATGTTTATAAATGATGGGCAAGTGGAGAGGGATATTGAAAGAAGGGTTGGGGCGAGCAATAAAATGAATGGTGCACTTAAAATTGTCATCGCAAACAAAAACCTATCCAAAAAAGCTAAAACGTTTGTACCAACCCTTATGAATGGAAGCGAAACATGGAACTGGCAAAAGGAGAATAAAAGTAGAATCACAATAGAAATGGGATCTCTCAGACGAATGTGTGTATACTCTGTGTATGATAGAGTGTCGAATGATGCATGCACGACACGATGTATTAATGTTGAAAAGAGAGAATTATGTCAAGAAAGAACAGTGTAGTGGTCCATGCTTTCTGCCTACCCCTTCGGATAGACGGCGTGATGGTTAGATAGCTAACAAGATTTTTCTATGATTTTATAAAGTAATAATATAATCGTATAAATGCAATCTCCGTATTGAAAAAGCTAATTCCAAATATACTAAATAATACCAAATAATTTTTAAATGGAGCACGTTTCTAATAAAAATAAATGGAAGCACTTGTTGCTGTATCGATACCGGGTAATGTTGCTGTTGTTACGTTGGGTTTGTATCACCCATTGCTACAGCGGATTTCATACGAGTAGCTTTCACGAGAATGAAATGCGTTCGGGTGGACACGACACCTATGGTTGTATGCCGTGCAGTCTGCAAATTGTAATTCTTAGGTTATTCCACTAAATTGCATCCTCCGGTAGCAGGATTTAAAAAAAAACTATTTCAATTCGACGTTTTGATATCTCCTTTGACGTCAAACAGGACGATACAACCAATCGTGCAGTGCTCGTCCCACACTTATCAATATCAAAGAACAATAACAACACAATCCTTTCCTGGCCATTGATTCCTTATGGAATCATACTCTTAATATAATCATACTCTTAATATATATTAAATAAAAATGATATTTTTTAACTTCCATAGGCATCTATGGAACTTAAGAAATATCATTTTTATTTATGGTCGATAAGGAAGACTTTTACGTTCAAAATAAATAATCCAAAAACTCGTCAACTGTTTAAATGAGTTTATCATTAGAAAGTTGCACTAAATGATTTTATTGCGCCATTTTGAATAGTGTCTGCAAAATGAAATATATTATTCAATATTTGGAGTGTTTTAAAAAAGTTTTGAACTAACTAACTAACTAACCATCACGCCGTCTCCCCGAGAGGATAGGCAGAAAGAATGAACTGCCACAATTTAATCGATGCGGCACTCCATCCTTTGCTTTTCGCGAGACGCGGTGTGATGGGTTGCGAACCTCATCGCCATATGATTTATATAATATATGTTCTACTTCTAATTGCTTTAACAAAATAATGTTTATCTTTTTAGAATAAAAAAATGTTAATTCATTCATATTTTTCAAAAAATTTTATATTACATGACTCCAAATGACTCCTTTGTTTTCATTGTAAATTTTAGTCTATAGTTCTCGTATATTTATTCTTCTTCGTGTATATGTTATATATTTTTTATAGCAACATTCTTCACTATTATTTATTCATTCATACATTACATGTAGGTATCGTATACATTACAGATAATATTATTGATATATAAACAATTTGTTAAAATAATAGGTTTTTGATTATTTTAATACGACTCGTACATCGCGACTTAACTTAAATAAAACTCTTAGGGTATGGCCACAATGAAGTGCCTGGGTCGGAGGCTAGGGGGATACCTGGCGAACCAACGTATGGCGTACTATGGGACCAGCCACATTATAAGGTTCACGCCAAGCGGGTGATCACAAGCCATCTGCGTAAAGACGACAACCTAGCCTCTGATCCGGGCACTTCAGTGTGGTTGTACCCTTAGGGTACGGCCACACCGGAGTACCTGGGTAGGCGCCAAGACACAGTTCGCTTGTGATCACGCCCTGTGGCGCGAACCCTATAGTGTGGTCGGTACCATAGTACGCCAAATGTTGGTTCGCCAGGTGTCCACCTAGCCTCCGACCCTGGCACTTCGGTGTGGCCGTACCCTTAGAGATAGGATACCTATTGAAGAGGTTAGCAAAATCTGCAATGTACGAGTATAAGACATTATAAGATGGAGTAGGCAGTAGGCATAAAAAAACATTTTTGAGAGATCATTTTGAAAAAATGGACCCAGTGATTGCCAAAATCGTGATGAACGGGACACCAAAGGGTCGTCAACCAACAAAGAAATGTTTTTTTTTTTTTATATCTTGGCAGAACCAAGAATTATAATCCTATCTGAACGGATCGCAAGATAAACAAAAAAAGACGTATAGGAAGAAAAAAATAAATATAATATATACTAACAAAAGCGGAGATGGTATGGAGAGATATATTTTAATTTGTTTCATCTCATTTGTTCGAAACACATTTAAATAAATTTATGTTGGAAATATTATCTACCTTATTTTCCGTATTGATATTTTTTTCTTCACTTGTCATGAATTTGTCAGTTCCACACTTCACTTATGTTCGTTAGGATTAACACCAGAACTTTATTATTTACTGTCGTCATTCAGAATATTATTTAAGTAACTAATCGAATTAAAACTTTTCACATATATGCTAATAAAGGCAATAAAAAATAAGTAATCATAATCAAGTAAAAACAACATAAGAATTACTGCCTGTGAATTTTATAATAATTCTAATAACTTCGATAACCGTGCCTTTGGGTCAACGGAATAATCACTTAAATACCGGAAAAGTATTACTTAGAATTAATAATCAAACACTAATTGAATTTAATTTACCAAAACATTTGATGTTGAAATATTTAGCACATTCCTAATTATTTGTAATTGACGCGCTTATCTTTTGTTTTTTTTTTCGTCAACGACAATAAATCTACATCAAAGACAAATACATAATATATTATTGATTAAAATCTATGGTAGGAATGAACGATCGTATCTATGACATATAATATTGACAGATATTGACGGCGCAGGCGCATTCCATTGAATTTTGTTATTGCTTTTATCGATCTTATTCATGATTTGGATCCAGAAAGAAAAATAATATGTGCTAATTTAGGTTAGTGTACTATAATAAGATATTAATACATTTGTAATATTGTAGCCCAGTTTTTTTTAATTCATTGTCTCAATGTTTATATAATATGAGTGTATCTTTGAGTAATATTTTTGTTTACATGTTGTATTTTATTTTTTACATATTATAATTTTGTTTACACAGTATAATATTATTATTATTATATGGTAAACGTTTAATTACACAGGTAGAACATCGATCATCATGTTTCGTGACAAAAAAATTGCCGGCTAATTTACTAAATATAACCTCACATTTTGTATACATTTTCAATACAACGTTAGCACAAAAAAATATCATGTGTTGTATTCGCATACTAAATATACAGGCGGTTATTACCAAATATATAAATATCATTATATTAACCGTTAAATTATGTTTATTTTAATGAATTTTGGTTTATTTCATTTTTGATAAAGTTTTTTTTAAATATGTATGTCCATCCATTGCTATTTTTAATACGTTTTATTTTAATTTTTACAGATGTGAAAAAAGATCCTAGGATGGAAAAAAACTTCTGGTGGCTAACACTCATGTTTTCCTGGGAATAGATCTGAATTGAGACATGGAGACCATCTGAATTTCATAGCTCTTAATGTGAATAGATGAATATTAGAATATGGTAAATATAATTATTACTCACACACACACCTATCCAACTGACATTAACCTGTCTATGCTAGCAGTACCTGTCTCTAATTGAAATGTTTTCCTGTTAAATTAAATAAGATTATTGTTCCTATGAGTATTTGAATTTTTTCAATAAAACATGTTTTCGGTGTACTTTTCATGTATATTATTCGATTAACTATATTCAAATCATTAAGGCATAGTTAGAAGTCTGCTTATCCCCTTTTTATCTTGCTTGAAATGCACAGATATTAATTTATCAAGTTTAAGAGTAGTGGCATCAAAGCATAATATAAGTAAATCAGTACCATTTTAATGAACAACTATGTCCATGATCATAAATATAAATTATTGTTGCTAATAAGTACATATGCATGTTTGATTTTTATTGTTATTAAAATTAAGGTTCATTGTTGCAGCTGCGGTGGAAGAGACAAAGAGTTGAATTTTCTCAATCCTGTTAAAAGATTTGCTGCATCGAGAAGAGTTTGAAAGCACATTACAGATGTTTGACAAGAGAATGGTAATTATTATATCTATGGTTGGTAAAATTATGTTTGGTAGAGGAGAGTAATGTTGCAACATCTTCAAAAAAATATTTATTTCCTAGCATCGTGCACATCGGGACCCTACCATTGCAATTAACTATTTTTCTAAACAAAATAAATTGTTTATGTAATTAAATTTACATTCTTCGCAATACTCATATTAACCGAGTATTACGAAAAATCTTTGGACGCATGAGAGAAGATAATCAATGGCGTATCAGAAACGATCAAATCAAATCAGTTTATTTCATCAACAGACATTACAAAAATTATTTTTAAGGGATCTATTGAGAACAGGTAAAATAATATTTTGTGTATAGTATACTACCAGAAACGCATGAGAGATGGTTCAACATTAGGAAGACTGGATACTCTCCAGAATTAAGTGGAGGATACTCTCTAGAATTAACAAAGAGGAACTACACATCATATTAAGACACTTAGCATCTCAACACTCATGACACTATTCAGATTGAGATGGGCTGAGCATGTACAGAAGATCCCAGACTCATGCATACCTAAAATAATAACGAATGGACACCCAGGTGGAAAGAAACGAGTGGGAAAACCCAGGCCGAGATGGGAGGATTAGGTTAGAAGGGATGCGGCGCAGCTCCTCTAGGCGATGAATAGGGCAGAGGACAAACAGAATTGGAGGCCAAGGTTCGATTCGAACTGTAACACCATTGGCGAGAAAGAGAAAGATAGTTACTGTTTTCAAGTTTTGAACTTTTTTATAAAATTTTAGAACTCTTTAGCTTATATTGAAAAAATATATGTATTCCACTTTTAATTAATTACATAATTTTTACTGGTATTTCTTAGATGTCTGAGGCTATTTCGGAGATTATCGTAGCCTACCACTGAAACAATTGAAGTTTATATGTCATCAGGAGAATTGATATATTTATGGTGGGTGATGAAAGCCAAGCTCAATCCAAGGTGTACCAAAACACACGCAAAAAAAACATCCAATCATCCGCTCAGAAGCAGTACTGTTGATAATAAAAATACTACATGACACGAACCTACCTAAAATGTAAATGTATGAATTAATTATCTGATTATTATATGCATATATGTACGAGATATATATTTACTATTGAGATTAAATTCAGTATCAAATAGATTTATCTAAAATTGTATTAGTAACTAGTTTTTTTTTTGGAATACATGTTTTATTTTATCAAGGCACTGTTCAAATGTGGTAGTTACATATGTAATTTTTTATGTAGTATAAATTTCAGTTTTAAATATTCAAAAAGCTTTTTTTTATGTCTTCTCATATTTAATACTTTACTTATTAATACTGTTATATTTGGTTGGCAGAAGGCAGTTGTCCTGGCTGCGAAATATAAGAACGTGGACAGGAATGAGGAGAGTTCAGAACCTATTCCAACTGGCCCAGGACAAAGATGCTTTCGCTGCAGTGATTACCAATGTTGGGGGGACCTTACACGGCACCAGAAGAAGTTGTATTTTTGGTTTTTTTCAACCGTTCTTCATTTTTTTTTATATTATTAATATTCTTTTAATAATAGTTCTTAATATGCAAGCAATGAAAAACGTATCAACCATTAGAAATATTTTTGTAGGTAATCAATCTAAGGAAATGTTTTCTCAGGACTAGGCTCAGGTGCTAAAGAATTTATTATATCTATTCTTATACAACTGTTTCTAATAAATATGTATTTTTTTTATTAATAATCACAATATATGATAAATGGAATGTGTAAAAATAACTCTTCTTTTTTCCTACCTATCCTCTTCTAAACTAATTAGTTTACTATGTAAACATCACTCTATCACATAAACGGTCTTGTAAACCAATATAATTTGGATTACATACTTTGATTTACATAAATGTCTTATTTATGCTTTATAGAAAAAGATTAATCCTTTAAAATTGATCATTTTATATCAACTTGTATTGCATGGTCATGATATTTGTGGTATGGTGGATATCAAATGAACTCCTGATGTGTTAAAAATATTAGCAAATCTCTTGATTAAACTAATTATATTCATATATATTTTACCACTGTCTTCGTATGGTTTATGTAGTTCCGTGTGCCCTGCAGATTCTGATTGCCATCATTATCTGGCAGGATCGCAACATCCTAATTTTTTTTTATAAATGAGCCCTTTGACCACACTGCAGCTACATTATCCACACTATAATGTTGTTTGCCACAGATGATAAAGACGATAAAAACATGTCCCAATCAAATCAATCAATTATTAAATGTCAGGCCATGTGAGAATTCAGAGAAATCGCAGTGCGTGCATAACACGAAGTATAAATGTTGAAGAAGCGAGAGAAGTATGTCAGGAGAAAACAATGTGCCATTCTTTTTGTCTACCCCTTCGGAAAGATTGAGTTATAGGTAGTTATTTAGTTAGTTTTCGGGAAAATTTATGATAATATTTGACTGCCATTTTTATTTTCAGCCAGCATGTTTTGACAAGTATTCAAAAGTTTTCTGACTGGAATTCTATGAACTTGAAGTTCTCTGTAACTCAAGGATTGTTTTAAAAAAAATTTCAAAGTAAACAAATTCTCAACAAAGGTGTGAACAATAGAAGTAGAAATTAAATTCTAAAACTTTTAACTTATCCAAAATTCTGTGTAAATGGTTTCTTGGAACATTTGTCTTTTACAGATACTTAAATATGTAATTTTATTTATTACTTTAAAACAGTATTAGGGTTTGTTGTTAATTCATAAATGTTTTTTTCATCACAGGGGTAAAAGTTTAAAAATGTTTTCACAAATAAGTTTGATTGTTGTCCAATGGTCAAGAACCAGCAGTGTACATTATTATTTTAATCTCAGCGGTAGAAAGAAGTAGTGGGCCACTGCCAATGGTGACTTTTCATTAGCGACTACCAATGAAAACCAAGATGTCCTATGACTCAATGGCAAGGTGAAGCCAATCATTAATATGGATGCGGAGAAAGCTCGGTCAGTTTTAATAAATTCATTCATCATCATCTACCAGTATCCATCCACTCCTAGACGTAGGCCTCCTCAATCCCTGTCCGTTAATCCTGGGCAAAACGCATTCTTGTCGAACCAGCAGTCTCCTTAATGTCGAACCAGTAGTCTCTTTAATATCGTTCCTGCATCCAAGTTTCGGATATTCTGGGCTTCGTGTCAAAGTTCTAGGACAGCAGCAAAGGAGGCGTTTTGTCCATCTATCATCAGAGCTGCGAGTACTTGGGGACAAAAATGTGGCTTCTTATTCTCACAATAATGTAATATTGTTTTTCTTGTCATATTTATTATTCATATCAAATACATTTAAATAAACATATATATTTTTATTTTTTCATAAAATATTGTAAATTATAAACTGGTCCCTATATTGCATTGCATAATCAACCTCATAGGACTCGCCCTCGTGGAAGACCTTCTAAAAGAATTTTTTATTTATAAACATACAATAGTTACATTGTATTCCCATGAGTAGAAAACTGATTATGGTGGAAGGACAGCTGGCAATCTACCTCACAGGAGGAGCAACACTCTGGAGAACAGACCACATAGGGCTACAATAAGGAAGAAGAAGAAGAATAATAAACTGGTTACATAGTTTAAATTTAACTTTGAGTAAGATTATGTTTGATTATAATTAAATATTTTTTTTCTAATCCAGATGTTTTTTCTAGTCAGTCAAAATAATATAAATTTACTTTTATAATAAAATATGTTTTTTAAATAAATGTTTTATAATTCGCATTTTTGTTTGAAATCTAAGTATTCGAGTAATTAATTCAAAAGAACTCATTTCAATTACAAGAGTAAATTTTTAAAAGTTAATTATCTGACAACACAAGTTTCTGTACTAAGCATTTGAAAAGCGGCCGAATTAATTAAAGCATAATTCATTAAATATTCATTTTGATCGCCTTATTACCCACGCGTTAATTATGCACGCCCAGAATTTTCATATGACGCAAGTTGGGCACGAGAAGTAAAGCGATGGGTAAGAACCTTCTGTACTTACCTACCTATACAATAAAAAAAAGTGTGTTTTGTTAATGGCAACATAAGAAAAATAACAAATCTGTCTTTGGTATTTATGGTACATATTAGTAGGTATATGAAAATCGACCATAGAAAGAGAATCTTTTTTGCTTTTGCTACTAAATTCATAGATGGCGCTAATAACGAACCGTTAAATGATGTTCGTTTGAATTATTGGCAACATATAATATTTCACATACCTATTGTGTTCGTTTTATTTTACTTCTGCAACTACTCGTTGAACGCAATTCACCTTCATAGATGGCGCTAATGACAAGCCGTCTCATAATTTCAATTCGAATTTTCACTTATGATTTTTTAAATATCGAATTGATCACTGCCATTCTGGTACTAAATTATTATAACAATTCATCATCTTCTTCTTTCTGTGTAATGGCAGGTCTACCCGACGTTGACTATCACTTGAGAGTCGGCATCTCTATCATTGGCAGCTCGAAACAGCTCCTCAACGCTCCTTAAGCTAGTTAAGTCCCTTATGTTGTGGAGCCAGGAGATTCACATACTGCCAACACCACATGAACCCTTTATTTTGCTCTCAAAGAGCAAGTGCAGCAATTCATATTTTTCTTCCCAAACATAACCAATGGACGATCATTTTATGAATTAAAACAACATTTTTCAACAGCGGAAAAATGATTTTTAACAAAAGTAAATACATTATGTTTTAATTCATAAAAAAAACTTCGTCAATATGGAATTCCATCGTGTTAACGCCTCGATTTTATAGAAAAAATAACCAACGGAATTTTTGATACACAATGTTCAAGAATTTAACATCATTGTTTCCCACTGATGGAGTTTTATTGTGTTGTAAGGATGATAAAATCTAATCTTTTTATACATTTCCACTTTATTCATTCATTGCTCGCTACACCCCTATTAAACTGCCCCTAGCATGCGCTGGATCATCCCTTAGCCCGAGGGTTGGACGGCAGGTGGTGCTAACGACATTGCAATACTCTTAACGCCTATATTATCAAATAAGCTGCCGTCGCGACGCCGTTCTAGCGCCGGGGCGCGTTGAACTCGGGATATGGACCGAACAAACCTAATTTGGAAAATACATAAGAGGTCAAATACTCACCGTGACTAAAAGGCGTTAATTTTGTAAGATTAATTAGCAGTAATATAAGTTGTTTAACTAAACTATTGTTTAAGGCCAATGAATTAAATAATGCTAAGAATTCATTAAACATTTAGCATGATAACTTCATTGGTCGATTACAATTCGCGTCACTCAGATCAGTTTGTACGTCAGTCAAAAACTTTTTTTTAACATTCGAACTAGTTTAAGTAAGCCGTGCCTGAGTTAAAGTAAGTTGTATTTAATCCATCTAAATATTAATTACATAGGGGCGACACAAGTTTAACTAGAGATTTTCAATGATATGCAAATTGTGTTTTGAAAGCAGTTCGGCTATAACTGGCCTAACTTGGGGGGTTGAACTTTAGTCATGATACGTGGTTTTGGTCTATTGCTATTCTCAAACACCATTTACGGTTTGATACACGTCAGATGAGATTATTGCTTTTCGTTTTAATCGATCTAAAATTTAAAACATATATAATTTTTAATTAGATTAACATTATATATTTTTTATAAATTACTTTAAAATGATGAATGATAAAGTAGTTTCAAAACTTTCTGACAATAATATTCAAATTTTGAGTGCTCAATCACTTGTCAAACCAGCACGCCGTTTCTCCGCAGGGGTAGGCAGAGAGAATGGACCGCCACGCTACTCTATCCTGACCTACCTCTCTAGCTTCCTCTACATTCATGCATCGATTCATACACGCACGTCGATTCTTCCGGCTTCTGACATGACCAACCTTTAATATTTGATTAATTTGGTCAGTCAGTCACGCAATTAGTTGTCCTTGGATGAAATAGCAGAAAAAGCGAAATATTGCATATTACTTTGTAGTAATATATTCTTCTTCTTCCTTGCTATAGAACATAATCCCCAAAGGGGGCGATACCGCCCCCCAGAGTGCGGCGGACCTTTCCAGGGGTCAGTAATGGATCCAGAGGTAAATTGGGACGTTAAGGCAGTCAAGGGTGGAAACCGTGGCGTATGTTTTTTTAATTTATTATACAATAATAAAATAAAATTGTTTTTTTTTTTATGAATATTTTTTTTTTCTTACTATCCAAATATAAACATTTCAACATAACATATTTGGTATGTCAAGAAGACGGTGGTCTAGGAATGGTTGGGAACCTATGTTATATACCTACATGGTCTTTTCTCCAGAAGGTTGCTCCTCCTGTGATGTGGATTCCCAATTTTTGGTAAATATTTTAATGAGTGATGAGAACGAGTTCTGTGAAACTGAGTTTGGTGGTGTCCATTCTTTGGACATCGCCGTACCAGTCCATCCTTCGATGTTTTCTGCATCTTATAATATCCTCATCCTTACACAATTGTATTATTCTGGTGTTCCTCACTCGTTCCCTTGGTTTTTGTTCAGCTTTTTAGCTATTATATTGATTCTAAAGTGCCGAGAAACTACGAGTGACCCAAAGAGCCATGTTAGGAATAAGCCTAAGAGACAGAGTCAGAAACGATACGGTGAGAGAAAAAACAAAGGTCACTGACATCATACACCGGGTGGTGACTCTAAAATGGCAGTGGGCAGGTCACGTAGCCAGAAGCTCAGATAAAAAAAAGTACAAGAAGAGTGCTAACTTGGAGACCGTGGACGGCAAAGAGACGTGCTGGACGACCGCAACTACGGTGGAAGGATGATCTGAACAGACACGTCGGAATAACCTGGTGCAGTCTGCACAAGACAGAGTGACATGGAAGCGAATAGAGAAGGCCTTTGTCCAGGAGTCGACGGGAATAGACTGAGGAAGAAGAATAAGAAGATATTGATTATCATGACATGAGATAATAAGCTTATCCATCGCCATTTTATTATCACGTGAATTCTACATCAGACCAAAGACAGTGAGACAATCACACTGTATGACAGTTAGGGATCTTGGAGGTCGTCTTGTCTGCTATCATCATCGGTGTCTTGAGCTATAGAAATACAATATATGAATGAATTTTCTAATGTACTTACTCCAATTGGTTTCGATTGGGTGTATTCTGATTCAAATTTATATATTTTGGGGATTTCATCTATTGTAAATAAATATTATACATATCTATTCTCCATATATGAATACGTGAAACGGATATTATTTTTGGGTTCAATCAATATTCAATAATACTCGCCAATGTACAATAAAGTTTGAACAGAATAGGGATAAATCATTAACCTACTCAGATATTTTATACAAGAAAATAACATGTAATGTAACTTAGTAAACTTAAATAACATTATTTGTGAAAACAAACTGCGGTTTCGGAAAAACAACCGTATTAATTGTCTATGGATGTGAAGCTAGAAGCTGGCGAAAGAAGAATGATAGTAGAATAAATGCCGTAGAAAGAAGATCACTGAGAATAATGTGTAGGTTACTTACTTACTTAGACAGCCGTTGTCGTCCACTGCTAGACATAGGCCTCCCCCATACTACTGCACGTATCCCTATATTGTGCCTTTTGCATCCATTGAGAATAATGTGTAGTAAAACGATATATGATAGAATACCGAACGACGAAATAAGAAAGAAATGTAAGGCAGATAATTGCGCCATAAGTAAAATTAAAAAAGAACGCCTGAGATGGTTTGAACATATGGGTCGAATGGATGAGAGAAGAATGGTTAAAATGTTGTATATAAGCACTGTATGTGGAAAGAGAAGCCGTGTAAGACCAAGAAAAGCATGGCATGACCAAATTAATCAAGTACTTAAAGGCGGCCACATTCGAAGTCCGAAAAATAGACGAGTGTGCATATTACGATGTATGAATGTAGAGGAATCTCGATAGTTATGTCAGGACAGAGCAGTATGGCGGTCCATCCTCTTTCCCTACTCCTCCGGAGAAACCGTACCGCATGATTCATTTATAAATCCTAAATATAGTTTTTCTGTTATCCCTAATTTTCTTTAAAAATTTTCTACAATATTATATATAAAGAAATATTAACGCATGTTCTTTTTAAATATACCAGCACGGTTCAAAAAGAGATTACCACAATGTTGTCATGGTAACAGCATATACATGCATATTCAGCATATACTCGTATAACGAAAATCGACTCTTATACTAACGATTCAGTATTCATTTGTTATTCTATAAGGTGACCACACGATAATACAAAACCTTTTTATTTATATGTTTTTATCATATAATAAATAATATGCTCAATTTTAGATATTAATTGACATTGACATGTCATAATAAACATTTGTTGTGATTATTTTGAATTACATATATATTTGCGCAGATTATCACGGTTGGAAGCGATATGTATTTTTAGATTATGGTAACGTACTCGTATATCCGTTTAACTTGTTTTTTCTTCTCACTGAAGATGGAGACTACAACGATCTCCGAAACGTTGGTCGGGAGAGATAACAAGTTACACGGATATACCCAAGATCAAAAAAATACAACAGGTACGTATACTCGTATACGCTAGGTATAATTAAATTTTCTATATAAAAGATGAAATAGTTAATCTTTCTAAAATAATTGCAATCACTACCAATATTAATATTTTCTTAATGTTTAGTTATTATAATACGTTTGAAAATTAAACTAACCATCACGCCGTCTCGTTGAAGGGGTCAACAGGAAGAATGGACCACCATACTGCTCTTTCCTGACATACATCTCTCGCGTCCTTAACATTCATACATCGTTCAAATATTTAAATAATTTTAATAAGATTAACCACATATTTTTTACACCTTTTCTTTTTACTGAAAAACATTGCAAGTTATTTTATTTTCGCAAAGAAAATTTTCTCAATTAGAATTTATTTTTGATTTTCATGTCATTTTCAAAAGTACGATTTTGAAATACTGCTGCATTTGGCATATGTTGCAGGCTACACCGAATGATCAGCTGTCTCTAGCTAAATTATTACTGCCAACAATTTTCCAATGACAGTAGCCTTTTCATTTTATGTGAAACGTGGTTGAGCTGGCGCCTTTAACGAGTAGGTAATATAGGGCGTTATCGGTTTCAAGTTAGTTAAATAAACCTAACATGAAAGCTACACTTATTTGGCGTAAAAAAATACTTTTAAAAGTATTTAAACACAAGTTTTGTCGCTGATATTTTTTTCTCTACTCGATGTGCTAAAAATGAAATAATTATTTATTTAATGGCTTAAGAACTTTATGACGTAACTTCAAAAACGATGATTTGTTTTACTTAAATTATTATTATTATTATTATTAGAAAGGTCTACGAGATGTGAATACTGCCCATGATGACATACGGAGTAGAGACGACAACTCTTACAGCAAAAAGTGTCCACAGGCTCAAGTGTACACAGAGGTCCACGGAAAGACAGATACTTGGTGCGAGCTTGCGTGACCGCATAAGGAATGAAGAAATCAGACGCCGCACCAGGGTTGCTGACGTCATGAACCGAGTGGCAAAATTGAAATGGAAATGCGCTGGGCACTTAGCTAGACAGGGTGGCAACAGATGGGCACCCAGGATACTCAGTAGGAGACCATGGGCAAATAGGCGAAGTGTCGGAAGGCCACCGATGAGATGGACCGATGATATTGTCAAAAGGGTTGGAAAATCTTGAATACAAAGGGGGCAGGATAGAGACGAGCGGAGGAAATTGGAAGATGCCTATATCCAGCAGTGGAGGGAAGAAGGTTAGCAAAGAAGAAGAAGAAGAAGAATATTATTATTATTTTGTTGAATCGCTCTTTACATAGTGACAGCATGAGCCAAATCGATGTAAAGGGTATTATAGCTCTCATAGTGATTTTCGTGACATTTTATAGGTAGCTAATCTATCGCCACTTTATTGTCACGTGAATTCCACACCATACCAAAGACAGTGTGACAATCACATTGCCCTCGCCGGAAATTGAACCCGGAACCTTCGGGGTTGCAGTCAATGCACTAACATTGAACTAATTTATTTGGTACATGTTCTTTTTTCTGATTAAAAAAGTTTTTTTAGAAATATTGTGCAACATATGACAGTTCGTTGATCCTATTTTTTTTACGACTAACTTCATTCATGTCTTGTTTCATGACATGTTTTCGCTATTCCCTAGTTGCGCCCCCATCTACTTAAAGCGCCAAAAGAAGTATAACCTCAAAAATTTTATATTGTACATTAGGTACCTTGTGCATTTTTTAAATCCAAAAAGTAAAAGTGGTGACCCATCCTATTTTATACATTATTAGTAGGTCACACCTCTCTTTTACTGATTTCCATTCTAGTTCAATGAACGCAATTTTCGGTGAGTGGAAAAGGCATCAGGGATATTTATATAACAGCGTCGCTCCCCTTCTAGCTCAATAAAGAATATTTTAACATGTAATTATGCTGTAAGTTAAAATTCACTGATTTTTGGGTGTGTTAGTTGGTCAATAACGCGGTGCGCCCAATATTCGTTGAAAAACTTGCCGTTTGCAAAAACATATAACTTTTTATTTTTATCTGGTACAAATACACTGTTAAATAATAAATGAATACAAATTGTTTTTTATTACAGTACCTACTGAGATTATTTTTTTGTGAAATTAAAAAGGCTACACCAACGTTCTCATTGAGAGATAAAATTTGAGAAGTTAAAAAAATAATTCAATCGAAAAACTTCTCCTTCTTTTTCTTCTTCCTTGTTGTAGTCCTATGTGGTATGTTCTCTAGAGTGTTGCTCCTCCTGTGAGGCAGATTTGCAGCTGTCCTTCCATATTTTGGAGGTCTTCGTGGTCTTCCTCGAGGACAAGTCCCATGAGGCTGATTATGTAATGCAATATCCCTATATTCCCCTATACTCCCCTGAGTCTGGTGGTGTCCATTCTTTGAACATGACCATACCAGTCCCTTTTTCGCTGTCTGCTCCATCTTATTATATCCTCAACCTCACATATCTATCTTATTCTGGTGTTCCTCACGCGATCTCTTAGTGTCTTTCCTGCTATCATCCTCAGTGTCTTTATTCATTCATTCTCATCCGAAAAACAACGTTATTAAAATTATTTTGTATATACAAGCGATTCTTTTAGTATTAATGAAAATAGTTTCTTTGGCCAACTGTGAATTTTGTTTTTTTATTGTATTGGTACATTAATAGTATCGTAAAGTTCATGTGTATTATAAATCGATTTTTATAGTTTCTTCGGCTGTTTTTATAAATAAACAAATATGAAAAACTAACAAACTAACCATCACGCCGTTTCCCCATTGATATAGACAGAGAGGATGGATCGGCATACCTCTCGAGCTTTCTCTACATTCTTCTACTAGCTGCCTTTTTAATGATTTGTTCATTTTTTAATTATTTTTCTCCACATTCGATCCATTTGTTCAAACTATCTCAGGGATCTTTTTTTTTAATTTAACAGCACATAATGCAATCATCTGCTTTTTGTATTTTCTTTATTTCGTCGTTGTATATTCTATCATACATCGTATTCCCGCACATTCTTCCCAGTGATCTCATGTCTATATTTATCCTACTTTCATCCCTATTTTAATAGCTACAAGTTTCACTTCCGCTTCACATACCTATATGAATAAATACTAAATAATAAAGCTGATATTTTGACAAATAATAGGGGAGAGAACTGTTTTTTTTCCATTACGACGTTAACCGTGGAAAGGTAAGATATTAACGTGGTTTTCAAAATAGGCCAACGATGTGGCGTGAACATCAGTTAGTCATTAAAAATGTAACAAATTGCATCAAAAGGGGGCATTACGCGAACAAAGGAGATTTTCTTCTTGCGTAGCGCTCGCGTCTCGAGAAAATTTTGATGTATTACAGTTTGAGAGAAATTGTTCGGCCATTTGGGAGTTTAAATCAACACGACCAAATCTGCGATACGGTTGGTGGATGTGTCGCCGGTGATTGATAGCGCCGGGGTTCCTTTTTGTAAAAAGTATTCTTAATGGAATTTTTATGACGCTAATGCGAGGTTCTCTGATGAATGTATTATTCCGAGGCATTTGCTGAAATTCCCTCCACACACGCGGAGTGAAAAGCTTTCGGCCATCTCTCCTTTGTCAACATGTCAAACCTCGAGATAATAATAACTTTTTTCAATTGTAATGCAAATATTTTATTGGGCCGTTCTCATTGTATGGAATAGTTTTCTATACGAGGCCGAAATGAATAGATTTTCTAACACTAATTGTCTAGAGGATTTTTGAAGCCTTTATTAAAATTTATATTAAAAAGTCATTATGAAATATTCCTTTACATCATTTTACCCATACTCAGAAAAAAATGTATTTTCATTATACAGAACAAAATTATCTGCGGCATCAAACATAAATTAAAAAATATCCTAAAAAATACTCAAAACATATTCTTACTAACTAAATATCATTCCGTTTGCATAATTATTGTTGTTATTTTTCTTCTAAACATTTATTTGTGTGAAAAATGTAAGTGGCCTAATTCAGTAGTTTATTTGTGTATTTGTTTATGAATGTAACAACAACTGTTTGTAAACTAAAATTATATAAAACGAGGTCAAATAAATTAAAATTAACATTGTAAAAATAATCATACTGAACTTATTAAACGCTAAGGCATTAACACGGTAGAATTCCATAGTAATATAGATACTTAGGAAGTTGAAAATTACTCTTAGGAAATTTAAAATTACTATGTTTAATCGACTAATTATTAAAAAACACGACTTGTTTCGGAGGATACCTCCATCTTCAGGTGTAAAAATATAATAAAATCTAAGACTAATATAAAAACGTATTTAAAATTCGATACAATAATTCAAATTTAATAATTAACCTGGGCTTTTTGTTATAAGTACTAATATTTTTTTTAACAGTAAGAACTAATAAAAAATATTAAATAATAATAATACATGATGATAATATAAAAAAATAAAAAAATGGTAATTTAGAAAAAACAGTTGAAAATAACTCTGTTTAATTTACATAATATTAAAAAACATGACATGTTTCGGAGGATACCTCCATCTTCCATTGAATATGGAGGTATCCTCCGTCTTCGTGAGTTATTTTTAATTTCTTAAGCATAATCATAATGAATAGAAATATTGAAACGGAATAGAAATTGAAAAAAAAAAAACACCTTTGATATTCATATTCGAATAAATGATATAATATATGAAAGTGCGTAGATTTTCACGGTTGTAGAATTATGATTCTTGGGAACTTGGGTATATTTGTGTATCTTGTTATCTTCTTCGACTGACGTTTTGGAGATCGTTGCATTTTCCATCTTCAGAGTATTCAGATACACCCAAGTTTAAAAAAAAACATGAACAAAACAATGAAAGGTTCATTAAGACGGTTTGGACATATGGAAATAATGAATGAAGAAATAATGGTAAAAAAATTATATGTTATTTATGTAAATGGAACCAGAAATAGAGAAAAACCGAGGAAAACGTGGCACGATCAAATAAATCAAATATTGAATGTCGGCCATTTGAGGAGTCAGAGAAATCGACGCGCGTGCATGACACGATGTATGAATGTTGACGAAGCGAGAGAAATATGTCAGGAAAGAAAAGTGTGGCAGTCCATTCTTTCTGCCTACCCCTTCGGGGAGACGGCGTGATGGTTAGTTAGTTAGTTACTAAAAAAAAAATAAGACAATATTTTAGAGATTACCTAAGCCGATTTTTATCATTTAAACAGATTCATTCTAAATGTTTAATGATCATCCATATTCATTGTTTTTAAAATACATTCATCATTTGAATTATTCTGATACAAAGTCTTTACAAGTCCGGAACATATTTTTTTTTTTGTATTAGGTACATGGCTGGAAAATCGGATTTCTAGCAAAAAAGAAACATTTTGCCGGAGACAGGTGAGAATACAGGAAACGTGAGGGGAAGAGCTAATGCGGGAGTAGAGTCACGGCTCTTGAAGGAATTGCAGTGAAGGGAAGATTTTCAAATCAAGGAGATTGGATATTCCGGGGTCTCTTTACATGTAAAATATACGTTTTCTTTATTATGGTCGCGAAATATGAATGCAAAGAAGAAAATGCTCCAGGGAAGACACGAACGTTCAACGGGAAGGTTCGAATATCAAATTCCATATTTTAAATAGTATTTTGCAGAAACTACGTTCGAATTTCATAATCATTATTCAAAATGGATACTGAAACTAACTAACTAACTTACCATCACGCCGTCTCCCTGAAGGGGTAAGCAGAAAGAATGGACTGCCACGCTTTTCTTTCCTGACATATGTCTAAGGGATCTCATTTCAACTGCATTTATTCTACTTTCATCTTTCTTATGCCAGTTCCATGCTTCACTTCCATACTAAGGGTCAGTATAAGAACACCATTGTGCACTACCATTTTAGCTTTAAGGATAGGTTTTTGTTTGCGATGACAACTTTAGGTGCACTATTCACTTTGTTGCCTGCCCCAACCCTTCTTTCAATATCCCTCTGCTCTCGCCCATATTTTTATTCCCAACATCTGAAATAATAATATGAAATATTTTTTTTTGTAAATAGATGCATTATAACATCGCTGTTAGTATTTTATTGGACTGAATCTGTCTTCTTCTTCGATGGCTCTACAGCTCATATCGAGACTTGTCCTTCAACAGTTCTCGCCTACAAGCATTTCTATCACCTGCATCGACCTTCCAGTCACTCATTTGTAGTAGTTGTCCTGCGTCCTTCCTCACCTCATCTTCCCACCTGGAGTCTAGGCCTACCGACACTTCTGCTCCCACCCGGATGTCCATCATGGATTTTCTTTGGTACCAAGACAACGGCATTCTCTCCATGCTCAGCCCATCTTAACCTACACATTCTAGTTCATTTAAAGAGCATAGCTGTTTTATAGACGTTATACAGCTCCTGCATGACACGTTTTATGAATGTTGAGGAATCGATAGAAATATGTCAGAAATAACGGTGTAACCGTCTATTATTCCTATCTACTACTAACGGGAGACGACTATTTGGTCAATTATTTGCAAAATAATATAATCATCTTTGAAAGTATATTTAGTACATATGTATATTAATTAAAAAAAAAAATTATGTAGGTTATTATTAAAGGCAATAGACACTTTTTATTTAATTTATTTGCTGATGATATTAAACTGTTTTTTAAGCTGCTCGCGTTTGCAATTCCATGATAATAGATTTGTTGACTGGAGCCAACGTAAATATGTATTTCAACATATCCAAATGTGTCATAATGTCGTTTTCTAGGGCGCACCATAACACATATCACTGTTCTTTAATATTTAAATTTTAAAACCATTTTACAATAAATAACACAAATTATTTTTATGAAATCGTCTCGACAGCTGTTTATATATAATGACATGTAATATAATGGCATCATCAGGTGTTACAAACAAATGATTTTACAACTATTCAGAAACACCTGATGATACCAATATAGGTTGGAAAAACAGTTGTCGCTACAATCTCATAAAAATAAATTGTGATGATTATATTGTAATAACATTGTTTTCAAATTTACACATAATGTTGAAGTATCATAGTGTTTCGGTCAAAACAAAAGATTATCTTAAATAATATTTTATTAATAAAGAAACCCTAAAACATGTGTCTACAGTCAGAGAATATCATTGGTTTCAACGGCATTTCACTTGGGTGTGCTATGGTATAATTCCATTGAACTGAGGGGAACTGGGTTTTTTAATGGTGATTCGGGGTTCTATTGAGAACCCCTTATGCTCCGGAAAAATATGTTTACTTATTCATAAACAACTACCCGCGGCAACCCGGACACTAATTATTTTTCACCTGGTCACGCAGAACCAATCTCCTTATGGTGATGCCAGTATGAATTCTATCACTTCGGATTTGGAACTGTTCAGTGTCGAAGGGGTTGTGTTTGTAAACAATATACGAGTATTATCACTTTTGGAAAGAGTAGTACCTTAGGGCACGGCCTCACCGAAGTGCCAGAGTAGGAATCAAAATGAACACCAGGAGAACCAACGTATGGCGCACTATGAGACCGGCCACACTATACGCTCCGCGCCACAGCGAACTATGTCTTGACTCCTACCCTGGCACTCAGGTTTGGCCGTACCCTTACTGCCATCGACATATTTGGGATTCTTTTATCTTCTTAATGTATTGTTTTATTTATTCTTTTCGAATTTTTGATTTTATAACTGTAATTTTGGTTTATGTGTTTTGTGTCCAAATGAGTCGCCTAATGTCAACTAAATGTTGTTCATTTTTGGTGAAATAAAAAAATTGATTAAAAAATATCTTTTTTTAATGTATACAACAGGTCGTTTAAACCCAATAACTGTATATAATTTATTTTTAGCTATTATATTGATCCTCGTGACATGTGATAGGTAGCCAATCTATCGCCATTTTATTGCCACGTGAATTCTACACCAGACCAAAGAGAGTGCGACAATCACACTGCCGGGAATCGAACCAAGGACCTTCGGTATGGAAGTCATAGCAGAGTGTCAGAGTCCACTCTGACACAAAGATCGTCGATAATTATAATAATAATTAATAACGAAATATTAATTGTACATGTAGTTTGCGTCGGTAATTATAATTAATAACGAAATATTAATTATACGTATAGATTGCGTCGGTAATTATAATTAATAATCAAATATTAATTGTACATGTAGTTTGCGTATCAAAATATTATGGTATAAGGGGATTATATAATATTATATAATACAATAAAACACTAAAATCCGTAGATTATTATTTTGTTTAAGGTGAGTTTAATGTCAATTTAAGTATGTAACAAATAAGGTGCGTGTGTAAACTATATATAACATGTTATAAGAATATTAAATATTAGCAGCTCATGACCTCCTTTTTGGTTGCTTAGGACTAATTTTTCCAGACCAGCATGACCACAATAGACCCCTCCAGTACCCAGGGGACTAGATAGGACCATTTTTTTAATCTATGTTCTAAAGGAACCCAAGAGATTAATAATACTGAATTTCGTGTTTTGGATGAGGCTACGGAAAGTTGCATCATCCTGAGTGAAACAGACTGGAAAATAACCACGCTTAGACAATAGCTTATTCAATATAAAACAAGTTTTTTTAACTCTCACATAATAATATATAAATATTTGAAGGTTGCTCTTTGAAACTATGGTACGAATTTTAAATTAAATTTATTTTGTAAATTCCTCCCCAAATCCGGAAAAAGGTATCGATTTATTCCCCATAACATGACACAAAGCACAACCTTTTCCATTCTGGTATTGATCTTTGGGTTCAATGATTCTAATAAGATTTCCAGAATACCCACTCCGGGATTTTGAATACACATTTCCCGCGGAAGGAACTGTGAAACATCTTAACGCCCACGGCCTCAGTTCAATCGTTTATTTCTGAAAGGAAACGTGTCAAATATTTCAATGGAGTGATTTTGTACAGACGAATTGCAAGAATACTCGTATATACAACGAATATCGCGATATACCTTAAAAAAAATCGTACATTTTTTTTTCTAAATTTCTAAACATGAAACATAATAACAAAGTTACTCGTTTAAAAAAAAATTGTATTGCAATATGATATTCAGCCTTCCTTTCAACAGAACGGAACATAGTTAAAATTCTATTTTTATTTATTTAAGGTTATTTAAGGTAACAGTTAAAATAATACATGTGTAAAAACATATAGAAACAACAAAGTACTTAATGCTACCACAAATATCTATAAATATAATAATTAACAGTACAGACGTATGTCGAAGTCAAACGAAGTCGTATAATCGAAGTCAAACTAATACAAACAAACTATTTAAAAGCGTAAAAAATGATAATGAATAAAAAAGTAATGGTTTCATCTTTACCAAAATATTACTCGGAACACTTTGTTTTTAATTGCGTTCGTTCACATAAAAAACATTGATATAAATAAATATCGTAATTAGTTCAAAAAAATTATTCGCCTCTGGATGTTGGCATAAAATGTTCTAATTCATTTTGATTTTTATGTGAAATAGAATCGTGCCCTTTCTGAAAATAAAGATGAGTTTACCGTGATGGTAAGGGATTTGCATGAGACCCTCTACCGAATTTTCCTATTGGTGTCCTTGTAGGGGTTGAAATGTTCATATTAAGCCCTAAAGGTCTCGATGAACAATAATTGAAAGTGAAATACTTTACCACATTTTTGCCGATAATACATAATCATACGATATGTGTAATAAAAAATTATTCGTGATAAGATATATTAAGATAATCAAATGATATTACTGAAATCTCTTGATGGAAGTTCCTTTCAAATACTAATTAAATAAAACGATGGTTTTTAAACTACATCCACATTTGTCTTTATTCCGTCGATGATCAGGAGTCAAGCGTTGAATATTGGAGGAAGTTCGCTACATCATGTTAGCAGCATATAATATATATTTTTTAATGTATTTCACAAAGAGACATTACAAATTTGTGTAATCAGTACACACTTAAAACTAAATTTTGAAAAATATCTCTGACTAGAAGTAAAAAAGTAATAACTTAGAACAGGAGCACAACTCAGAAAATTATTTGTGCTTTTAATAAGCTAACGTGACCACGTTCACCAGTTTGATTTCCCCATCGTTAAGCGAAATCCGACAGGTTGGTTCTTCAAATTGGTCGATAAAACATATTTTGCTGATGCTATTGTAGATCCTCCCAGAAGCATGAAGATATTTTTTTCTGAACCCTTTCTAGTAAGAGTGAGTATCGTGCCTCGTATCATGTCTGCCTTATGTATTTGTTTAACATGGTAATAATATTTTTTAATTTAAAAATTAAGGGATCATTTCAGAATCTTTCCATGTAGAACATTTTAACTACTGTACACAATAATACATCGTTGATTTCATATATTTTAAATTATAGTGAAAAAGATTAAGCCTTTAAAGAATCAGCTGTATTAAGAGTAGCAATCGAAACATATGCAAAGAGCATTTTACAGTCGATATTTTTTAAAACATTAACAAATCTAAAAACACAATTTTATTTATTTATTTGATACCTTCTAGAAAAAGTAATAGATTCTGTGGAAGAGTGACTTATAGTATTGTGATAAATGTTCAATGAATGATATTTCTTGTGTGGTATTTACATTATTAAAAATATCGAAAAATGACAAATTTAATATAAAAAGGGTACCTAAGGCTTACCCAAGGTTTATAGGGCGTAGCAGCGAGCTTTTTTCACCCTCCAAGGTCCATCTTCCGTCCATCCGGGAGTGACGTTAACAGTTATTTCATGTCAGCAAATCAATGAGGACACCAGGCCACAATTAAGCTATTTTTTTTATATAACATTATATTATAATTTGTTCCAATGACAATTTGAATAATTTCTTCAATATTATTTTTAAGTTCTTGCTGATGTTGGTTGGTTTTAAGTGCTTAATTACTGCTAATTAAAAAAAGGTGGATACGTGGAACATAAATTAAATCATATAATAGACAATATGTGCACCATCTAAAAAGAACATTTTGTGTTAAATTATTTTTATTTTATATCATTGTATTTTATATTATTTGTTTTAGATTTATTTTGTTGATGTTGGAAGATCGAAGTGTGCGCGGGAGATGCCTATTGGTGGCGATGAGGTTCGCAACTCATCACACCGCGTCTCCCGCGGGGCGAAAAGAGAAGGATGGAGTGCCGCTTCGGTTAAAGTGTGACAGTCCATTCTTTCTGCCTACCCTTTCGGGGAGATGGCGTGATGGTTAGTTAGTTAGTTAGCTATAATCTGTGGTACGACTTTAAAAAAAAAACTCCTTGTGTATATATTTTTATGTAATAGACAATATAGAGCACGCCAGTAGACCTATAAATAATCGTACATTAACCTATCTGAGACCTTAGCTAATAAGAGTAAGCAAGTGGCACACGACATAGGGATCCAAACACGTACATTAGAATTAGAATGTTGGAATTATCGTTAGTTTGTCATCAGCCCCGGGAGGCCTATTCGGGGGCGGGACTGTGGCGAAAGGTGGCCTTGGGGGGCGGCTAGGGGAGAGTTATGGAGAGCCCATGTTCCGAGTCATGTACAATAATACATCGGGAGCTACTAACATTGGCCGGAATTTACATACGCAGCTTATCTAAAAACCAATGGTGGTGGGAACTGTATATGTATATAAGTAAATGAGTCAGATTTAAAAAAAAACTTACGTTCAAATGTTTGTGAAACTGAAAACCCGTATTAGAAACATATCTACTGCCATGCAAATTTTTTAGATAAATCTCTCTAAATTTGGTACTATCTGTTAACTATTAAACTATAACATAATATTTAATTAATAAGCGCGAGACTCCAGAGAACCGCCGACCACTAGTACAGTTAGAGAGAAAGCTGCATGTCTTCTTAACTTGACGAAATTTGATAAACAGAAAGCAAGATCTATACTGAGGAGAAAAAGAGAAGGAAGAAGAAGAATTAATAATCTCAATGTGTTACATATTTTAATTGAGAGACCTAGAAAAACGTGGCATGATCAAATCGACCAAATACTACGTGTCGGCCACGTGAGGAATTGAAGAAATCGTACGTATGTTACATGACACGATGAATAAATGTTGAGGAATCGACATAAGTATATCAGGAGAGAACATTGTAGTGGTCCATTCCCCTACCTACCTCCTGTCTACCCCTTTGGGGAGACGGAGTAACGGATAGTTAGTGTGCCAGTTTTGGTTTTGTAAATTAATTTGAATTATAAAAGTACTAGATATTTGCGAGACACAGACATACAGTTGAGCGGGTTTAATTGGTAATTGCTTGCTTGGTGCTCAGTAAATATGGGTAGTCCCATAGGCACGGCAACAGAGAGCAAGTAAAGTCACTTTTAGCATCTAACTGATTAAAAACATTGATAGTAACATACTTTTAACACATTTATTTAAAATAAAAAGTAACGCATTTGAATAATTAGAGGAAAAATAAGACCCGAAATGTTAGCAAAATTACCAGCTTTAAAATTGTAGATAATTTTTTTACGCAAATTTAAATATATGTAGGAATTGTGCAGATCAGATACACAATTAAAAATGGATTATTTTCTTGGCTTTTATTTTAATTAACATTGCTAATTTAAGGTCAAATGTAATCGATTTTGTTAAATTAATTAAGGAATAAAGACACTGTTTTTTTTTCAGTTTTGATCAAGTAGTTTCAGTGATCACAAAGTATTATCAAAAGTAGAAAACACAGCGTTTTAAAGAATGGAATTCCACAATGTTATCCACTTAAGTTTATCAAAATAGTGTGTAATGACCACTATGATATCAGTCCTGATTAATGTTAAGACTGTTTTCTGTTTATTAATATTAAAAAAAAGGGAAACGTTTTCTTCTTCATCTTGTTTTTGGCGTTTTAGGGTGTTATTGTCTGCATCGAGTTCCTTCTTCGGGAGTAGACTCTCAGGTATCTTTCTATATTTTTGCTAGTCGTACTTAAGGTCTGCTTCCTTGATAAGGCCATCCCCTGCCCAAATAATCTTGTAATTTTTTTTATAGAAAAACATATTTAAATAATATGTATTATATTTTTAAATTAAGAACGCATCTTTGCTTACTCTGGCCTAGCGGGCCCGGTAACCATTTGTTTATTAATTTTCTTCTCTTTGAAATATGAAACAAATGTTCTAGCGTGACACTGATGCATATAAAAGACATTTCACCGACATTTCGCACATCTCGTAGTAATAAACGTGAGTAAACTTGATACAAATACGTCCCAGGTGCTGTTCGCGAGGCCTCAGAGAAAGGAACGATAAAATTCTTTACCAATCGGGTAAGTGTTCATTCATTGTAAGCGATCTCTGTTTAACACTCCCAACAAGAAGTTTTTTCTCTGTTTTCATTCGTTTAAACCAAAAGCACTTTTATAAATGTTTAATAATTTCTTGTTTTTGTTTTTTTTAGTTAAGGGGTTTACTTGAATTCTTAAAAAACATATTTTTCAGAGCAAGTTCAACCGTGTTGTTTGCAGCTTGCAGTTATTTTTTATTATTTTCCGACCAGTTATTTTTTATATTTTGACCATCATTTTTAAACCCAAAACACATTTTTTGCATATAGCAAATAATTCCCAAAAATTAGAGAAATTAGAAAATTTCGAAATTTTAAAGGCAAAAAAATGTAAATTTAATGTTATAAATAACCAATTTCCAGCTTATTCCCCATTAGTATATAGAACATTAACAACTTTTCCCCTATACAATCTAGCAAAATAATAATCATACTACCTTCAACTTTTGTCACCTTTCTTATTAATGTAATCTACTTTATTTTATTTTTTATCGTCTGTAATTTATTATGTTTCATCGTTTTTGACTCTATATTATGTGTAATTGTTCCTTCTAACTAATGTTTTTATTATTATTTTGATTATTATTATTATTTTTGGTATATTGTTTATCTTTTTCGTCTTCAAGTTCCCTGTCGGGTCCCCCATAACGTTGGCGATCACCTCAGCGAACCTGTCCCTGTTCTTCACCGCTCGGAACAACTCCTCCACACTTCGGATGCCGGTCCACTCCCTCACGTTTCGCAGCCAGCACATCTGTCTCCTACCGGGCCCTCGGCGTCCCTCATATTTCCCCTCCAATATCAGTTGGAGAGGGTGGTACTTTTCCCCACGCAGTATATGACCCAGATGTGAAATCTTCCGAACCTTGATAGTTGATAACAGTTCCCTGTCTACTCTAGCTCACCTCGGGACTTCGGTATTGGTAACCATGTCTGTCTTAGTCTGTTCATTGAGTTGACTTTAAAGGTCCACGTTTCACATCCATACAATAAAACAGACCACACACAGCATTTAATAATTATCTGGCGAAGTTTCAAGTTTATATTATCATTACTGAAGAGTGATTTCATTTTATTAAACGTAGCTCTTGCTGCCTCAATTCTGCATTTTATCTCTACATCTGGGTCAAGAGATTGTGTTAGTATGCTGCCGAGGTATTTAAATTTTTCCACCCTTTCAACGTTACCGCCGTTCAAATGCAATACTGACCCACTGTAGTCGAGCCGTCCGAATGTCATCCATTTGGTTTTACTGACCGGATTTTGTTTATTATTTTATTTATTTATGAAGGTTTATTTTTATCTTCTTGTATTTTATGGCTATAACATATATAGCGCTTTTAAATACATGAATACTTAATACAAATTGTATACAAAAGCAATTCATGTGAAATAATTTAACATTATGTATTTTCTTAATACCTCAAGCATATTAATTTGCTTGGAATATATCAATTTGAAATTGATCGTTAAAGGATGCCTCGTTAAGAATAATCAATGGTGCTAATGTGTTCATCGCGATGAGGCATCTGTAAGTAGCTTGTCTCTATTTATTTTCTAATTAAGGACTTAACGAGAATCTGGAAACGGCAAAAAGACGTCGAGCGACGTTCCTCACCGCCTTGAACATAGCGGGAAGATATTACCGGAGGACGCATGGATCTCCATTATTTTTAAATACCAAAATAACACAATTACCTAAATATCTTAATAGTGTAAAATAAAAATATAATAAGTAAATGCAGTGCGAATGAAACTGTTATGAACAAGAAAACTACAAATGAACGAAACAACCACAAAATAACGAAAATGTTGACGACCTTAGTGGCAGAGTGGCAATATCTATGACTGCCATACCGAAGATCCCGGGTTCGATTCCTTTTGACGGCAGTGTAATTGCCACACAATATTAAGTCTAGTGTAGAATTCACGTGGCAATAAAATGGCGATCGATTATCTACCTATCAAATGTCGTGAGAATAAGTTGCTAAAAAGTATCTAAAAACAATTTGTACACTTTGGGTCCAAACCAGTGGTGGTACTTCCATAGAAGCCCAGAAGCCCGGCTCGCGTAAGAAATTTTGAATTAAAACCTCTTCTGGCTTACAGAGGTTCAGCTCTTGTGGCTATTCCTCTTACGTCTGATGGGAACATTGTTGGAAGGTGATTTGGTAGGTTGTTGGTTTATGCGGGGGCACAATTACTTAGATTTGGGGGGTTTGATTCAAAATTTCTTACGCATGCCGGGCTTCTGGGCTTTTATAGGAGTACCGCCACTGGTCCAAACGACCTAATGAGTACAAAAAAAATCATGGTTCATTTTAATGGCTTGGGCATAAAAAAGGAACGAATAAAAAAACTGTAAATATTTTTTAATTTGTGCACCGAACAAACTAGGTCACAACCGAAACATGTCTGCAAAATGAAAAATAAAGTTTTGTGAAAATATAGTGTTATTCTATTTATTCAAATGTGAATCCACAGCACAAAGTTAAAACAAATGTGGATGAAATTTTATGTTAACATTAATTTTTCTTCTTCTATTTCTTGTTTCTCTGCTATTGGGGGTTAGACAACATAAGGACTATTTCTACCCTTGATTCAGCAGCTCTAAACAATGTTATCTAGCCATGATTTTCTTCTTCTCCCGACACTTTGTTTTCCGTTAGGCCGCGAACACAGTGAAGCTACGAGCGGAGCGCTGCGCAAAGCGTTAGACAGCTACAAAACTGTACACGTATAATCAAATGAGAGTGTTCACAGTGAAGCGAAGCTGTTTGCGAAGCGTGAGCTTCTTACGCTCCGCTCGAAGCAGCACCGCTTTGCGCACCGCCCCGCTCATAGCTTCACTGTGTTCGTGGCCTTAATGTTATAATAGGTACATTGGACGATCGTTGCAGCACTTCGTACTATGGTTTCTCATAATGTGTCTGAAGTATTCCATTATTTTTTTTTTTATAATATAAATTTGATATTTGAAGCCTTTAATTATACATTTATATATTTGTCGAGTAAATGGTCTTCACAATAACACACTTTGGCTGTTATTTATATAGATTCATAAAGTTTCAGTGGGCACATATTCTATTTGCCCAATGAGTATTTTTAAAGGCGATCAACATAAATATTAATATTTATATAAAATATTTAAACAAAATCAACAAAACATGATAAATTGTGGTTCTATTTTAGAAGTAAAATAAATCATATTAACAGTCAACAGTCTTTTATATAAGTATTTTTATTTTTTTGTCAGCTTTGTTTCTTAATAGACAAGATTGTATTCATGAATCAATATACAATTTACCATCGAACCGGTACAGCGATTACACGCTAACGCTCCCATTAATAATGTTTGCCTTGAGTCTCTTCCAAATAGCGGCGATGATCGATTCCAAATAACGGCTAACTTCCTTCAACACTTGCGGCATCAGCTGACACCACTTGCTTGAAGATAAGAGCATATCATAAAATCCAGTTTAGTACTAATTTCGCCAAAAGGCGAAAACCAACCTAGCACAAGACTAATAGGAATATAAAAGAAAATACGAGTGTTTCGTTTGATACATTTTTTTAGTTGTAAAATTTTTAAAACGACTTTCGGCTAAAAATCGTTTCTTTTCAGATTCGCTGTGAATTTTCATTATTTTCAAAGTGAACATTGAAGTTGGAGAGAGAAGAGTTAAAATATGTACGGATAAAAAACAATCTAAATTTAGCCTTCCGAGTCCTAAAATAGTTTAATTTTTTTTTAAATATTAATGAAATTATTGCTAAATTCAATATGTAATTTAACATATTCATAGCTAAAATAATCTACTTTGAAAATGTTAGTGTTTATTTTATTGAATTCCACTATACAAATTTGTTAAACAAAACTGAATTTTATCAAAATGATCGCCCTGGCGAACATACGAATAATATTCAAATCGCCTTTAAAATAAGTGTGAAGAAAAATATGTTTTTAAGATATTTGTTTGAATACAATAATTTGATAATAAGCATAGTATTTACTATTTTTATAAAAAAAATATATTCAATTTAATTGTGAATAATTTATTTACGTAAAAACCATGGGCTTACACCTTTTTCACTTCCCCCAACATACTCGTAATATTAATAAAGTGATAAACTTATACCATTAGATTATTAATAAGTACTTCGTGATTTGCCGAATCCCTTTACGGAATCGTAAAATATTGGTTCTGTTATCTGTAATCTTCATTATTCGGTAATAAAATAAAACATAATATTATTCGGTCTCACATTTCGTGTCCATTTTATTCGGTTCAGTTACTGAATATTCAATATTACCATGTAAAAGAGGGAAAGGTTTAGGGGAGACCGGTGTAATGCTACTCCAATAAAATATCTTGAATTATAAAATACCATTAATTTTTTTTACACATCATCAATAGCTTTTAATAAAAACATGTCAATACATATATCTTCATTTTTTCTTCTTTGCTAGCCTTTTTCCCTCCACTGCTGGATAAAGGCCTGTTCTAATTTCCTCCACTCGTCTCTATCCTGCCCCCTTTGTATCCAAGATTTTCCAACCCTTTTGACAATATCATTGGTCCATCTCATCTCATAAAATATATTTATAACAATGAATAATTGGCTTTTTGTCACATTTTGTGTCAATTCAAATAATGATATAAGAAAAAGATTATCTTCCAAAATATATTGTATTCAGTATTTTCGGTTATTTTAAGTAAAATGATACAGATGTAATGATTTTTTTAGAATGTAAATACTTTTTTGTGAATTTAGATTTCATTTGACAAATTGTTAATATTTAATTTATGTATTAACAAAAGCATTTTAATATACAAATACTTGCAGACAAATACAGGATTTTACCCATTACGGATTAATCATTAAGGATGCATTGTAATCTATTTACAATATAGACGAAGATGTAAATTATTTGGAAACAGAATATATTTACATATTCGTCTCTATTGAGAATCAATTATTTTTTAAAAGTATTTTTCACATAATACAGAGTAAAACATGTCTTAAGTTACAATGAATAAAGATTTTTGTCAAAATACAACCGTGTACTCGTATAACATTTATATTTATGTCGTATTTCAGGGCAAGAACCATTCTTATTTCATTTGTTTCCCTGGCAAAGAAAACCGATCCGCACTATAATAAAAAAAAACAGTTATATTAAAAGTGATTGTTAACGTGTTTATAGTGATTTATCACAACAAGATTGTGTCTTCAAAATAATAAAGATGAAATTTCTTAAACACTAGTTGAAACTTAAAATATAATAAAAAATCTATTACATTTATATTTCAGTACCCATGTTTCCTCTTCGCATACGATAACGGATGCTTTTGACAGGGGGTCTCCAACCATGTTAGATACACAAAAAAAATATCGACGATACGCATTTTTTTAAAGAGTTAATATGAGTAAGATAATATGAGTAATAAGTTTTTGTATTATAAATAAAAATAAGAATTACCGAAGAAAACTTGTCTTGACCAACTGAATCAAACTAACAAATGATACTAACCGACCACCATGTCCCAAGAAGGAAAAATGCAAATTCTAGAATACATGTCATGATGTCTGAAATTATTTTTATAGATAAAATATACATTTTGCATGTTACATTCATTTACTATCACATATTTTGCATCCATTTTTTTCTCTTCTGATTAAAAATTAAACGTTAGGAAAAAACTATTGACTCCATTGAAATAACAAACTAACTAACTAACCATCCCGCCATCATTTAAAACACTTTTTTTCCACTTTTGCTCTCTCGCAGAAACGATCTCTCGAAGATGAAAGTGTAAAACCTTCGAAACATGTCGATTAAAATAAACACATTAGTGGAAAAAAACAGTGTTATATAATATCACAATTGAGTAATTTCTATGAATTAGTCGCAACAGTTGTTTCGCTTACCAATGTTAGCATCATCAGGTGTTAAAATCTAAAAGTTGATTGTAACACCTGATGATCCTAACATAGATTAACGAAACAGCTGTCGCGAAAATTTCATAATAATTAAATCAATTGTGATATTATATTACACTTTTTCAATTAAAAAGTAAATAAAGTGTTTTCGCCAAAACAATGAAAAAATAAACTTGTTTTAATTCATAAAAAATCAACACCTTACTCATTTTAATTTTGTTATTTGTTACATTTTTAAATTTGTCGTTACTTGAAATGGATTAAAAACTATAATAAATATGATAATATTATTTTTTTGTAAGGATTAATTGTATTTCAATAGAGACGAATATGTAAATTGTTTTTCTGGAAACAGAATATGGTGGCCGAGGCGCTTACAGGACATATGACCTGTCATTGGTTGGGTTGTGCGATCGCTTTATGTTTAAAACATCCCCATTCCACCCTTCTTACGGCCACCACGTCTGACAAATTTTTGGAAGTTGTATATATGCTAGAATGCTGTGCCTATCTTCACATTTTTTATTTCACTCTACACTAGCGTCATCTATTAATCCTTCAATCTATTAATCCTTATAAAAAAAAATTATCCGCAATGGGTAAAATTCAGTATTTGTCTACAAGAATTTGTATACATTCAACATGTTGTATAATATTATTTTTTTAATTTATTTTAGTTTAAAAAAAAACCTTGTTAATCCCTGCTCTTTACACTAACACTTCCCTCACATCCGAATGATTTTCGATTTTCCTCTCTCGTGGTCTATCTTTACGTTACGGTTCCCGTAGTGCCAACGATACCCGTTTCAAATACAGTCCATATCCTAATAGTCCAGATCTTGGTTTGACCATATCCCCTATCAAGTAACACAAATCGCATGTACACGGTATACACATACTCCCACAGGCGCATTTCAATAGTCCCGGTGTAGCCGTGTGCCTAGGTTTGAAGCAAACCTTTCTTGTAAGATGAGTTTTTGAACTTAAGTGCATTCGATCGTAAGGAACTTCGGTCAAGCGACACAGTTCTCAGAACGCCATTGTCAACGATCTGAAAACACGGAAACTATTTAAATTGTGTTTAGAAAGAGAGAAATAAATACTACATTATATATTCGGTTTTTCAAATATATGTTTTATTACAATTAAAACAGTAAAATGTTTTTAAAAATCATAGTTTTTCAATTCACTGTTTATATTTCCAAATCTAATACTCATTTAAAAACGACTTATTATGCTAACAATACAGTTTGTATTGTTATCATTAGCAGTTTTATCAATAATTTTTACATGTTTTTTTTTATTCTCTCTTTGAATGAAACCATTTTCAACATTTTGGTCGGTTTAGAATTAAATTCTTGTATCGATGATTGATATTGAATCATACTTGCAACAATTTTATTTAGCAGATATTCACTAATTATTATGAAAAAAAGGATCAAAAAAGGTCCGCTGCATTGGTTTTTGACAAATGGAACGAATGGGTGATAAAATAACAGTTAAAAATGTATGTATTAATGATATGAGTGGCGGAAAATATGGATTAGCCAGATTAACAAACTTTAAAGGTTATTTAAAAAGTCTAATGAACTGACGTGCGTGTAATCGATGTATGTATGTGGAGGAATCTATAGAAGTGTGTCAGGAGAATAGTATGGCCTTCCATTCTCTACCGTTTCATTTCGACTACCCTTTCAGAGAAACGGCGTAATAGTTTGTTGTTGTTACTTGTATAAACTGAACTTTCGTAGTTTTGAATTACAGATACAAATATCACACAAAACTGTAGTTTAGTAAAGGTAAAACGAGTTATGTGACGACATTCATAGCGGAGTGGCAAGAGCTATGACTATAATACCGAAGGTCCCGTGTTGAATACCCAGCGATGATAGTGTGATTCTCACACTTTCTTTGGCCTAGTGTAGAATTCATGTGACAGTAAAATAGCAATGGATTAGCAACCTATCACATGACATGATAATCAAAATAATAGCTATACCCGTTACATCGATTTGCATCGCACTTTAATGATGTATAAAGTATTCAACAAAATATTAAACTTTCGTGTGAAGTTCTTTATTTGTGGTGTGGGATTATTTAAGATAATATCAATTCACCTGGAAATCTGTGTTGACACGATTTCATTTTAATAAATAAAGTGGTGTAAATACAAATTTACAAATGTATTCATATTACGTTCGACAAAATATGATAAATAATAACAACAAAACTGTACTTTCATAGCACTAAATTGAAGATTGTCGAAAAAATCACACTGAAAAGAGTTTGGTAGTAAGCAGGGTAAAAATAATTATTTATAATTTGGACGGAAATAAATCATTTTCAATATTTGATATAATTAACTCAAAAATAATTTGACCCAACCTGTTAGAATTATGAATATATGTATAATAAAAAAGCAAGACTCACTTATTTCGCTCTATTTGAACGTTGCTTAGTGATAAGTCGCTCCAACTTCTGGGCTCGTCAGAGAATTCCGAATCCTGAGTAATGCGTGATGGCGTGTTTAATTCCCTACTATATTCAGAGTGTGTGACAAAGGATAAGTGGTTGCTCGGATTTCAGCATCGGGCCGAGGAAAATCTTTTGACTAGAGGCGTGAGCAAGTATCGCTTTCAAAGCTTAGGACTGCCCCGAAGTTAGTTCAAAGGATTCTGCCCATATACAGAGCCTGCTGGTTTAATTTTTCTGCGATAATATTATTACGTTATACGTTCTGTTGAATATTCGAAACAATTAAAATTAAAATTCAATATATTAAAATCAATATCGCAATGAAGGCACCTTGGTTAAAAAGTTGTATTCAAGTAGTGTGAAAGGAAAATTAAGCCGAGGAGAGCAGAGGAAACCATGGCATGACCAAATGAATCAGTAAAGATAAGGCGGCCACATTCTAATTCGGAAAAAAATTACAAGCACGCATGTTACAATGTATAAATATACAGGAAGCTTGAATAGTATGTCAGGATATAGCAGTGTAAAAACGGCGTGATGATCGGTTTGTACGTTGGTTAGCTTGGACCAGAAATATATTGTCCATTGACATTGTTAGCCAATATAGCTGTGCATGCACGCATTTTCAATTAATAAATTATACATATTTTTTTTAATTTGTGATATAATGTATATAGAGGGCTCCCTCCACTTACCCGAAGCTGTTATAGGCGCAGCGGCGCCTTTGGTCAGCTTCAGTCGTGCACTCCCTAAGCCCGTCCCCCGTCCATGCGGGACTTACGTTAAAAGATATATAGTGCGTGATTTATTTGAATCAATGCCAATGGCACCCAATTGTATGATATTATGCCTACCAGAGAACTGTAATTCCATGAGCCAAACTAGGTATAGCCCGAGAACTTCAATTTAAAAGTCTCTTAACGTTATGAATAATTTTAAAAAAAATCCAAAACATCTTAGGTAGAACTCTAAGAGATAGGATACCTAACGAAGATGAATATTCTCATAACATGCAAAATTGATGACACAATGATATGGGGTGTACATAGATGACACTTCTGGAGGGATGGACAAACAGAGAGAGAGGATTCCCAAGATCGTGATGCATGAGATTCCAGAGGGCTATCGACCACCAGGATGATCATCAAAGTGATGGAGGGAAATCTGGACGTCATCACAGGATCAAATTTGATATCCTGTCAAAAACAGTTCGCAAGGTCTACATAAATGAAAAGTAGAAGAAGTCCGTTTTTTAATATAAGTAATATAAAACAAAGATTAAAAGATTTTTATAAATACCGTTGATTTTAACTGCTGCAATATTTAAATTAAGTTCATAACACAAAATAAAGTGAAGAAATCTCTAAAAGGCTTTGCTTGAGTTTGGTATTCAAGTTTCTTGTTGGCGTTAATTACACAAATTTTGTGTAAACTTAATTTAAAAAATATATATAAAACTAATTAATATTGTCTCCTCGAAAGGTATGCAGAAAGAATTGACCGCCACATTGTCCTTACATACTTCTCTCGCTTTCTCAACATTTATAAATCGTGTTATGTACTCACGTGGCTGACAATTAATATTTGATTGATTTGAGTCTGCCACGTTTTCGTCGATCTCCCTCTATTTCTAGTTACGTTAACATATATTTTTTTTACCATTCTTTAATCAAAAAAATCACTTAACACGACTTTATTTTATTTATATATTGGATTCATTATATTACAAAAAAGAAATATAACACCCTGTGAATAAATGTGTTGAACTCAATAGCCTTATTATAAACATATTATAAGCGGAAGTCAATATAGCCCCTCTGTAAACACCGACCAACGACCATGCCAAGGCGTAATAAGCGGAGGATTTTCAATTGACAGCTTCGCTTTAGTCCTTGTGTGGTATATTTGACATAACGTACATTTACAATATTTGACGCACTGTTTTGATATAAAATTGAATTCATACATCTACAAATCTTTACGAAGACAATTCTCAGTAAAAATTACAATTTCAAAGAGCCTTGCCTTATTGAGCAGCGTTTCGGCTCTGATAAGAAAAATTTTCTATGTGTAGAAAATAATTAACTAACCATTATATTGTAAATAAAATAGTAATACACTTTTAGTAATTTGTACTCCTATATACACCACTTTATAAGTGTATGTACAAATTACTAAAAGTGTATCATTATTACATTTAATAATGTCACACCACAAATTAAGTGCTTCATACGAAACGTTATATTGAAATTTAAAAGCATTGCCTTATTTAATGGTATTTAAGCACTGAAAAGAAAAATTCCCTATGTATGGAAAATAGCTAACTAACCGTTATATTTAAAAAGCTTTGCCCCTTTAACGGCGTCTAGGCTCTGATAAGAAAAATGCCCTATGTGTAGAAAATAACTAACTTTAACCATTCTCATTAAGATATTTTGCCTTATTTAGCGGCGTTTAGGTTCTACTATTAAAAAATGTCCTATGTGTAGAAAATAACTTATTAACTAACTATCACGCCGTCTCACCAGTAGGCAGAAAGAATGGATCGCCACAATATTCTTTCCTGACATACTTCAATCAATTCCTCAACATTCATACATCGTGTCATGCACACACGTCGATTTCTCCGACTCCGCACGTGGACGACATTCAATATTTGAATAATAATTAAATAATACGATGTATTTTAAATTCTTCTACTTTTGTCTTTATTTCGACAGCGACCGGTTTCGCCAGGCTCGCAGACCGACTAGTGTCAGCTGACGCCAGCGAGCCTGACGAAACCGGTCCCTGTCGAAATAAAGACAAAAGTGGATGTAGTTAAAAAAACATCGTTTTATTTAATTATTAATTAAAATTAACTTCCATTAAGAGATTTCAGTAAAATCATTTGACAATATTTTATTTACAATAGTTGAATATACTAAAAACATATATGAAATCACTCTTCTGCAATGATAACTTAAACTTGAAACTCCGCCAGAGGATGATCAAATGCTATGTGTGGTCTGTTTTATTGTACGGGTGTGAAACTTGGACCCTGAATGTTAACTCAATGAACAGACTGGAAGAATTTGAAATGTGGCTCCATCGCCGAATGCTCAGAATTCCCTGGACAGACATGGTTACCAATACCGAAGTCCTGAGGCGGGCTAGAGTTGACAGGGAATTGTTATCAACTATCAAGGTTCGAAAGATCTCATATCTGGGTCATATACTGGGTGGGGAAAAGTACCACCTTCTCCAACTGATATTGGAGGGAAAAATTGAGGGACGCCGAGGGCCCGGAAGGAGACAAATGTCCTGGCTGCGAAACGTGAGGGAGTGGACCGGCATCCAAAGTGTTGAGGAGCTGTTCCGAGTGGCGCAGGACAGGGACAGGTTCGCCGAGGTGATCGCCAACGTTGGGGGGACCCGACAGGGCACTTGAAGAAGAAGAAGAAGAAAAACATATTACTATTTCACGAAAACAATTATAATATTTTCTACCGAGTAATTTTGAAATATAATACTCTTTTTATCACTTTTTGTTTACTTTGTAGTTTCTGCTAAAGTTAAATATTTCTAGAACTTTGACAACAGCGGAATATGAATAAATTCTACAGATTTTAATTTAAAATATGAACTAAAACTTTCCTCCCGCGGTTGCTGGGGTGACTGGAGTAAAGTGTTATCTGTGTCAGGTCACTTGCTAATAGTAGAAATGGTTATTTTTCATGGAATCATACATAATCACACAACGATTTAATTCCAAATTTCCATTATATTTTCTCTGATAAACTTTGAATATATTTTTTTATGTTTAAATTTTATGCACTGTTATTTTACTACCACAATTTTTGGAATGTAAAACAATCCATTTGGTAATAACTTGCCTTGCTAAGGGATTATAAAATGTACATTATTATTTTACGAAAGTGATATGTTTTGCCTTGCTAAGGTATTTAGGTAATATCAAATGTGCATTTGATAATGCCTGAATAAGGCGAAACGTGTAATTTTCGAAAACTCTAGAAAACAGACGTTTTCATTTGTGCTAATTTTGGGGCTTAATTTTAAGCGAAATTCAAGATGTCAAAAATAAATGTTAAATACTTGTTTCTAAAACACTTAACTATATTTTAAGTTATGGATACGTTGTTTAATAAAATATGATATTGATATATTATACAAGAGAACTCAGAAAATATAAAAATTAAATGTAAATAATCACACGACAGAAATTTAATAAGTGGTGTCCAAATAAAATTAAACAATCCATGAAAATTTTGAAATAAAATATTATAACATTAAACATGGATGTTTAAATTAGGAATATTTTCCTTAAAATAATTTTCTAAGCGTTTACTTGTATTTTACATTTTAAAATGCAAAAAAATGAGCATCGGATGGTTTACTCGCAGTAAATAAATTATCATGAAACCAAAGATGTTCGTATCTTGCACGGAGGAAAATTCTCAAAGGTTGTGTGAACTGGTATGAGAGGCTCCTCCATTTTCTCGTAAACTAGACTCCTCCGCCGTCACTTCTATGGTGCTCAAAATATTTTATTTCAGTCATTTTTCAGTGTTCTCGGAAATTTTATAAACACTCATTCACACAACGTAGGATTTTTGAAAATAAAAATCCAAGAGCAAAGCTAAATTTTTTGAATAATTCATTCGACAATAAGAATTATATTTTTAACAATGAAAAGCCTATTAATTTTTCCTACTTATCGTGGCCAACATTTAATATTTGATTTAATTAACCATGCCATATTAACATATAATTTGTTAACATATAATTTATTTAATAATAGCTAAATTAAATGATACATCGACAGACTGGTGCCAGCGAACCTGGCGAATCCGATCGCTGTCGAAATAAAAAGAAAAGTAGAAATAATTAAAAAAATATTTTTATTTCGATTATCTTAAAAGAAAATACTTTTTTCACCATTCTTTCCATGTGTCAAAACCATCTACTAACCCTTTCATTATTTTGTTCAATACACTTTAATTCGCACTGCATTCACACCTTACATTTGCATTTGCCACTCTATCATATATATTTTTTTACAACACATTTGTCTAAAGAATCTCATTTCTACAGCATTCAAACAGATAAATAATTTCGAGTCTACACACACGTGACAATAAAATGGCGATAGATTAGCTACCTATCGTAAATTATCGACGAGTAAAAGTGTTTAAATATAACTAACTAACTAACTAACCATCACGTCGTCTCCCCAGAGGGGTAGGCAGAAAGAATGGAATGCCACAATGTTCTGTCCAGACATTCTTCTCTTGCTTCCTCTACATTCTTACATCTGGTCATGCACGCACATTTAATATTTAATTGATTTGATCTTACCACGTTTTCCTCGGTCTTCCTCTATTTCTAGCTCTGTTCACGTCGTTTGCATATACTCGTACCTTCTTCACCATTCTGTCTTCACTCATTCTTTTCATGTGTCCAAACCATCTTAACGACCCTTTCTTTATTTTGTTCATAACACTTTCATTCGCACCGCATTCACTTCTTATACATATTTGCATTTGACACTCTATCGTACAGATTTATCACACATTCGTCTTAGAGATTTCATTTCTACTGCGTTTATTCTACTTTCATCATTATTTTGCCAGTTCCATGCTTTACATCAATACATAAGGGTCGGCACAAGAACACCATTGTACACTGCCATCTTAACTTTTTTGGATAGGCTTTTGTTTGCGATTACAACTTTAAGTGCATTATTTTAAAATTATATTGCTTCACGGCGTTACATCCCATTATGGTATTTGACTTCTTCCATAACAGTCCTCCTCTGGCTCCTGTATCTGGCCATCCCTCTCCATTCTCAAGGTCTTTCCAGTTTACTTCAATCTTCGGTCCTTATCTTTGTGCCTAAGTCGTTATTCATTAAGGACTCCGATGTATTGATGTCTGTAAGCACTGGATAATTGGAAATCATTAGGACTGTATATTAGGATAATACAATAATTTTTCAACAATCACGCTTATGATACCATAAAATAAATTAATATAAGTACTCATTAATTTTGGAAAGGCACAGTTGACTGTTAAATTATTCAATATGTTATATATTACAATATATGGATTAATAAATTATGAAATATTTCTCCGATTCCTCGAGTGAAACAGAGTGATTGTGGTGAGGCGAAGTAAATCGGAGTTGGGTAACTAGTTTAATAAATATTTACGAATTCATTTTTTTTAATAATAAAAATATGCATATTTGAATTCTAAAAGTTTCAAAGTAAAACGAGTTATTTTTTGCAGAAAAAAAACACTTTTGAAGAGACGAAACAGTTTTGAATTTGGATAGTAATTTAATAACCATAATTTGTCATTATCATAAATTTTTTTAAAAGCAAATTAATTAACTAACCATCACGTCATTTCACCGGAAGGGTTGGAAAAGAGGATGGATCGCCATGCTGTTCTGTCATGATGTAACTCTCTAGCATCCTCAACATTCATACATCGCAACATGCACACTCGACGATTTTTACTGTGAACGAATGTGGCCGCCTTTTATTATTTGATTAAAATAAAGAGCCGGCCTTTTTCAAAAACAATTTCAGAATATGTGTTTAAAATAATAAAATGCATTTTTATCAAACTCACTTTCCCATGATCCGAGAAAGTAGCATTCTATTATAACTGCAGCATCATGGAGCGGATTATTTTTACTACATTTTTATCCGCATTGCACTCAGGAATAAGTAAACTTCCCTTGTAATCGATATTTACGACCCACGCTTTAGGAACGGCTCTGGGTCATAGTGTTATAGCGGTGACGGCCCCAGGAGAGCCGTGCTGCCATAAAGTCTTGCTGCACCATCCGACCACCCGGTTTTACAAGCCAACACACACACACACACACACACACACACACACACACACACACACACACACACATACCAAACAGGCTTCTTGAAAAACGTTCGGAGTTACAACTTTTACACCGCTTTCTACGGGAACCATTCACATTGCAAGTGCCTTAACTGGGGAATGAGTTCTTCTTCTTCAGCCGTCTCTCCACTGCTGGATGTAGGCCTCTTCTAATTTCTTCCATTTTTCTCTTCTTTGGGCTTCTCTTATCCACCTGCTACCCGCGACAGGGACAATATCATCGGCCCAACGTTTCTGAGGCCGGCCTATTCCTCTTTTCATGTCCCATGGTCTCCATCCTAGGACTCTGGGTGCCCATCTGTCTGTTCTCTGTCTGGCAACATGACCTGCCCATTGCCACTTTAGCCTGGCAATACGATCCACCACGTCGACAACCTTTGTCCGGCGTCTGATTTCTTCATTTCTGATTCTATCTCTCAGACTTATGCCTAACATTTGTCTCTCCATAGATCCGGGGAATGAGTTGCCAGAATGTAAACGTCCCTCCACGCTTGTCACGTACAATTATGTATTATATAATATTTATTATCTTTTCTAAACATATAATTTTTTGTTTAATTTCTGTATCTTTGGTGTACAAAGAAATTCTGAACTATTTTACATATACCTTTAGATTCAATTTTTTCCTCAAAATGCGATATACCTATACCTGAGATGGCTTGGACATATGGAACGAATGGATGAGAAAAGAATGATTAAAATATTGTATACACGCAGTATGAGTGGAAAGAGAAACCGAGGAAGAACAAGAAAAGCATGACATGTCAAATTAATCAAATACTAAAATATAGCCACATTCGAAGTCGGAAAATCGACGAGCGTGCATGTTACGATGTATGAATCTGAGATGAAATAGAGAAATCTTGAGATTTATCAAAACAGAGCAGTATAGTGGTCCATCATATCTGTCTACCTCTCGGGGAAAATGGCGTGATGGTAAGTTAGTTAGTTATTTTCTAACACCATAAGCAATAGAGATTTACTCTGATAGCGTTTTGTTTTAGTAAAATTAAAAGAGAAATGCTTAGAGGGTTTGGCCATATAAAACAAAAATTGAGGAAAGAATGGTTAAAAAGTTGTATTCAAAAAGTGTAAATGGCAAAAGAATCCGAGGACGGCCGAAAAAAAACATGACTAATTAATCAATTAATAAATGGCGGCCACATTCGAATTCGGAAAAATCAACGAGCATGCGTGTTACGATGTATGTCTATAGAGAAAGCTCGTGAGGTATGTCGAGAGGTAGAGCAGTGTGATGGTCCATCCCCTCTGCTTACCCTGCCGAGAAACGGGGTGTTGGTTGGTATTTGGCTACGGTGATTCACACAAAGCAGTTCTAGTGTAAAATTTCATAATCTTTAACGAGGTGGTGTTGGTAGATGGTTAAACCATACTTTCAAGATGCATTTAAGACGTGATTTTTGTACGCCTTTTTTATGAAAATATATTATATTAAATGATTATCCAGCTTTCTACTTTACCCGCCGGTATTTTCAGTGATGATTCAATCTGAAGTGTTCGAGAGTGAAATATTCCTATGTAGATCTGAAGAATTCGATATGTATGCTACGTGAAGGCAGATATATTGAAAGGGGATTAATGAACGTAATATTTTATTTTTCACACACCAACAATAATTATAAAATTTTAATATGAATATACTACAAATCATAAAATTAAATAGCATAACGCAAGATTCAAGAAATGACGACCTTCGTGGCAGAGTGGCAAGATCGAATGCCACAACGAAGGTCCCAGGTTATATTCCTGGGGATAGCAGTGTGAATCTCATACTATATTTGGTCTGGTATAGAATTCGAATCACGATAAAAGAGCGATAGATTAGCTACCTATCACATGTCATGAGAATTAGTATAAAAGCAAAAATAAATGATATACAGTAATTGGGTTCAAACTACCTGCTTATTCTAAAATGTTTCTCTGAGTTCACAAACCATCTGTTAGAGATAAACCACACATATATTAAAGATTCTCAAAAATATTTTTAAATATTCCCATAAAAATAAAATAAATTAACACTTTTGTCCGCCACTAAAATCTGAATTAGAAATTCTCCATAATTTTCCCCCAAAGAGCATAACTCACCGTTCTAACCTTCTATTTGTCCTCGCGCACACTTTCTCCCCTTCTTTTTAAATTTATATTTTCATTTGTTTTTCTCTGATTTTATACTTAGTTTACTCTCTCACCCTGAGGAAGCTTCGGCGGGAACAAAACCGGTTGGTGTTACCAAATAAAGTGGTTTAAATACAAATACTAAAAGTGTATTATTATTGTATTGAATAACTTAGCTTATCTAATGTACAAAAACGACGGTTCGTTTTATTAAAAATATTTTTTTTTTAAATCAACAACTTTGGGTACATCACCTCATAAGGCATAATTTAATAAACTCCATTTAATGCTCGATGGTAGACTGCATTCCTTTGGAAGGCTGCCAAAAATAATTATTATTAACGAATATTTGCCAGCGACAACCGAGTATGATTTTTTTCTCTATTGAAATATTACGTAGACTTCTACTTTATGTTGCGACCAATTCCATAGACCACCACGTTTTTATCATATATTTTTTAATTAGATTTTTGATTTTCACAAAATTTTCACAAGTTCGTAATTTTAAAATAATTTTGTTTATCAGTTTTCACAAAATATAAAAAATACATATCCTTCATATTATGTTACATGAATGAAATGATTGTTTTTATTTTATCACATTTGATCGCTAATTTTGGAAAAACATAAATAAAGAAAATAAAAATAAACGTTTTATTTTAAATTTTATTCTAATAGCTTTATAAATATGCAGATATTTAAATAAAATTCTTGGTTGCTTAATTATTTTCATAGTTAAAGATGATTATCAGAAATAGTATTTTAACTGAAACTTCGTGATATAAGTACATCTAGAATACTAATAAGAGGAATTACATATTTTTAAATATTCATAGGAAGCTTTGTATTTTTCATCCGTTTCCCCATTACTGAGCGTCGTGATCTATCGAGCTGTCCGTCGCTAAAAAAACGCCCCCAATCCTCTCTGTTCTCCGCAGCTCTCACCCCCAAGTACTGGTCTCCTAGTCATCTCCTTAATCTGGTCACACCACCGCGCAGGTGAATTGCCACTACTGTGACAATACTTTTATCCAGGTTATCCAGCTCTCTCATGCCAATGTGACCAAAGTGACATGAAATATTGACGACCTTCGTGGCCGAGTGGTAAGTGCATTGACTGTCACCCCGAAGGTTCCGGGTTCGATTCCCGGGGAGGGCAGCGTGATTGTCACACTGTCTTTGGTCTGGTGTAGAATTCACGTGACAATAAAATGACGATAGATTAGCTACCTATCACATGTCACGAGAATCACTATGATAGCTATAATACCCTTAACATCGATTTGGCTTATGCTGTATGATGTAAAGAGCGATTTAATTTTTTTTAAATAATAAAAATAAACTCAATGCTCACCGACTGCAGATTACAGATAGTCATTCTGTTATTTTGAGCTCATTGAGGACTAAGTCGTTCGTCCTTTTTACAGTACACGGATTCCTCAGCATGCGATATATATGATAATTTAATAGTATAACTGTAAAGGTGAATGTTTTAATCCGCTAGAATTGTTTTTTTTAGTTTTGACTTGTAAAATATTGTAACCGTTCCCGTGATGCAGAGGTGATCAATTTACCGTGTAAACATGTCGATGTTTGATTTCCAATACGCGAACATTCAATCAAGTTTAACTATAAAGCCTTTGTCACAGATTAATCAGAGTCGAGCGTTTAATGCAATCTACTGGATAGCTAAATGTATACGTATCTATTTGTAATTTATATAGAAATTAAATTATATGAGATTATTATATCGTATCAACAAAATAATACTCACATGTATTTCTTCCAAAATGATGTTATAAATATTTTATTGAGTGTGGGGTAATTGGCATTTGCATACTTGTACATGTGTTAAAACTGCAGTCGCGACGTTAGTAAAGTTTATTAGGACTAGAAACACAAATTAACATCGCTTTACACCACAAACTATCAAACCACCAAATGTCTACGCGGAGGCTGATACACAAAATTCAGAAGCAATAGATATATAGTACGTTAGAATTCAACAATTAGACCTGCACTGAGAGTAGGCAGCCAGGCATAGCAACGATTGCTAAACTGGAGTCGTTTCCTATAACCGGGACTTTAAGGAAGATCCACAAACCTGATGCTAAAATGTACGAGTGGTGCAAAAAAAGCACGTTGTTGGATCGTTGGAAATAATATTACATCAAAAATAGAATGTAGTGTTTCTAGATCAGAAACAAACGTCGATGTCCTGTAGACTTAACGGCAATTAAATTTGGGTAATAAATAAAAGCGTTTGAAAAACGATCAG
>JAHDVF020001112.1:0-288418 GCA_022606425.2 Lepidostoma basale | reverse complement strand
CGCGCCCTCTGTCGTATCCCCCCCGGGAACTGGAAGTTAGACTCGTCCTTTGTCCTACATGTCACTCTCCTCTGCCTCTCCTGTGTTTCCCGCTGTATAATATACCTGTAGTACAATTTATTCTATGTATAATGTTTTTGAAATGTTCATGAATTATATACTCGTATTTTGTTTATTCATTCAATAAAGTACAGCGGAACATAGAAGGAAAAATGGGGAAGATTAAATGTGGTCTGGCACCCCCTTGTGTTGCCGTCTTTAAATGTAAGTCCCGGTTGGACCGGGGACAGGCCCAGGGAATGTACGAGCGAGGCTGACAAAAGGGCGCCGCTTCGCCCTATAACAGCCTCGAGTATGTGGCAGGAACTTCTACCATATGTTCCTTTTAAAAAACATGTTGAAGGTGGTTCTTTCTTCAACCGAAACACATGGTTTCAACAAGATGGTACCATTGCCCACACAGGCCGGCCATCAATGAGTGCAATTAGGGCATTTTTACCAGGAAAGTGATCTCCAGGTCACTTTTCGCCATCGTACGGCCCGCAAAATCTCCCGATCTCAGACTATGTGAGTTTTTTTTTAGGCTATCTCAAAAGTTTCATGTACCAAAATCAGCCTGCCAGTACCGTACAGTTAAAAGACAATATCCGATCTTAAATGAATGTAACTTTCAGTGTACTGTGTAGGCGTGTTTTTGAAAATATGCGGAATAGGTACAAAACAATGGTCGACATTTAGAAAATGTGATAATTAAAAAATAAAATCCTCTTTTGCCTCTATTACACATATTTCTTCGATGAAGACCGTTTAATCCACATTTTCCCCTTGAAACCGCTACGAATTGTAGTTGCATAAATGTGCATCACAATCCTAAACCAATGGAAAAACCTGAAGTTCGGCGTTTTTCGGGTTCCACATTTGACAATTTCTGCTGGTTTGTTCGCACGTTATCGAGCTACTTATGGCCACAACAAAGGTTCCTTTACCGCATCATTACTGGTGATGAAAAATGGTGCCTTATGAGTGAGTTATGGTCAACAAGCCACGGTCAAATGCCGGATCGGAAATATTCTGCAAAACGATAAAATCGCCAAGATTACGAAAAATGCCGCTCGAACACTTAGCTGGAAAGTCCTGCCGCACCCTTCGTATTCTCCAGACCTCGTGCGCGCCGCCAGACTTCCTCGTTAACAGGCGCTTTCGAGCAGTTTGCACGGCTTTTTCTTTTATTATAACAATGACGTCGGATTGCGGACATGGCTGGACGAATACATCTAGTCAAGACCGGATGGTTTTACCATAATTGGACAGGCATTAAAAAGCTAGTAGAATGGCGTAGAAGTTGTACCATAAATAATGAATGAGAATACATTTTTTTGTTTATTGTGTCCTCTTGTTGTGTGAAGTGAAAAGAAATGTGCTGTATTTTTCTACGTGGAAACCATTACTTACAATATATTATTATATATATATATATAAATATATATATATATATATATATATATATATATACATAGCATATATATATAGTTATAGCAGTATATATATATATATATATATATATATATATATATATATATATATATATATATATATATATATATATATATATATATATATATATATATATATATATATATATATATATATATATATATATATATATATATATATATATATATATATATATATATATATATAGTATATATATATATATATATATATATATATATATATATATATATATATATATATATATATATATATATATATATATATATATATATATCAAATCAAATCAAATCAGTTTATTTCATCAACAGACATTACAAAATTTATTTTAAGGCATCTATTGAGAACAGGTAAAATAATATATTGTGTATAGTATACTACCAGAAACGCATGAGAGATGGTTCAACATTAGGAAGACAGGATACTCTCCAGAATTAAGAGTATTTGCCTTCTGAACGTACTTTCACCAACATGAAAGACGTCGATCTCCGAGGAGACCGCGTTCAGCAGACTAATTGCTCTTCCCACCGGTGTCACCAGAGGCAGATTGGTTCTGGCAGCCGGTAGGTAAAACAATCTGTGCTGTCGCTGCCGGAGATATCTATCGGGGACAAAAAGCCGAACACCCTCCAGTACGGCCGAGTTCTCGAAGTATCCCCTAATTAATCTAAAGAAATGGGTAATTAGATGTCCATCTCTTCGAAGCTGTAGAGAATTGGTTACGAGCATTCCCAAAAGAAATGCCGTGGGATAGAGCCAAGGATAGCTACCATACTCCCTCATGTAGAGATACCTCAGAAATTTTTTCTGAACCCTCTCCAGCATAATGGAATATCTCGCCTCGTGAGGACTCCATATCACAGAACCACTTTCTAGTCTGCTCCGAACCAATGCGTTGTATAGGACTCTGAGCACATTGGGATCCCTGAAAACTCTGCCGGTCCGGACGATGAAGCCCAACATCTTCAGTGAAGTGCCACAAATCCTCTCAACACGAAAAGTCAGCCTACTCTCATAGATGATCCCGAGATCTCTCATCGTAGATACATGTGCTAGGTGCTGGTTGTTCATTGTGTATCTATAATACACAGTTCTCAATGCTCTAGTAAAAGATAGCATAACGCATTTAGAGACATTGAATTGCATTTGATTACTGTGACTCCAGTTGACAATATTATTGATGTCCGACTGGAGGCGAAGACAGTCTTCAGGATTTTTAATTTCCAGGAATAATTTCAGATCATCGGCAAATAAAGAAATCGCGAGAAGTTTATCACCTTCGCAATATCATTTATGAAGATGGTGAAGAGGAGTGGCCCTAAGTTTGAACCTTGTGGCACCCCTGAATTTACAAGAAAAGGTTCCAATTGAAAAATTCCGTATGAGACGTATTGTTTTCTCCCCTCAAGGTAACTAATGAAAAACATAATCAACTGAGAAGAGAATCCAATTTGAGATAGCTTTGCTATCAGAATGTCGTGGTTCACAGTATCAAAGGCCTTTGAGAAATCATTATATGAACAGTCAACTTGGTGACCATCATCCAAGGCCCTTGCAATGTAATCTGTGAATACCATGAGATTAGTTTCAGTCGAGCGCCCCTTCCTGAATCCATGTTGTTCTGTTATAATATAGGGGTCGACTTTGGGAAATATCAATTTGTGTAAAATTGATTGGAGCCGACAGTATCGCTACAGGTCTGTAGTTTTCGACCGACTCTTTTGCGCCGCTCTTGAAAATAGGACTGATTCTGGAAAGTTTCCAGAGATCAGGAAAAGTATTTGTACTTAACGATAGGTTAAATAAAAAATACAGCGGAGATATTAGGAGCTCAGAGCAGCCTTTTAAGAAGTAAATGGGAAGAAAATCAGGACCAACCGAGTGCGAATTCTTCATAGCTTTAATGGAGGATATAATATCATTCGCTTCTATCTGCGATATGACAAAGCCATGACCACAACAATTGGCACTTAACTCAGTCGCTAAATTGAAATTAAGCCGCGGGGGAACATTGCTATAGACAGATTGAAAGTGTTTAGCGAATGCATTCACTATATCTACACCCTCAACCTCCCTATCCCCATGCATCATAGTGTTTAGGATGCCCCCATCCTTTCGTAGACTTTTTACGTAGTTCCAGAAGGATCCAGGGTCATCCATAAGATTGCCCTCAATGGTGCCCACATATGTTCGAAAGGCTGATCGAACATTGCGTCTCACCACCGAGCGGTACAGACTGAAAAGTTCGTACTCACTCCGACAACCAGTAGCCTTCCACCTCACATGATGGGCATGTTTGGTCTTAATGTCCGCGATGATTTCCCTGGAAAACCACCTCGGATATCTCCGTCCACCATTGCTTATGCGTTTTCTGGGAAAGCACAAATCAAACAATTTATAAATTTTACTGTAAAAATACTGTAAGGCATCATTTACGGTGGTCAAGTTACACATGTCGCTCCAGTCAAGTTGAGTCATCAGCTGGTACAGCTTCAGAAAATCACCCTGACTGAAGTTCCATCCTCTGAAGATTTCTGTATTATGTCGAGGGACTCTGATAACACCAGGATTATCTTTACCAGAGTACTCAAATTCTAGCGCGGGATGGTAATCATCTTCAGAAACTAATGGGGACATTGATCTGGAAACTTGCAACTTTATGTTACTCAAAATCAAGTCCAAGGTTCTGGAATCTGAATTCAAAACGACATTGTGCTGGTCAAGCCCAAAAACTGCGCATAGGTACTCCAAGTCACGCTGGACATTGTCGATCCCATGAGCAGAGTGCAGGTTAAAGTCGCCCATCACAATGACATTTTTACCTCCGATCAGATTGAAGCTCGTATGCATCGCATCAAATAATCGGTTATAAATTTCCCAATTAGACCCCGGTGGTATATATGTAACACATATATATGTTACATGATTTACCCCATACATAAGTTTTACCCAGAGATCCTCATTGACTGATTCAAGATTGGGGACGCGCTCAGCCCTCAGCGCATCCCCCCTCCCGACCGCCAACAAGCAGCCGCCACCGCGACTGTGGCCACTGTCGCCTGCTCGATCTCTGCGAAACACATTAAAGTTCTCTATATCAAAAAGCTCAGAGGAGAGGACGCTCGAATTCAGCCAAGTCTCAGTGAGAGCGATTATGTTAGCGTCACTCACCGAGACATTGGAGAAGAATTTCGAGCATTTTGTCCTCAATCCACGAACATTCTGATATAGGAAAGACAAAGAATTGGAGGAACCAAGTCAGCTCGCTCTCGGAAGTCGCGGAGCCGCAACACCCGCTCGCCACTCCTTGATGAAAGAACGGCGTGGCCAGTGTTTAGGCTCCAGGACCTCCGAGACAACCGAACTCGGTATTCCAATCTTGAACGATACATAGGAACTTCCCTCCTTGGGCTTGATTCTATGCACCGTATATGATGCCTTACGTAAACCATTAAGGTAAGACGCCATGTCACCGACCGAGGTATCGGGGTGGAATGGGAAAAAGTGGAAAAATTTAAGAACAGGGGAGGTGGGGGAGGGGCTGTCCATTCTCCGAGTACCTCGGACGGTGGCAGGTCGCCTCCTGGACACCACATTCCACGGGCCGCCATCACTCCCCACCGGTCTGTTGGCGACTAACGGCGCAGAGGTCTTCTCCAGCGTGGCAGTCACTGACTGGTCTCCCTCAGATTTTCTCACACCCTTCTTCTGCGAGACACCAGATGGGAGACGCTTGCCCTTGGCGGCGTCCTTTGCAGCGTTCTCCCTCTCCACCACCAAGGATCCAGCTATAGTGGCCGCGTAGGTTGCACGCGAGGCGGGAGAAGTAGCAGTAGTTGTTGATGAGGACGGTGGAGGTATACTCATCACCTTAGGACAGCCAGATGATGACGATGCTTTTGTTTGTGCAGCCCTCGCCGCAGAAACTACTTCCGCCTTTTCAGATGGCACAGCTGCCCGAGCGGCAGCGCGTGTATTACGACGCGCGGCTCGAGCAACGCTCGGTGCACTTGCACTCGCCGCTCCGGCTCTGTCGTGTAGTGCGGCCGCGGTACCAGCGACGTCACTGTGGGCCGGGCTAGGTACCCGGGCCGATAGTAGTGGTACCGCGCTCGGGCCGGGTAACAATTTAGTCTTACCGACCGACAGAGAAATGTCACTGCCACTAAATGTACGCCTTCGCGGGCCGGGCACATCGATCATCTCGCGCAAACTCTTCACTTCGGCAGAAAGGGACCCCACCATTAAACGCAGGGTCCTCAGTTCTACCAAAACACTATCTACTTTCCCCTCCATTGTAGAAACTTTAACAAATATCTATAGAGAATGACGGAGCGCACAGAACCACAACCTCACGTCAAAAATGTCAAATCGGAACTCATCCTCCATTATATCATGAGGGTCTCCCTCATGATATAATGGAGGGAATAAATTATAGAGGGCGCCCCCGTCGATAAAATCTGAAAAAACATGAACTGCGTATATGTTGCATTGGAGAGGGTCGCAGAAGATCGAGCAAAACGGAAGACGATACTGAAGACTTCATTAGAAACTAATCCCTAATATTGAAACTACGAAGAGGAAGAGAATTTTCTGTAAAATAATGAATATAGACATGTTAATTTTTATTAGAGAAGGAACATTAAAATCAAGTGTCCCGCCCGTGCTGGGAGTGTATACTGTATAAGAGCCCATTCAACCACTTCTCGGGTTGGGGGATACATCAATCCACCTCCTTCCTCCCTCTCCCCACTCCTCCGCTGTTCTCCCACCACTGCCGGTTAATCTAATTATATCTCGGCCCTAGAAAAATAATTTACACCACGCTTCTGCGCATTTGATTATGCTATTAAGCCAGGCTTTGATCTCACAAGGCTCTAATCATAAAAATATTTTAAAGACATGCTTTCCCGTCATGTCACATTGCGGCAAAACAGAGAGAGCGTAATTTAATTAATTATATAGAAAGCTCAATTTTTCATTCTGCGCGAGCTGCAGAGGATCTATCGGAAACACTTTTCCATGTTTGACACAGATTAATGAATATTTTTAAAATTTGATTAAATAACTCAAATATTAATACGAATCAAAACGTCTGTTTTCTACAAGTTTTATTAAAATGTATGTGAATGACATGTTTCGCCCGCCTTAGGCATTGTCAAATGTATATTAAGTGGTTGAGATGGTTTTGCCAAATGAAAAAAAATAATAAAGACAGAATGGTGAAGTATATGTAAACAAAGTGAATGGAGCTAGATATTGAGGAATGCCGAGAATAACGTGGAACGATCAATTCAAACAAATATTAAATGTCGGTCACTTAAGAAGTCTGAGAAATTGACGTGTATGCATGACACGATGTATAATGTAGAGGAAACGAGTGAAGTATGTCAGGACAGAACCATGTGGCGGTCCATTATTTTTTACCCCTCAGGGTAGACGGCGTGATGGTTAGTTAGTTTTATATTTGATAATGCCTTAGACGAAACATGCCATTCGCATAAATAATATTATAATAAAATGTGTATAAAACAAACGTTTTCATTCATATTAATTTTCAAAAAGGGAGTTTTGCCTGATTGTTCTAGAAACAATAAATAATTAAAACATTGTTCTTAAACCGCCGTAAATTTATATTAATCAACCGATTTTTAATAAAGTTTAAACATGTATAATTTTGTATAAATCAGTGTGACGTAGAAATCTTTGTTTTTGAAAAAAATATGGTTCTTTTCATAAATTCTGAAATACTCGTAAAACAGTCGTAAACAAATAATATCTTCAAAAAAATTGGTCAATTACCCCTTAATGAAAAAACCCTTCAACGTTTCCATATTACGAATCGCACAAATTTCAAAATTCTCCAAGGCTGTGTTTTATGTTTTTATTTCTGGGGGTTCTACTTTAATCAAAGGAACTTATTTCTTCAGTCTGAAATTGATCCTTCAGATGCGGAAGCGTATCTTCCTATTGTCACGTTCATTTACAAATATTAAATAAAGTGTTTTATTAATTAAATGTATATTGCAGTATGAATTTTTATCTATAGATTTAGTAAAACTAACTAACTAACATACCATCACGCCGTCTCCCTGGAGGGGTAGGCAGAAAGAATGGAACGCCACACTGTTCTGTCCTGACAAACTTCTCTCGCTTCCTCTACATTCATAAATCTTGTCATGCACGCACGTCGATTTCTCCGACTCCTCACGTGACCGACATTCAATATTTAATAATACTCGGCCTTCCTCTATTTCTAGCTCCGTTCAGGCCGTTTACATATACCTTCTTTACCATTCTTTCTTCACTCATTCTTTCCATGTGTCCAAACCATCTTAATGACCCTTTCCTTATTTTGTTCATAACACTTTCATGCACGCACGTCGATTTCTCCGACTCCTCACGTGACCGACATTCAATATTTAATAATACTCGGCCTTCCTCTATTTCTAGCTCCGTTCAGGCCGTTTACATATACCTTCTTTACCATTCTTTCTTCACTCATTCTTTCCATGTGTCCAAACCATCTTAATGACCCTTTCCTTATTTTGTTCATAACACTTTCATTCGCACCAAATTCACTTCTTATACTTGCATTTGTCACTCTATCATATACAGATTTGCCACATATTTGTCTTAGAGATCTCGTTTTTACTGCATTTATTCTACTTTCATCCTTCTTTTGCCAGTTCCATGCTTCACTTCCATACATAAGGGTCGGCACAAGAACACCATTGTGCACTCTCATCTTGGCTTTTGTTTGCGATGACAACTTTAAATGCACCATTTATTCTGTTGCCTGCCCTAACCCTTCTTTCAATATCCTTCTCCACCCTCCCATCCTTTGTAAACATACTTCCTAAATAAACAAATTCATCCACTTGTTCCAAATTTTCACCGTTTACAGATTTAGTAATGTTCACCGTTTATAGATTTAGTAATGCATTGAATTGGAATCGAAGCAAGATCACATACTGTCAGAACCAAACTGCCAGAACTTAGAGATAGGATACCCAACGGAGAGATACGCAGATCCTGCAAAATTGATTACATACCATTGTCAATGGGGTATGCAGGGAAGACGATTCTGGAAAACTTCATCCAGAGGATGGACCCAGCAAGGATTCCCAAGATTGTGCGACCACCAGGATGATCAAAAAAGAGATGGAGAGAAAGCTAAACGAATCCATCACAGGACGAAATTTGATATCCTGTATAAACCGATCCCTAGATCTATGTAGATCTTTATAGATATGGGGAAGAAAAAGATGAATTGTTTACTTTGTCGAAATGCAAAGTTTATTAATTCTTGACTTGAAACATATTGTATATCTGACTATTTTAAGTTTACAACGTATAAGCTTAAAAAATATATAAATAGCAAGAGACATTATTGATAAAAAAAAATGGTTTACATTTTTTTTTTCGATTTGAAGGATTGGATTATCAAAATTCTTCTGCATGCCAAAGTTAAATTGTTTTGACCACGGTGTGAATGTGAATATAATTATTTTTAAATCCTGAATGAATATAATTATTTTTAAATCCTTTTTAGTTTTCCGTACGAGATCTCTAATGTTTTAACTAACTAACTAACCGTCACACCGTCTCTCCGGAAGGGTGGGCAGAATGAATGGACCGATACATTGTCCTGTCCTGACATACTTCTCTCTCGCTTCCTCCATATTCATGTATCGTGTCATGCACGCACGTCAATTCTCTCTGACTTCTTACGTGACTAACATTTAATATTTGATTAATAGTTGTTTCTCGGCCTTCATTCACATCGTTTACATATACTTTCTTCACCATTCTATCTTCATTCATTATTTCCATGTGTCCAAACCGCATTCACTTTTATATTTGCATTTTTTTACAACACATTCGTCATGATCTCATTTCTACTGCATTTATTTTATTTTCAGCCTTATTTGGTTAGTTCCATGCTTCACTTGCATGCATAAGGAGAACACCATTGTGCACTGCCATATTGCCTTTTTGGATAGGTATTTGTTTATTAAAATGTTTTTGTTTACCATATTCCAATTCATTCCACATATCACCTGGATGTTATATTGTACGAGTATATTACTTACTCATTCTGTTCATTTTTATTCCAAAAATATTAGTAAGATCTTATATTTGCAGAAATATTTACACCCCTATCCAGCAATTTTCATATGAAAATTGATAAACTTCGACTATAAACTTCAAGAACAAACTATTAATACCAGGAAAATTTATATATAATATCGGTAAATCTCTTTCACCAACAAGTTCTATATCCATTACAAGAGTAAATTAACTTTTGATAGAAATTTCATCAAACTTAAGAGACATTTTCATCTGGTTTTGATTATTGAAACTAAATTCTATAGTTTAACCGATTTGACTATCATATTAAGTAAAAAAGGAAATTCTTGTCTTGTGTATCTATAATGAGAGAAGAAATTTAATATTTAAATTCTTAATTAATAAAGACTGCCAAGATTATGAAACAATGACAAAAGTTTGGAGAGGAAAAGAAGAAGTTTCGTTGAAACAGATACAGCGCTTTTTAACCCCTTATTAGTCACGCTCATAAATATTAAGATAAGAATTATAATATTATAATATATAATGTTTTTATATATTATACAATATATCTTTTATATAAAACTCCATATAAAGTTAGTCTTATTAAAATAATAATTACGTAAAACTACGATTTTTTATTACTACTTCCACCTTTGTCTTTATTTCGACCGCTGGCTGGCATCAACCAGCCGAAACCGGTCGAAATAAAGACAAAAATGGAAGTAATTATTCAATATCATCGTTTTATTTAATAGCTATTCCATAAAGTATTTAATATTTATAAAAATGTCCGTTAGTACGAACGTTTTTTTTTTTCTATTACACATGAAATTCGGGTGTCCCTCATATCTGAGGTAGACTTCTACCTGTCAATGACAGGGCCTAACATTTCCTCTTTGGGTAATAGTATGGGTTAAGAGTCCAACCCTAAACCCAGAAATCCTGAGGCATCTATATACAATGGATTACCCTAAGGCTAACATATAACAAAACGAAACATGTCACTCTAGAAAAATTTAATAAAGTTTTTACAAAATCTATCTGTAATATTAATTTATAAATAATAAACGTACAGTTTTATTTTTTAATCTTTATTTTATTAAATTAACGTTTGTAATGTTACCATTACGATTTCTTCGGCTCAGCTCAACTTCATTCAAATCCGTGGTTCCTGGTTTTACCGCCAGATTGCTACCCTTCATTTGACTTTTCCAGTTACCGCCCACTTTGCGGATTTGCCGCTAAGTTCATCCCTATGCGCACCCTCTGCCGCACACTGTACTCAGCGCTTTGTTTCATCTGTCAACTTGCCCGCATCGATTGGAGGATTGCCGCTTCGACCTGCGATTTTCTATGATGGAATAATCCGGCTCCATCCAGGAACATCCGCCATGAAATAACCTTGGGTAAAGTTTTTATGGTACTTGCCATCGCGCCCATAAAATCTGTGGCATTATTTCAGATCTTCTGTTACATTGTACTGCGCAATGTTGATGCCCAAAATGCATATCCATTTCACTGCGATTCATCACGCTCGATCTTGCGTCGGTTGATACCATCCGCCACGATCCGAGGCATGGCCTTCTCTGGTCCCGTAAATTGCCGCTCACGTGTCGCCCACCATGTCCAGACAGCGTGGATAACCTCGCCGCTTCATACCGAACACCAGCTTCGTTCAAAAGTCAGGTGACTCCGTTGATATTCATTTGTGTCCCCCTAATTCTCGAGATGGACCTCGTGGTAATTCTGCCTCGTGGTAATTCTGCCTCGTGGTAATCCTGCCTCTTGATGATCCAGCCCTGTGGTAACAAATTTTGTTGTAGTATTGTATTGAACGACAACTCTAGGTTTAGATTAATTGTTAGAATTTATTTTGTATTATATAAAAAAAACAATGTATTTATTCAGTTCTTGAATTTTTACACCCGTCCTTAATCGAATGACACCAGCCAGAAGGAATCTTGCGTTTAATCCCCGAGACGGAAGTCCGCTCTCCGCTACTAGCTGGGATAGCTATTACACATTTTAATTCATAAAAAGTATGCTCGGCAACGACGAAATTATTTCAAATGTGATTTATTGAACTTCACGTTATATAAAAAAAATACTTAATACTATTCAATTCAATATTTCATTTGATTAAAATATATTTATTTTAAAATAATAACTCGTTTCTAAAATTTAAAAGTTTTCGTTAGTTCATTCTAATTAAACTTCTTAGAGTTTGTTTGAAATGTTAAAGTTTTTACAATTATGGGAAATATCACAGCGCTACCAACAGTGGGTTAAATTTGTATGAACTAACAAAATTAAATACACTTTAACTTCAACAATGAAGTAGATTTTTGGTTGATTGTATGATGTGTGTCACATCCATTGTTTCGTACACCAATCTAAGAGGGGTATATGAATGAAAATAAATCAACCACCTACGTATAAACATATACATTATCATCATAAGTTTGGTTTTCATAATAGAGAAATTCTAATCATTTACTCCATATGCTAGAATATCAAAGTACACGGTTACTAGATACGCTAAATAAAACAATTGTCCACTCATATTTATAATAATTGGAATATGATTCCGGTATATTGGCGCATTATTTGTGATACCAGTTTTCAATTATTTTTAAATCTATACTGCCTGAAAACAGGTTTTTGACTTGTGTCACTTTAGAAATATTAATGAGATTAGAGTTATATTATATCAATTGAAAGTGGCTTTGCATTTCGTTTTCTTTTCATTTTATAAACGAATATAATGAAAGAGCATAGCAGTTTATTTGATAAAATTATTTTGTTATATTAAGTTGTGTATCCTGGTGGTGAAAAGGGTTTTTCAATAAGGACGCTCAAACTTTGATAGCATGTAGCAGCCATTTTCTTTTAGCGATAGCTGTCAAATTTAACGAGAATACTTAATTAATCTTTACAATTAAGCATAAAATACTACACGAATCAACAACGCGTAGAAATTGTTAAATTTCATAATCAAAATCAGTTTGAAATTGTTTAAATTTATTTTCCAAATCTGTTCGCCAAACGTGGCATTCATGGCCATTATACAGAGTCCACAATACATCGTTTAATGCATAGATTTGAGACAACTGGATCGGCAGTCGATGATGCAGTGCCTGTACGTCAAAGAAACGCACAATCAAAAACATTGTAACAATATCACTAGGTTGTTTTATGATATTTGAAAGTTCGAGCGCCCTAAAAATACCTTTATTATATTATATATAGAAGTCGGAGGAATCGACGTGCGTGTATGACTCGTTATATGAATCGAGGTTTGCCCGGATAGAGTAGTGTGGCGGTCCATTATTTCTGCCTACGCCTGCGGGGAAACGGCGTGATGGTTTGTTTATTTGTTTGTATTATAAGAATTAAAAGTTTTTGTAAAATAATAAATATTACAACTGTGAACTTTCATATGTTTTTTTTATCAAAACAATAAATTAAAAGCTACTTCATGACAAGCATAAGCGAGAAATGCAGTATTTGGATTCGGAAAAAATGTAGTTTATTTAGCAAAAAATATAAATACATATTAATCACGTATAAAAGTGAACCTAATAAAAGTCATATAAAAGTGCATTGACGTTAAAAAAAATCCTCAAAATGAATGTTAAATGTGAAATATGAGTAGGTTAATTACAGGCAATAATGCCCTCCAATGGCGGCGCACCAATTTGGCGCGTAATTGAGCACATCAATTGGCATTTCGGACCGGAAATGGCGGGAAAACAAACAAAACTTCCGGAAGCGAGACAAACCTCCGCATGCGATTGGTCGCTGCAACTTGGCAACGGTGGACTCCCCCATCAGGGGCCATTATTACACCGCTCTACTCAATTATTACAATCGGACCAGGTGAATGCGCATATACTCGTAGCTTCAATTCAACATTCTCATATTATTATCGCGTTTTATTTAACAATTGTTTATCTATTTTTTTGGCGCTGTCCCTTTTCAAATATGAACTCTTCTATTCTTGTAAAAAAAAGGAAGAAAAAGGAAGAAAAATCTTGTGCTCATCGTTAAAATTACGTATTAAGATAAATGTCTTTCCATGTCTTAATTTAATAATAATTTAATCCAATCATAATAAACACTTGTGTAAAATTACATTAAAAAATATGATTTAGTTTTATCTTATCCATCGTTCCCCTAGAATACTTCTTCTTCTTCTTCTTCCTCAGCCTATTCCCGTCCACTCCTGGACAAAGGCTTTCTCCATTTGCTTCCATGTCATTCTGTTCTGTGCAGACTGCATCCAGGTTATTCCGGCGTGTCTGTTTAGATCATCCTTCCACCGTAATTGCGGTCGCCCTGCACTTTTCTTCGCCGTCCACGGTCTCCAAGTCAGCAGTTTTCTTATCCACTTTTCATCTAGGCTTCTGGCTACGTGACCCGCCCATTGCCATTTTACCTTTGTTTTTTCTCTCACCGTATCGTTTCTGACTCTGTCTCTTAGGCTTATTCCTAACATGGCTCTTTGGGTCACTTTAGTAGTTTCTCGGCACTTTGTTTGGACAATGTAACAGTTTCAAGACCATAAGTACCAACTGGCAGAACGCAGGTTTCATAGACTTTTCGTTTCAGGTTGATCGGTATTTTCCGGGTTTTTTCCGTTTTTTTCCGGTTCCTAAAATACTAATGATTAATAAAAAATATTCGATTGGCGACCAACAGATGACGATCAACAGATAAACTATTAATATGATGATATGAAGTCAAACCTATCCAGGAAAATTTCAACCATTATAAAGTAAATATTACTATTATATGATTACGTTAATAGAGTAAAGTTGTGGAAAATATTGTCTGAATATGGAAAACGTACAAAACTGATCACGGCAATTAAGTCACTATACACGGAAAGTACTGCTAGTGTCAGAGTAAATGGAGATCTTACAGCCTGGTTTAATGTCCTTGTGGTAATTTAATCTATGTATGGAGAAGTGTACGAAAGAGCCGAAAGGGTTTTGGATGTAGGTGCGAAAATGAGCGGAGTGTCAGTAAGCTGTCTCTTGTATGCGGATGACGCTATCCTACTTGCAGGCAACGAGCATGAACTACAAGTCCTGGTGAATAGTATGTATGAGGTATGCATGCAAAATGATTTGATGATGTATGTTAATAAGTCCAAGGTAATGATTTTTGAAAAATAAGAAATCATGACAGTCTGCAACATAAGCGTGAATGGTGAAAATTTGGAGCAAGTAGATAAGTTCGTGTATTTAGGCAGTATGTTTACAAAAGATGGGCGAGTAGAGAGGGATATAAAAAGGAAGGGTCGGGCCAGGCAACAAAGTGAATGGTGCTCTTAAAGTTGTCATCGCAAACAAAAACCTATCAAAAAAAGCTAAAATGGCATTGCACAATGGTGTTCTTCTACCGATTCTTATGTATGGAAGCGAAGCATGGAAATTTCAAAAGAAGAATGAAAGTAGAATAAATGCAGTAGAAATATGATCTCTTAAACGAATGTGAGGTGTGTGTATGATAAAGTGTCGAATGAAAATATAAGAAGTGAATGCGTTGCGAATGATAGTGTTATGAACAAAATAATGAAAGGATCATTAAGATAGTTTGGACATATGGAAAGAAAGGTAAATAAATTATACGTTAACGATGTAAATGGAACCAGAAATAGAGGAAAACCGAGGAAAACGTGGCACGATCAAATAAATAAAATATTGAATGTCGGCCATGTGAGGCCTGCGATGTATTTTCTAGAATCCTTTATGAAAGTATTATATCTGCATCAATTATAATATTATATTCTAAGCTATTGACAACCCGACCCAACTTTAACCTTTATGTCGCGATCCTTTTGGTAAAAAATCCATTGTTGGTCGCAGTTATTGCGATTGATCGGCCCTGACAGATGCAGCCACCGCGCCTGGCTGGACCATTTGTTATTATAATAGCAACAATTTGTATGGAATAGTTCCTCTCGCGGGGACCGCTCGCCCGGTTCAATGGGATTGGATTTGAGTGTATAAGTAATCACATTTTCATATACCACTATTATACCTTCATACCTTCGTAACAGAGTTTTCAAGAGCTAGACTGCCACACTAAAGGTTCCGGATTTGATTCCCGGAGTATGAAAATAAAAAATATTCTCTCACCCTGTCTTTGGTCTGGTAGAATTCAAGGGACAATAAATATGGGGATAGACTAGCTACTCGTACCTATCACGTGTAATGAGAATCAATAGCTACACAATCAGTAGCAATCAATAAATGTTAACAGAAATTAATATGTAAGACCGAAAAATATTGGAGTACTATTAATTACTGTTAACATTTATTGAACTTATTTTTGATTTATATAATATTATTTAGTATTCCCTTACTAGGTATGTATGCATTGTCATTCCAAGAAACACTTTCCAATATTTCTTGACCTACCTAAATAATTATTTATCAAAAATGTATTAAGTCACGTCAATTTTCGTAAATCACCATATTATGCTCCTTTACTAGTGTATACAAACTGCAACGAGTTGAAGTTTCGTCACATATGATAATGCCTTAGAAGGGCGAAAGATGTCATACATTAACATTATAATAAAACTCTTTGAAAACTATCGTTTTTTCATACATATTAATAATTTAATATGGAGTTTTACATCATTGTTCAAGAAACAATAAATAGATGACTGTTGTTTATCACATGTAAATATTATAAAACATATTAGTACTTGCATAGTTAAGTACTAATAGAAAAATACTAGTATAATAGTAATCTTATTCTTCCTCTTATTTTTCTTCAAATAGATCTGACGATCTGTAACACGGAAATCATGTTGACGATGAGGCCTACCGTCCCTCCATTTCTTAGGTGGTCTTCTAGGTGGACGATATCTGGAGAAGATTTTGTAAGCAGCTGCATGTGTGAGTGTGTCACTATCCATTTTGGCTACATGGTCCCTCTAGTATCAACTTCTGGATTTACTTCACCGAACGATTTCCTATTATCTGCAAGTTTTTCTTATGTCTGTGTTACGGACCTTATTTCGGAGAGTTTTTTCAGTAGTGAATCTTAGGACCTTCGTCTTAGATCTTCTTAACAATCCCATGGTTTGTACAGTGTCAGCCCCCATATCTACAGTATACGTTATTATAGGGTCGCACGCTTCATTCTTCATGGTTGTGGATTGGTCTGCAACAAGCTTCACTCGTTTTATCCACCCAGACCTATCTCCAGCCAGTCTTTTAATTTCTGTCGCACACACCTATATGAATAAAACTCATTGTGTGTTATTGTGAAGACCATTTACTCGGCTAAACCTTAACAGATCCTGCTGAAATTCTCAGAATTGATTAAATTTAACACGGCGATGGTTAAAAGCTTACTTTTGTTACGAATTGAGCCCTAATTAACTTCATAAATCAATAAATTAATTGATAATTTTCGTAGTACAGGCGAATATAGACCGTAATAATCGAGCTCTGAGTCTAAGTTTTAAAGTTCATATTCGCTTGGCATAGCCAGGAAAGGATTTAGCCGTTTAATTTTTATCAATTAGCAACAATATGTTTTTCTTTCTGACAGTCCAATATATTTCGTTTTGCTTTGGGGTGTACTTAATACGTTTTACTTATTACGTCGTATAATAATATCTTATAAATTTTGACTTTGATGTTAATACGCATGTCCTTGCTCTTCCGGACCAGATTCTTCAGACACCCAGATACGAGAGAGGCTTTATTAACTTGTTCTCGTACTTCGGTATAATGGTCGCAGATCTCTACTCCCAACGTAGTATTTTATAACAACTTTTTTTTTATAAGGAACATAGAAGTTCCCGCCACATACCCGAGGCTGTTATAGGGCGTAGCAGCGCCCTTTTATCAGCCTCGCTCGTACACTCCCTGGGCCTGTCCCCGGTCCATCTGGGACTTACATTTAAATACGGCAACAACAAGGGGGTGCCAGACCACATTTAATCTACTCAATCTCACTTCTATGCTCTGCTGTACTTTATTGAATAAATAAATAAGCATAATATATAATACATTAACATTTTAGGAACATTATATAAAAGATAAAAATAATGATAACAGGAGAGGCAGAGGAGACAAATGCGGGATGGGAAAAAAATAAATAATAATAACGTAGAGTACAGTTTTTGGCATGAAGGACAAAGGACGAGGTTTAGGAAGCATTTCATTATATTAAATAAATAAAAATTATAACTACTTATTTAACATCACGTTGTATCATTGTCACGTTTTAATAATCAATAAACATCTTCACCTGCCTCTATCACGCAACGGCCACTATAAAGCAATATGGTACTAGCCACACCAAGTGAAGATAACTATTTTAACGTTGTCATTTTAGATTATCTTTGGTTTCTCTTCTCACTTGCAAGTGAGGAATTCAATGCATTTTGAGTGATGCAGTCTAGATTTCATCTTAGAATTAATCCATCCCATAGTCGACTAACTACTTGAATTTGGTTTTTATCTATTATCAGTACTGAGATTTATATTTATTATATTTGTTATATCAATTTCTGTTTTTTAATGAATCAAAAACTTACGCAAGCCAAGAATTGTTGTTTGAGCATTGCTTAGCAATACATCGGATATCGTTTCACGGTTCGGCATGATTGCTCGCGCCGTCCACATCTGCGCTCCCTTAGAAACCAAATTAATATCTCGATATCAACCCCCTCCCGGGGCGTATCTCCGATATAACATTGTTAGGGCGGAGGGGATGGTGGGGAGTGGTGGCTGTATTTGGTTGAGTGCTCTCAACAAAAAACATATTTCTTCTGAATGCAATATCCATTCACAAAGAACCTCAGTCTAAAAGCAATATGTTATATATTATAATATTTTATTATATTACATATGAGGAAATATAATGAAAAAACAATATTTCTATTATATTTACTGTTTATTCTCTTTCTTTGAAATGCGCCAATATATTTTCTCTGTAAATAATGAAACCACGTATTTCCATTTTACTCTAAGTTTTTTAGGACATGCTACTCGTATTATCCACGAATTTCAAAGACTTATTCAATCATTGCGTATAACATAGACATATTTATACAGAATTCACCTACAACTAATGTACTGTCTATAACATATAACATAAAGAATTTACCTACAACCAATATACTATCTATGGGTGATATAAATAATAAAAACAGAATTTATTAATATATTTTCACAGACAATTTTCTCTGCCTACCCCTGCGGGGAAACGGCGGGATGGTTTGTTTGTTTGTTTGTTTTAACAGACAATATTTTTTATATACTTCATAGTTGGACATGGCTGAATCCTCCAGTTATGGAAAGAGCAAAACTCCTTATGATATGGTTTTAATTATTTAAATCAGGAGTGTTTTTTTAAGGGTAACAAACAGCAATTAAAATATATACATATATAAACACATTGAGACAACAAAACAAGGGCGATTACACGCTACCACAAATATTATTTTACAACTGACATATGTATTATATATAAATTTATAAGAAAAATTAAGTCATATTTTAAGGAGTCACAGAAAAAAATATTAATACTAAATTAATGAATAATAAATATGAAAAATTATATGATTTAAAAATTTAAAAAAAAAGAAAAAGTGGAGTAACATAGTTTCAATCACCCCGGAGCGTTGCTTCAATCATTTTTTTTTATAAAATCACTTTCATTAAGATGGAACACATCGATGCGCGATGTTGTAAATGTCGCATAACTGTTTCATTACCGCGCTCTCAACGTAGTTGGTCCGATAAGCAGGAAGGTGTAATATTTGGCTCGCAGTGTCTTGTGCGAAGCATAGGTGTATTCAGTAATAATTTACTAAGAAGTTCGGAGTTGTCTATTTTAAAGTGTATAATTTTGTGAAGCAACATCATATCGTTAACTCTTCGCCTATTTTCGGGAGAGTCTAATTAATAAAAAGTAAGGGCAGAATTTTATTGTGTAAACGATCTGCACATTTTGAAATCATTTATATAAATGGTTATATCATTAACTAGTTAAATGATATAATAATAACTTACCAGTAAAGTGTCTACACACGTTTAGACCGTGCACGAGCCGTTACAGGAATAAACCCGTGCATCACTGTTAACTCAGTTTCCAACACCGGCGGCGAGTGTTAATGCAATAAATACTTACATAAATGAACGACCCAGAAACGACTCGAAGTCTACAGAAGATAAATGGCTCTACTAAAAAATGCTGTGAATGCTGCATGTTTTAAGAAAATATATTTCTTGAAAAAAAGAAAAGAGATATAATGAGTATCTAAAATATTATTTCACGGATAAAGATGATCTCTTAAAAATTGGAAATTTAATATATTTCAATTGTTAATTATTTAGTGTTTTGTATTATAAAATAAATAGGCAAAAAACCGGATGTCGTGAAGAAAGGGTATGAGAATATTTTGAATACGATTACTTCGATTCTCTCCGAAAGTAATTCGAAATGCACACACCATGCACATGCCCGATATTTTTTATGGATTATTTTGAATTTTGTTCTGATCATTATTGTATGACATTGGTGTAGAAAACAAAAAGAGAACAATTTAGTGTTGTTGATTGTGAAATTTTCAACGTGAAAAAAATTTTTTTTTCTTAATTACTTTAAATTATATCAGATATTTTTAGTATAAGATATGTATGCCTCGGAGACTTGAACACTCACTAAACGTGATCATAAGTTGAACTGCTTCCAATGGAAGATCCTTTGAAGAATCCTCGGACCCATTAACGGTGGTCAGATGTGGAGTAGGAGATACAACACAGAGCTCTACGATCTATACCAGGACGTCAGCGTGGTCAAGTTTATAAAGATTAACAGACTGCGCTGGCTAGGGCACTTGCACCGCATGGAGGATTTGGAGCTCCTCAAAAGCGTGTTGTTTGACAATCAGACTGCGATGGTTGGATGGTACCGTGGCTGGTCCTTGAAAATTACTACTGTACAGTAAACCAAGCTTTTAAAGAGCAAAACATTTTTACTTCCGTGAATACTTCACGGATTGCGACTAGCATTTATGATTCGATATGTTTGGTATACCTAAAATCCTCCCAGTTTATATCATTTGAACGAATAATGTGATTTCCACCCCTTGATCAGAAGCCAAATGTTCAATTTCTAGGCCATGTTTGATTACCTGTAATGGGTGCCAAAACCTGATTCTGTATTGAGATTTCTGCATTTTCAAATAAATTCATCCTCGTAATGTAGATTTATGCTTATCTTCTATTGGCAAAGGTAAGGAATAATAACTCAAGTGCAAAATCCAAATTTTCTATATTTATGTACACGCACACATATCTTATGTTATGTGATTCACATTTTCTTTTCACGTTATAATTCAATAGTGAATGTTTTGATGTTTAATTTATAGGTGAGGAATGCCATTGTAGGTCATTGACCTCGCAGGCAAAGTACGAAATGCATGATCCACATGAGTGGAGGCAATGGACTTCGACTGCTGTACCAACATTTTACATGATGAAATATAATACATTGCACGGACAACCAAAACACCTGAAGCTGTACCTGCATATCGCAATGATGAAATATATTGCATGGACAAAAGTGATGAATCAGGGCCCGGATTCATTCACACAAGGTTACTAGAGGTTGTCCAGCAGAGCATCGTGTGCAAAGGAAACAAAAAATATAAAAGCGGTACATCCGACCACCGGACACGTCAGTTACTATCCCGACTTCTAACAGACACGAGTCTACGTTATCAAGTCTACGTCACGAGGGATCTCGGACTCCCTCCCGCCGACCTACGAAGCCACGTCATTCCATCGTGCGACTTCTAACAGACACGAGTCTACGTTATTAAGTCTACGTCACGAGGGATCTCGGACTCCCTCCCGCCGACCTACGAAGCCACGCTACTACGTCAGTCAGTATTACGGCTTCCACTTGACACGAGTTATCTTCGCCCCCAAACCATCAAGTGGTTTCCAAAATGAGTTGAACGAGTTCATCTGATTCTCAGGAATCACTTATATATTTATTATAATTTTAATTTTATATTTTACAGCAATTGGTTACATTTTATGTATAAAAAAATTTAATATAAAAGAAACAAGTAGAAATAATGGCAAGGTTGGGAATTGGCCCCCTCTCCTTTACTCCTCCGCTGGCTCATGTCCCTGGCCATCCCTCTCCATTCTTTAGGTCTTACAAGTTTGCCCCAATAGTTGGTTATTAGGTCGTATTTATTGTGGAGCCTGAGTTCCGAGGCTTGTCGGTGTTCGTAATTATGTGTCCTTGTACCACGCAGAGTGATGAATCCTCCTCCTTTATCCATGCTTGGGAATAGCAGTAGCTAAGAAAACATTTTCCCATCGCAGGTGGAGTGTAAATTAAATATAAAACCAATGTACAAAAACACATATTGTTAATTTTTTCAAATAAAATTTGATCATTGAATGTCTACAAATTAATGACTTCATAAGCACAGTATTGATCAGAAAACCAAACCAATTAGGTTATATTAACTGAGTCTCAGTTGTTGTATTTTATACTCCATATAACACACGCGTCACAAATGAAACAATGGGCGTATTGAAGTCGACTCCTGTAGAATAATGTGTTCTGCGAAATGTTTATATAAAGTTGTCGGAAAATATAATCCCCGAGTCCCGTTGCTTCCCCGGGGATGGTCCATTTGTACGAAGTAATGGATTTAGCATATTTCATGTTTATAAATTAAACAAAACAAAATGAATACACAAATGAGAACGACTGTGAAATATTCTGACTCTGGTTTATTTCAAGCAATAACATCATTCAATATACAAGTACAAGGTATGCTAACACGCGCGGATTATTTGTTTTTTATCTGTGGTTCGAGACCTAAAAAGCATTTTAAATCAAATATCTATTTATGGAACAAAATAAAAAAATATTAATTGTTCCTTGAACAATGATGTAAAACTCCATATCAAATAATTAATACGAATGAACACGTCAGTTTTATTATTTATTATGGAAATGACATGTTTCGCCCTTCTAAGGCATTATCAAATATGATGAAACATCAACCCGTGTCAGTTTATATACACTAGTAAATGGAGCAGAATATGGTAATTAACGATAATTGATGTGACTTTATACAATTTTAACAAAGAATTATTTGGGTAGGTAATTTACCATATTCTGCTCCATTTACTAGTGTATATAAACTGAAACGAGTTGAAATCGTCACATTTGATAATGCCTTAGAAGGGCGAAACATGTCATTCCCATAAAATGTAATAAAACTTCTAGAAAACTGACGTTTTCATTCGTATTAATTAAGACAAAATATATTCAATGAGCTAGTATGTTTATTGTACATATCATATGTTTCACATTATTCTAATACTTAAAGCTGAAAATCGCTGTATTAAGTTCTGATAATTGATAGATTGGGTTTCTTAGTTATATACCTATATTTTATTTAATATATAATATTTACATAAATATTCGATAAAGATTATATAATACAATTATATACGTGTTTCTGTGATATTTAAATGCCGGTAAACTTAATTACAAATAGCTGATTGGTTCAGAAAATTTACGTAAATTGAAAAGCTCCTAAACTGAAGAATATTACTTAACGCATTTATTATTTACAACTTCGGAAAGCAAAGCATTCTGGGAACTCTATAATATTACCGTAATTAAACAACATTATTTCAACTTTACTGTTTTGTGATATTCAAATCTTCTTTCTACTAACATGTTGACAATGTACGAGTACATCTGAATATTCTGTGCAACGTAAATAATACATTATATGTGCTTAAGTATAATTAGTTATCTATATCATAGTGTCTTATTCCTCTCTCGGCCATCCATTGCCCGAGTTTAATGAATGTCTTCTGTATGGCCAGTAAGACTACTAATTAAACTGAGAATGGATTCTCTCATATTTCAATCCGCTGCAATTTATAAATTAACTACTGATAACCGAAATACATTACATTGTTCTACATAACGTTCGCATATTAAATTGCATTTTTTTAAACTTATACCATATAAATTTTTCCTACGGATTCGCATATTTTTATTATAAACATTATTAAAATAATATAATATAAGTATAAAAAACACTTTATTATGAGTAAGTAGGCGCTACTAGCTCAAGGAATTTTATTAAGTTTTATATGGAATGACGTGTTTCGCCTTTCTAAGACTTTATCAAATGTCTTTTGTTAATGCCTTAGAAGGGCGAAACATGTCATTCTATATAAAACCTAATAAAACTCTTAGAAAACAGACGTTTTCATTTATAATATCTAAAAAATGTTCATGAGTAAGCGGCGCCTACTTACTAATAAAAATGTGTTTTATTATACAGAGTATTAAAAGTGTGTTTAATTGAGTTCTTAGATATTTTATTTCACATTTTTTAAAAAGCACCTTTAATAATATATTATCTCATTTTTATGATTCTCAGAGTATAAATAAAATTAATTATAAGTAGCAAAAATTACTTTTGTCTATTTTATAAGCATTAGAAGGAGAAAATCTTTGTGTGAATTTTAATTTTAAATATTAGCATTAATACGTCGTATAACGTTAGACTATTAAATTGCATTAATCGATTTATGTACATAATCCAAAAAACGCTATTATGTGAATCAGCTGATCCTCAAACACTGTTATCTAAGAAGCTGCTGAGTTGCTCGATGTCTCTCCAGTGGTTCACTTGGAAGCTGTCTCCCCCACGTACGGAGTCGGGCCGGACCATGTGACTTTAGCGTCTTGCCATCTGCAAATAAAATTCATAATGTTTCATTTTTGCATCAAAGGGCAAAGCTATATCTACTAACTTAGTAACCATCACGCCGTATCTCCGTAGGGGTGGGCAGAAAGAATGGACCGCTACGCTGTTCTTTCCTGGCATGTTTTTCTTACTTCATCGTGTCATGCACGCACGTCGATTTCTATGACTACGATGTATACGGATAAATCATTAACATATTTGCTTTTTTCATCCATTCCAGGTGTCTGAACCATCTTAATGTGCCTTTCATTTCTTATATTTGAATTTAACACATTATCATATACAGATTTACCACGTAATCGTCTAAATGATCTCATTTCTTAATTCTCTATCATACTGATCCTGTTTTTTGCTAATTTTATATTTCACTTTCAAACATATGAGTCGGCACAAGAATACCATTATACACTGGCATATATTTTTTGTTGATACAGTTTATTAAATGTTTTGTTGCGAAATGGCTTGATCAACTCTTAAAACTCTCTTTGATTCTGAAAAGATTTTTTTTAATAAATAACTAATTTTCTAAAATTTTCATTACACCTACATTTTTTACTAAAACATAACAAATTAACTAACCATCACGCCGTCTCCCCGAAGGGGTAGACAGAAAGAAATGGACTACCACACTTTTCTTTCCTCACATGCACGCGCGTCGATTTATCTGACTCCTCACATCGCCGACATTCAATAATTGATTTATTTGATTGTGCCACTTTTCCTTAGTCTTCTTCTATTTCTGGTTCCATTTACATCGTTAACATATAATTATTTTACAAAAATATTAATATGGAAATTTATTTGGAAAAACTTTTATATTTCCCTCGACTCTCTCATATTAAATAACACACTTGCATATATAGCAATGTTATCAACAAAGAATGAATCCATAATGTTCAAAATAAATCCAATTTATTTTTAAAAACTAAATCCGCAACATATCAAAAAATATTACGATTTTTCATATCAAATATATCTTATTATATTCTCATATCAAAAAAGATTACTATTTGATAGCAAAAACCATTAAGTGATGGGTTTTAATATATTTTAAAATGGTATAACACATTTTCTCTCGATCATGCCCTGATAACATTTCCAATTTGTAAGCGATACCCCCTCTGTAAGAGTGACTGACTTGGTGTGAATGAGCTTTTCCAGAGGGGTGGCGTTGATGTCATCCTTCGAGGCGGTGCCCCCCTCCTCCAGGGCGCGCGTGTCCACGGAGAGGGTCACGTGGCACCCTCCGCAGGTGTAGTACTGCAGGTCGAACCTGAAATATGTAAGTACTCGTATATACCGTCAGAGTAGTTCATACTATCATATTATCAAGAATATATACAACGGTGTATTGCTTAATGCAAAAACGTTTTGTATAAGTAATATCAGGTTTGCAGTTCTTCGACTTTATCCGATTTTTCGTCAATTCAAAGTTAATGTTAATTTGATTAAATATTTTTTACTTAAATCTTTTGATGGGAGCTCATTTTGAATAATAATTATATATTTTTTTAATGACTACTTCCACTTTTTGTCTATATTTCAAAAGCGACCTCCAGACTGATAACGACAAATAGTGGAAGTAGATATTAAATAAACATAACAATGAGACTATACTGTTTGAAACATTTTCTGAGAGAAAATTCATTAAAATTGTGTTATTGTATTTTTTTCAGTATATTTTGATACCCTGACGAAACTCCGGCGGGAGCGAAACCGGTTGCTGTTAATAACAAATAAAGTGGTTTAGATACGAATATTACAAGTTTATTATTATTATATTTTATTTATTTGAATTTCGAGAAGATAGCTCGCCTCCGTGTGATTTGAATTCTATTTCGGCCCAACAAGGGTGCTTAATTCTTAAGATTAATCAAATATAATCAAATCAGTTTATTTTCTCAAAAAACATTACAAATATATTTAAATTTCAAGGCATCTTTTTAAGAATAGGTAAAATGGCAGGAACGCATGAGAGATAGTTCGGCTTTAGAAACACAAGAAACTCTCTCAAATGTAAAATATTCTCCGAGGTGTTCATGTAAAACAAACTAACTGTCGTTCCCTCCGGCATCACTAGTGTCACAGATTCTCTCAGCGTGACCTTGAAAAGTCAGTTTACTCTCGTAAATGACCCATTATAACTCCAGGAAAGTAACAGGAAAACCCAAAATGCGATGGATGAACTCTGTGAGCGCTTATATAAAACATCCACACTGCAGATAACAAATTGGAAAACTAGCACAGCAGACAAGACAGAGACTTCTGAATTCAGCCAAGTGTATCCAGGCCTATCAAGGATAAAAAATGATCCAAGTCTATTTAAACCTTCTTGGAATATTATATTCAAAATAGTTTGTATAGTCTGTTACAGGGCAGTAAGTAGAATGATAGTATCCATCCTCACCTTCGTTCAGCGTGATAGTTCCTGAGCAATTCGCGGTTAGTGTTGAACATCATCCCAAAATGTCCGCCACAATATGTGACCTAAAATCAACCTCATGTTGTTAAATTCGATTAAATAGTTTTGTATTCAAAATAATTATCACTAATTATAGTTCTGGTGAATAAGTACCCAAATGGGAAGCGCGGGAGTCTTCAATCTCGACCCTGGCGGCTGTCTGTCGTCCTCGGGCTGCTCTTCGGATCCCCTCCACTCCAGCATCCCAATGGAGCTCCTAGATAGTACACCGTACTGTGGCAAAGCCTGCAAATAATAAATTAAGAAATTTTATCCAATTGCAACCAACAGAAAATAATTTGTGTATAGTGCCTCTATTAATAGATTAATCCTTGTACACAACTCAATAAAGAATCGTGATAATTTTCAGATGTCCTATTTTGTTTAAGATAATGAGTAATTTTTTTCGTGTAGTTATGGACATATTTTAGGAATGTTTATAAAATAAAAACAGTGCTTTTTATTAGTTTATTTAAATAGACGTGATTCTTACTCATATTTTTCATTTATGTCTTAATACATCAACTACCAAAAGTAAAACTGAATTCTAACTCGATAAAAATAAACCAGAATAATGGAATTCCAGATTATAATGGAAAAAAATTTTTGAAACTTATAAAATCTTTCTATATGCGTAAGTGAATCCATTTTTAAATTAATACAATCTTGTCAAATTTAATTGTGTTGTTCTTTACTACGGGTCGAAATATCACATTTCAAATTTTATGATAATTTAATGACAATAAGAACATACGTAGTGATCTTCATCACCCACGTAGATGACCCCATTGTGCAGATACGGGGTAGCCCTTCCCGTCAGAAGCAGCATCACGACATTAAGAGACCCTTCTACCTGACCAGAGACCAGGTATCCAGTTTTGTCGTCCAGATCTTTCTTCAAACTGTAAACGAAAAAATTAAAAGTCTTAGTTTAAATATCGCAACACAATTTATCTGCTTTGTATGAATGAATATTTTTTAATTAATCTTATGATAATTACACTGCGAAATTAACATGTTTATTATTTTTTACTGAAACTATTCAAAGATTACGTTCTAATGAAATGATACGAAATAATGAAGAGTTTATCTTGGAATAGTGAGTATGAGAAAGATGTAATATTTTTTAACATCGTACATGACGATGAAGATTGCGATGATGAGCTTGTGATGAAGACTCCTTAGTGAATTTACACAAACTTATACAAAAGATCAAATATGTACTAACTTCTGTATTTCTCTGGTCAGTATGACAGCATACAATAATAGCAGAGCGCCGCATCCTGGTTCTTCCTCAAACTGAAATTGATCCACAACAGATTTTTAAAACTGCACAGGCCTTTAAAAATTTATAAATACTTAATCAGTACATTTCGTGTTTTTTTTTTAATTTGTAATCGTTACTTCTTATTTGATGAATGACCTCATCGCACGAGTGAATCGAGCACAAAATATCATGTTTATTTTTAAGTTTCTTAAACTCCTATCTAGATAAGTGCGTGGTATATCATGGTTGATTATAATTTTATTTTATTCTTAGATTACTTAAAATTGACGTTTCGGATATCTTTTCAGTCTCCATATTTTTGTCTCCAGATTTTATTAAGAATTTCAGTAAAATAATAGCCAAAGCAAACACTGTTTATATAAACTTTCGAATGAAGCACTTAATTTTTGGCGTGACATTGTTAAATAAAATAATAATACACTTTTAGTAATTTGTATCTACACCACTTTATTTGGTTACACCAACCAATAAAGAAAGAAATATTAAATAAAGGATATTTTGTATTTCTTTCTTCGTGTGTTGTTTTCCGATTTTATATTTAGTTTACTCTCTCACCCTGACGAAGCTCCGGCGGGAGCGAAACCGGTTGATGTTAACAAATAAAGTGGTGTAGATACAAATTACTTAACTAACTAACTAACTAACCATCACGCCGTCTCGCTGAAGGGGTAGGCAGAAATAATGGACTGCCATACCTTTCTTTACAAATTACTTAAAGTGTATTATTATTTTATTTACTGTTTATATACCTACGCCAATGCCAAAATCTAATATCATATATTCCATTGCACCGATAATACCGATTTGATTTAGAATTTGACATTAAGTTATGAAAACCTATCACCTTAAATGTTCAAGAGCGTATGTTATGTCTACAATTGTATTTCAATGCTACAGTGATTCTTTCAATATGTATGAACTTCTGTTCTGTTTGCGATGGCAAATCAATTGGTTTTTATTTGAAAATATCAAGAAAATGAAATTTGAATAAAAGTTTTAATATATAATATTAACTGTGTTACATTACTTGGACATTATCAATTATACTACTTAGGCTGTTAAATCCAATAGTGTCCTAGCAATGTTAAACATTACCTTCTCTTTATAATATTATAAAACTTCCAGATTAACTTATGTTTTCCCCATTATAAAACATTTAACATTTAATATTACACTATTTTTCAAACAAGAATTAATTATGCATGAATCACAGGATATAATTATTTTTGCATATTTATAGTCTATTAAAATAAAAGCATAACATTGTTATCCAATGTTTTATCGCAATTAAAACACAAATAATTTGAATGTACAATATTTTAAAATGACGCGGAGTAACAGCTATCCCATAGTTTTAATTAAATTTCGCGGAAAACATCATTATTATTTGACAATGTAGTTGAATGTGCTCGAATATACGTCGTTAGAGGCCTTTCATTGAGGAACAAATGGTGCACTGGCAGTCAATAGTCCGAAAACTATTGTTTTCGTGTAATAACGTTTTCACCGCCCGTTACACGTGCACTAATAGCGCTTACTGAAAAAATAATTATTAATTTAACTAACTGACTGGCCATAGTGCCGTTTTCCCGGAGAGGTGGATAGAGGATGAACCTCCACACTACTCTGTCTTTACATACCTCTAGAGATTTCTCTACAATCATACACCGTAATACACACACTTGTCGATTTTTTCAACTTCAAATGTAGCCAATTTTTAATAGATAATTAATTTATAAACAGTAAAATTACATTTTTTCTTTTTCTTTTTTATATACTTTGTACACACACTCACTTTTTAAACAAATTAAAATTAAATATCAAACATGTTTCAGACTACCCGGTCCTTCCTCAGTTATTATATATTATATAGATATTTAAAATATTGTAAAATTGTTTACAAATATGATAAGTTTTGAAACTTATCATATTTGTAAACAATTTTATAATATCTATTATGTTTTATGTACAAAGTATATAAAATAAACAATTTTATAATATTATATTTTAAACATGTATCTTTATAATATGTATCACGGAAGAAGGATTGGTGGTCCGAAACATGTCTGATATATGTCATTTTAATAGTGTTGTATATAAATATACGTAAATAAATATAAAAAATATAAATATAAGTAAATAAAATAAAATAAAAAGACAAATAAATTTTATAATATTTTAAATATCTATATAATATCACTGAGGAAGGACCGGGTAGTCTGAAACATGTTTGATTTTTAATTTTAATTTATTTAAAACGTGTTTGTTGTATACAAAGTATATAAAAAAGAAAAAGAAAAATATAAAACATCTACAACACAAAGTATGGCAAACATAAGAAAGATAAATTATTAAACTGGATAAAATTACTGTTAAATTTTAATGTATCGGCCGAAACGATGGATAATTTGGTCACAACATGTTTTCCTCTGTGTCTTTTTCCATTCACACTGCTTATATACATTTTTTTATCATTATTCTATCATCCATTCTTTCCGTATATCCAAACCGTCTATGTGATCCTACTTTTAATTTACTTAGGATGCAATCATCTTCTTTGTTATTTCGTCGTTTGGTATCCTATCATACATCGTTTTCCCGCACATTCTTCTTAGTGAGCTCATTTCTACGGCATTTATCCCTATTTTTCAGAATTGCAAAATTTGCACAAAATAAATTTCAAATTCAATTTTTCCGCAATATTAATAGTGTCTATAATCTCTTCTGAAACAATAGAATGCAGCAATGGTTTTAAAAACTTTGCTGGAAAACACCAACCATGATACACGCACGTACCTTTTTTAAGTTTGCATATAACTTTTACAAGTCAATATTTATTAAAACCTAAAATTTGTTTTTAAATTAAACACTTTAATGTTTCATAGATCTTCCCACAGTTGAAGCTTCATCCAACTCCTTCCAGTTTCCTAAATTCAAAGTTTTTATCATGTTTACCATCTCTTGCATCGACGTGTTCGTCTATTGTTAGTAACAGCACATCAATTAAAATTTTATTTTATTTGATTAAATGGTGTTTTAAAAAATAGGTTTAGGTAGGAAATTGCATACGTACCAGGTACAAGTAAGTTTTGACGAAGATTTGAAGGTCATCCAGATTATTGAACTCGAACAAGTTGAGCTTTAAAATAAAAATTTATGCCAATCACTATTTATAGGTATAGTACATATTGATTTGATTTATAATATTATTTCATATTATTTTACTTGAGAGGTTGTTACAGTTATCACTTTGAAGGGCTAGAATGTATACATACACATAAATTCTCAAAACAATAATAATAACAAAAACATAATAAATTCTCAAAACAGTCTTAAATAAATATATTTTGCATCAAAATAAGATCTTGTGAGGTATAAAAATACAAATATGAATTTATTGGCAATGCAAAATCATCATTTTAAAATTTATATCAACCATCTTGTTAGAATGAGACCTCCGTCCAGGAGTGGGCGGATACAAACTGATGATGATGATGATGATGGTGATGATATAATATTTACTATTATTTTGTTATTTTAAAAAAATCATCTCTAAGCCTTGATAAATTTGTAGGGAAAATGTGTTTGTAATGAAGCATTTCAGCTCGCTAAATGATACGAGAATTTCCCTCTCGACCTCATAATCTGGCCGCAGCTCGGGAAATCCTTTATTTTTGTTCTAACCCCAAATTAAAAACTTTTAACAATCTTCCCCAGCTAAAGTAATTAATTGAATAGGTCTAATTCATTGAGCTGATCGCTTTCGAAGTGATTAACTCTTTAGAAGTTGAGTAATAATTAATTTATTGTTAAGCGAAGACCCACTCTTCAATGGAAACCGCCCGGCTTCAAATAAAACTTTTAATGAATCGATGTGTTTACTTTGGAGAGCAGCTCGCGAGATCATTTCGGTGGGAACTTGTCTAGACGTTTGACATTAATCAAATGAAATACTGATTTATGTTAACAAAGAAACTGAATAATTAATCTAATGTCAATGGATTTAAAAAGGGAAAGTCGTGAAAAACGTACAATATGAAACGAATCATCCCCCTGTAGATCTTGTTTCAATCCAATGATTCAATTGATAAAATAAAAACGTTTATACAACAACAACAACAAACCATCACGCCGTTTCCCCAAAGTGGTTGGCAGAAAGAGTGAACCGCCACACTACTCTATCCTGACATACCTCTCTAGATTCCTCCACATTCAAACAGCGATTCATACACGCACGTCGATTCTTCCGGCTTCTGACATGACCAACCTTAAAAATTTGATTAATTTGGTCATGCCATGTTTTCCTCGGTCTACCTCGACTCCGTACTCCATTTACATCGTTAACGTATACTTTTTTAATCAATCTTTCTTCACCTATGCGCTCCATATGTCCGAACCAACGCAGCGATCCTTTCATAATTTTGTTCATAATACCTTCTATAAGAAAACGTTGATATTATTATAGTTATGATATGGAATGAAAGTTATATAAATTATACGAATGTAAACGTCTATTTTCTAGAAGTTTTATTATAGTTTACGAAAATGACATGCTTCGCCATTCTAAGCATTATCAACTACAATAAAACTTTCATAAAGCAGACGTTTTCATTCGAAATAATTATTTAATATGGAGTTTTACATCATTGTTCATATAACAATAATTATGAAAAATGAATAAAGTTAAAAATGTTAATAACAATATGTGAAGACTTTATTTATACAATATATTGTTTCTTGGACAATACTCCACATTCAGTGATTAATTCGAATGAAAACCAATCTATTTTCTAGAAGTTTTATTATATTTTATGTTCTACCTTTCTTAAGCATTATCAAATGTCAACACATTTAATTACAGCCTTAGAAAGGCGAAACTTGTCACTAACATAAATTATAATAAAACTTCTAGAAAATAGACGTTTTCATTCGAATTAATCGGGTTTTTTTTTTGTTAACGAAAGAGATTTTTTGCAGTTAAAAGTCAATGTTTATTATAGCATTTATTCTATTAAAGTTTGCATATTTTTTATTTTAGATTTAGTCATTGATCAGTTTATAAATGTCAACCGGTTAGAATATCATCTACAGCTTCGTCAGGACTATCACAGATGTAATCGTCTTTTAGCAGTAAAATACAGGGGTTGGAACAAATAACTGAATAAATTAACGATATTAAAAATTACAACAACAAGCATTTATATTATGACGTTAGACTAGATAAATAAATATGATTTACTTAAATTAAAAATGTGTGGATGTGAAGAATCTGTTAAAGAATCTGTTAAAGAATCTGTTAAAGTACGACCAAATGTAAGAGGGAGATAGTCAACCTATCGTAGAAGCATTGTAGCTGTTAGTTAGTGTAATATTTTAGTTTCAAACCAGCGCCCTTATTAAATTGTTCGTCGTCTCTTTGTTTGTGACTCTCGTTTAATTAATTTAATGAACTGATATTCTATATGAATAAATATCGGTAATATTCACATCAGTGGCTCGCCATGATAAATTTTCACAGTGGAAAATAGAACTTAATTATGTAATTTGAGCATCCACGTTCAAACGTCAGATTGTAGGGTTAATAATTTTACTTTCGGGGTATAAGGAAGCATGTGTTTTTTCTAATATTTATTTTTTTAAATATTAATTTTTTTATGTGTACAGTTCCACGTAAAAAATCTTTTATTTCGTTTAGCATATAAAAATCATTGGCATGTTTTTATTATGTTTCAATCCAAGGGATTGGTTTGCAGCAAAATATATTAATATCTTTGCTGGTTCATGGGATGCCACTTTGGCTTTTTTTATGTGGTAGTTTCCAGTTACTTTTCATATGTTAATAAACAACATGTTACTAAAACCCAATAAGGGTATATATATAAAATATCTTCACAAATATAGTATTAAAACTATCGGGTGCAGAATTCACACACTTGTCAAGCAAGTGCAAAAAGGACCTTCGTGTCAGAGTGGGAGGTAAATATTGTTTATACAACAAACTTATGAGTTATATAAATACAAAGAGTTTTTAAATAGTCCATTGTTTAGGCCGTAAGCCGCAACTCTATGATACTTCAACATTATTAACTGTTCAATTTACAACACTCTTTATAATATTACGTTTTTTATCATACATTTGTTCAGAATGTCGCGACGGTTGTTTCGCCAACCGATGTTGGCATCATCAGGTGTTACAAACAACTGGTGCAAAATGGCGTACTGCTACTATCTGAAATATCGTGTCATGCGATCCTTGCACCGCCAAGATGTGCATTCCACCGCCGTTCAACGCGACGAATCAGAAAATCCGCCCTCCGTAGAGACGATACGGTTTAGTTCGATGTCCTCAGACTCGATGGGAAGAGAAGTTCGATGTTTTCGTCATCCTTCATCTTGTCAAATAATAATTAAAGAACAATTAATATGACATGATGTTTCAAATAGTAATCGGTTGGTGAAACAGCTACCGCGAGATTGTTATATTATAACTGTTAATAAACAAAATAAAGAAAAAAATATATATCTGGGTGTGGACTTGTGTTGGCAAACGGATCTACCATATGAAGTAATGGGTCAAGTAAACAAGGCTGCGGCCATTTCAGAAAATTTTAAGAAAACAATATGGAAAAACACTAACATGAAGATTTGCAGCAAAGTCAGAATTTATAAGGCTTGGGTGCGACCCATTATGGCATCCATGCGATAAATAAAAATAAAAAAAGACTATTTTAACAAGTGAAGTAGTAAAAGGTGAATTATGAAAAAGATGCGCCTTTATGTTTATTGGCAGTTTAACTTATTGATCACAAAAAACGCGCTCAGAGTTTCAGAAATGAAGACTCTCAGAAGCATATATAGCAAGACACTACGAGATAGAATAAGGAACTCAAAGATAAGGAGATATGCAAGTTCGAGGATGTCATTAGATGAGGAAGGCAAAGGAGAAGATACTGTTATGCACATGGAGAAGAATCAAACTTCACCTCATTGTGTTGCACAGCCAACCCCAAGGTAGACGACCCCCGGGAAGACCACCAAAGAGATGGTTCGATAGCTGTGAGTCAACCTCGCAAAAGGCCAGTACTCATAAGAAGCAGCCCAAAAGGCTTACATAAAGAAAAAGAATAAAGCGGGAAGACAAAAAAAGAGTTTTCAAATTAATTTGAAAGTATTTATAAGTTGTGCCGTTCTCTGGACCATGGAAGGCGAAAAGCCAATTAGAAAACAACTCTCTAGACGCAAATGGCAGTGGATCGGTCACACTTTGAGACGGAATCCAGCCTGCATCGCTCAGAGCGCACTAAACTGGTCCCCTATGGGGAGTAAGAGAAAGCGAGGCAGACTTAGAGCCACCTGGAGAAGAACCCTGCAGGACGAGGTTAAGGCAGCAGGCCTCACTTGGGATGATGTTAGGCATCAGGCATGCGATAGAGTCGGGTGGAGAAGGTTCCTTGAGGCCCTATGCACCACGGAGGTGTGACAGGACAAAAAGAAGATGAAGAAAATTTGTGAGTTTAATTCATAGATGTCACTATTATGTGAAATTACGATTAGGCTTTTCTGATGGTTTCTTGTTCAATGTAACTTCTGGATAACCAGACTAGTTAGAGAAATCCGTTACTGATTTGCATAGCGCACACAAAACAGAGCAACACACCCGACCGCCCGGTCTGTGCCCCTCGCTCACGCCCGGCCCACGCCTGCACGGCAGTGGACAGTTATGAAACCACTGTCAATAGAGATGCACTTAATGCACAGAATTCGTCTGTTTATTGACATTTGGTCACCAGTCAACCCTGCCTGCTTTCATGCGATATGTTCCCAATCTGATTGAAAATAGTCCATTTTAATTAAAATTATTCAATAGAGATTAACAAAACTGTGTTATTAATTTGGTTTCTTGTTTACTTACATAGATTATTAATATTTTGTTTCCTGTGCGGTATTACTAACATACTTGCCACAATTGTACTGTTATGAAAATCAAATCAAATCAACTCAAATCAGTTTTTTTTTTTCGAAAGTTAATACAAATATTTTTTAAAGTTTAAAACATTTATTGAGAAGAGGCAAAATATAATAAATATATAATAACAGGAACGCATGAGAGATGATTCTAGATTAGGAATACAAGATACTCTCCAAAGTCAAGTGTATTTGTCTTCTGAACGTACTTTCACGAATATGAATGACATCGATCTCCGAAACGATCATGTTCAGCAGTTTGATTGCTCTCCTCACCGGCATCACCAGAGGCAGGTTGGTTCTGCATGCTGGGAGATAAAACAGTCTGTGCTGACGCTGCCAAGGATAACCATCCGGAACATAAAGATGGATAGCCTCCAAGATGACGAAATTCTCAAAGAATCCCCTGATAAGTCTGAAAAATGGGTAAGTGTGCACCCATCCCTTCTTATCTGTAAGCTATGGGTCCCCAGCATGTCCAAGAGGAATGCAATGGGATAGAACCACGGATAGCTACCAAACTCCCTCATGTAGAATGTGTGATACCGATGTATGGAAGCGAAGCATGAAACTGACAGAAGAAGGACGAGAGCAGAATAAATGCAATTGAGATGAGATCCCTTAGACGTATGTGTGTTTAAACGATGTCCGACAGAATTTCGAATGCTGATTTAAATCAGTATTATGAATAAAATTTGAAAGAATCACAGCGGTGGTTTGGATGGAAAAAGAATGGTTAAGTATACGTTAACGATGTGAATAGAGTTCGGAAACATGGGAGACCGAAGAAACCTCAGCGTGATTAAACTAATCCAATTTTAAAAGGTCAACCATGTAAAAAATTCTAATTTTTAACACCTTACCTCATTCAACGTGCGTGCACACAACATATGAATGTTGAGAAAGCAAAAGAAGTAGGCCAGGAAAAAATAGTATGGTGGTCCATTTTTTCTGCGTACCCATTCGTAAAGGGTTAGTTTGTTAATTGGTTATACTGATTTTATAAAAAATTTACCAATTTTATATGTTTTAAACACAAGCGATTATAAATCGGGACTTGAGCGAATTATCCGTGCGATAAATCAAATTAAGACTACTTAACGAATTGAAGTAATAAATGGTGAATTATGAAAAAGATGCTCCTTTGTGTTCTCCATAGATGGCGTTAGTGGGTCGGTTGTATAAGTTAATCTTGAATAGATTCACAAGTGCAACCAAATCTACATAGATGGACAATTGAAACTGACACGTGAAGATAGGTATGGATTTTGAAGTATATATACATCTTCCAAAAATTTGTCATGCATGATCATAATAACAAATGTGGAATGGGGAATGTTGTAATTACATAAAGCGTGCGCTTAACCCAACCAATGACAGGTCATAAGTCCTGTAAACACCTTGATCATCCATCTTCAGTTTGCGTCTTCGTCTCTATTGAGATACAATTAAATTTGAATTGACCACCCTTTGGTGAAAATCCAGAATTTCGTATACAAGTATAAGTATACATTCACAAAAATATATGCTCCTTTGTGTTTATTGACAGCTTTACTTATTGATGTTTAAAAAACATTTAGCTATTTAATTCAAAGTTTTAATAATTTATGTAATTGGACGATTTTCAACTTACTTCTAGTTTAATGGTGATTCATACAGATAAAGCATAGAGATTATATGATAACAGTATCATGTAACCGATGTTTAGTTTAAATATCTCGTTTAAAAGCTAATGATATGGAGATATTTTTGAAAATAATCGGTACGAAATATTTATAAGTAATTTTTTTGTTGTAAATCGCCTTCCCTTCGGAATTTGTCAATTAAAACAATTTAAATGTTTCTATCCGTGTTTCCTAATGTAGACCGATAGTACCAGTTTTTTTACTGACGATAAATGCCGGTTATATTAATTAATTAAGGGAAAAAAATATGACCATACTGTTTTTTTTGTAATTAATTTTATATAACAGCTGACGTTGATAATTAAAATAAAAAAATTAATTCATTTTATCTGATATATGGTTCACATTCGGATAATGACAGACATGACATAAATTTTCGAATGAATAGGTTCTATAACCAATAACCCTGTATAAACGAGGGATAGTAATTAACAGTTAAATGATCTGGTGGAGGCTGAGAGAAGTGATGTTACCTTCTCTGTAATAGAATCCTGGTAGTAGGAGTGCGAGTGCTGCACGTGTATCATGTCCTGTGGCAGGGCCATGAGAGCCCTCTTGTGGTCACCCGCGCATCTCCACACCACCTCAGCTACAGCCAATACCAGCGCCTCCTGTTGCCTCAGAGTGTCGGGCCGGAGGAGACTGATAACATCATTGATTGTTAATACAAATGCAAATTAACAAACTAACAGGTAAATAAAGACATTGAAGGTTACCCGCCGCTTACCCGAAGCTGTTATAGGACACAGCGGCGCCATTTCGTCAGCTTCGCTCAAACAATTCCTAGATTCGCCCCCCATCCATGCAGGACTTATATTAGCTGGAGAATGCACCATTCCAGAAAAAAAGCAAAAGGCAAAAGGGTATCTAGGCCACATATAATCCAGTTTAATTTCAATCCACTTCTCTATGTCCCATTCTAACAAAACAATGCAAAATATGGTACACGATTTTATGGCTATTATAAAATTGTGACAGAGTGTGGGATGGGAGATAAAAATTGGAATAATGAAAGAAGTAAAGAAATCTTAAGTTAATAGAGAAAACAGTCATGGAAACTAGGGACAGGAACACAGGGAATCTAACATTTTAATGTGTATAATTTAAAAAGAAAATTGATACAAGAGGAAAGAACGGGGCCCCCGCAAGGTACTCCCTCTCCCTCGACAAGGAGTCCGATACCCCCTCAAAGGGGTGGATGAAACATGACAATTTTAAATCAATATCTGACTAACTTACTAACCATCACGCCGTCTCCATGATGGGGTAAAAATAATGGACCGCCACACTGTTCTTTCCTGACATACTTATTCCGTTTCCTCAACATCGTGTCATGCACGCAAGTATACTTATCTATCTCCTCACGTGGCTGACAATGATTTGATCGTGCCACGTTTTCCTCGGTCTTCCTCTATTCTTTATTCTTTCCATGTGTCAAAATTATCATAATTTCCCTTTCATTCACATTACATTATCTTCTTATATTTAAATTTGATACTCACATAATATACAAATTTAGCACAAATCATCCAAGAGATCTTATTTAGACTGCATTTATTCTACTCACATCCTTCTTTTGCCAGTTATATGCTTCACTTCTGTGCATGAGTGTCGGGACAAGAACAATATTATGCACTACTATTATTGAAATACGCATGATGACAAAACTCACATGATGGGGAAACTCACATAGGGATAAAACTCAAATGATGTGGAAAATCACATGATGGGGAAACTCACATGACTGGGAAACCCACATAACAGGAAAACTCACATAATGAAAAAACTCAAATGATGCGGAAACTCACATAATGGGGAAACCCACATAAGGGTAAATCTCACATAATGGGAAAACTCAAATGATGTGGAAACTCACATGATGGGGAAACTGACATAAGGGGAAAACTCACATAATGGGAAAACTGAAATGATTTGGAAACTTACATGATGGGGAAACTCATATGATGGGAAAAATCAAATGATGTGGAAACTCACATGATGGGGAAACTCAAATAAGGGGGAAACTCACATGTCGGTGGGCAGGTGCCTCCCGTGCTTATCCCGAGGCCTCTGGAAACTTGTGGAAACTCATATGATGGGGAAACTCAAATAAGGGGTAAACTCAAGTATTGTGGAAAATCACATGATGGTAAAACACTCACATGAGGGGAAAACTCACATAATGGGAAAAATCAAATGATGTGGAAACTCACATAATGGGGAAAATCAAATGATGTGGAAACTCACATGATGGGGAAACTCATTCAATGGGGAAACTCACATGTCGGTGGGCAGGTGCCTCCCGTGCTTGTCCCGAGGCCTCTCGGTGCCGAAGAGCAAATGCTTGAGAACGTGCGCGCCCAGGGCCGTGAGGAGGCCGCGGGTACCGTTGCGAGGCGCGCTGAACCCGTAGGCCTGCGGCTGCGAGGGAGCCCGCAGGCCCAGCCCCGTGCGGACCCACTCCCCGCGTGGAGGGCAGCACGCCGAGCCGAAGGAGACGTTACGCAGTTCCTTTAAGCACATGCAAAATTAATTAATATTTATTTAAAATTACTAAGTTTATTACGATGTAATTAAAAACCATTGCTGTTGTTTACAACGCAAGCTATGAAAAGTATGCAATGCAAAGGCTAAGGAACTGTGACATTCTAGAAAACAAAATTCTATTTTTTTATTTATTATCGGTATTATAATTATAAAGCGGTTGCGGTAGAAATAAAGAGAAAAGTGGAAGTTGTTACAAAAACATCGTTTTATTTAATATACTTTAAATCGGATTATATTTAATATCACAGTGTTTTAAATTTTTCTTCCAAATATATTTACAAGAACATGGAACTTATGAAGCTTAACGGGAATTTTGATGGACTTAATGGTTTATGGTGTATGGTTCACAAGGGGTCTCCCTCAGCTGAGTGAACTGACCACAGCTTCTTCCTCTGTGATGGGCGTTCCTCCCGTGACCGGCACGCGGGACCCCACCAGCCCCCTGCTGTTGCGGGCGTACAGGACTTTCTCTGGAACAGAACGAGAGCACAGAGTAACATCAACTTTACTTCGTTTCGGTAAAACTACAACATTAACATATTTTTATCCTAATAACATCACAAAAGCTCTTTTTTAAGAAAGCAAACAGCGATTATAAAACATATATGTAATGGAATTAATTCCGATACCAATAACAAAACAAAAATTAATGTATGAAAACAATAGAATATAGCCAATTACTCGTACTTCCTACTACAATAGAATAATTTGAAATAAAATCGAAATTTAACTAATACTAACAATTGAACGCTAAGGGATTAACACTGTGGAATTCCATAGTAATATAATTAATTCCGTCAATAACAAAACAAAAAAAGCTCAGGTTTATTTTTAAATTTAAATAATTGTTTTGAATTTAAAATTTGGTTTTTTTTTATTAGTCATTCTTTGTTTAGTTTTTATTATATGTTTACATCTGAAGATGGAGGTATCCTCCGAAACATGTCGTGTTTTTTTAATATATTGTGGATTTAACAAAGCTATTTTCAATTTTCTAAGTATAATATTTATTGTTTATTTATTTATTGATCATTTACCAAGTACATGGTTTTAATACCTCCCAACTGGGGTAACCCGTTCTAGGGAGGCATTCCTAGTACTCTATATAATTTCAATATATAATATAATTTACAAATTTAGGGAGCAGTTAAAGGAAGCAACACATATCCTAAAGTGTATAACATAAAATTAATTGACTTATATATTATATAACACTATTTAAACACTATATTGTCTTATATAACACTATTTAAACTATTTACTTATTTTTAAAAATTATACTACATTCAAGCCGTCCTTTTTTTAATGTCTCCGTAGTTACATGTTTTTTGTAATTGTGCATTGTCATTTTTTGTGGGTCGTTTATAGTTTTGTTAATTATGTTATAGAGTTTGGGTCCAAGATAGTAGAAATGTCTTTGCGCATAAGAAGTTTTAGTTTTTGGTACAAAATGGTTATGTTTGTTGCGTGTGTTGTACGTTTGTTGTGCTTTTAAGTGTCTGTCGGTGTCCTTGTGGTAGTGCACGACTAAATTTCTTATATATAGTTGTATTATGTCCGGTACTTGAAATTCATTGTAAAGTTGGTCTGAGGGGAATCGATATGGTTTTTTGTTGATGACTCTAATTATTGTCTTTTGGGCTACAATGACTGGGTTTAATGTAGTCATTGTAGTTCCTCCCCATCCTATTAAACCGTAGTTTAGGATGGATTGGACGAATGCATAATATACTGTTTTAAGTGTGGTTAACGGTAATATATTTCTAATATTTTTAAAAGTGTAAATAAGGCTTCTAATTCTCTTGGAGACAGCTTCAATTTGGTCTGTCCATCTAAGATGATCGTCTAAATGTATTCCTAAGTATTTGGTAGAAGTAACTTTAGTCAGCGGCAGGCAATTGCAGTTACTATTATTACATGTATGTATAATGAGATTATTTTTTCCTAATGGTTGTCGTCTATTGTCAATAGTTGAAGTTAAATAAGTCGTTTTGTTTGTATTTAAAGTCAAAAGATTATTGTCCAGCCAGTATTTCACAAGTTTGAGTCCTTTGTTTGCCTTCCTAAATGCTTCTTCCCAGGTGTTCGCCTCGAACTGGAGTACCGTGTCGTCTGCAAATACGGTCGTTTCCCCTCCAGTTACAAGTCTGCACAGCGGATCTATGTAAATGAGGAACAGCAATGGGCCGAGTGTGCTACCTTGAGGCACACCGAAGGTAACTGGTTGAGTATCGCTAAGGAGCATTCCAAGTTTTACGGATTGAACTCGTCCAGATAAATAGCTTCTGAACCATTCGAGGGGTCCATCACTGATTCCAATGTCTGAAAGTTTTTTTATGAGGATTTTGTGGGAAACTGTATCGAAAGCCTTTGCCATGTCAAGGAAAATTGATATACAGCATTTTTTGTTATCTGTATTTTTTGCAATTAATTCAGTGATTTTTACTATGGCGTCTTGCGTTCCTCTATTTTGTCGGAATCCATACTGGTTAATCGACAACAATTCATTTTTTTCTATAAAATTTACCAGCTGTTTTTTTATGATTTTTTCTATAATTTTGCTTATTACATTTAGGAGAGAGATTGGCCTGTAGTTGGAAGGGTCGTCTTTTTCTTTGCATTTATGGATTGGAATTATGTTTGCAGTTTTACAGTGATCCGGAAAGGTATTGGAGGTGATACTGCAATTAATGATGTGTGCAAGAGGGGTAGCTACTTCTTCTTTGATGTATTTTAATGTCTTTGTGTTGAGTCCGTCTGGTCCAGAAGCGCATTTATTTTTTAAAGAATTGATCGTTTTTATGATTTCTGTGGCATCGATGCTGGTGAATTTAAATTTATTTTCAGTCAGGAGTTTTGATGAATAGTTTTGGGCAAGTGTTTCTTCATTGGTATTTAAGGCCTTCGTGAGATCCTGTGCTAAATTTTTCCCCACATTTGCGAAAAAGTTATTTAGTTGGTTGGCGATTTGTTTCGGGTCTGTGATATTTTGGTGGTTGTCCTTAATTTCTACAATATCTGTGAGATTATTTTTGTTTATATTGTTAATTTCCTTGATGGAGTTCCAAATAGCCTTAGGATCGCATCTATTTGTCTCTATTTTGTTTTTATAATATAGTTCTTTGGTTTCCTTAATAAGTTTAGTACATATGTTTCTATATCTTTTGTAGTATTTCTGTAGATCTATATTATTTTTAAATAGTTTGGCTTGCTTGTGTAGTTTGTCCCGTTTGTGGATACAACGTATTATACTTAAACTTATCCATGGTTTAATTTTCTTTATTCTATGTGTTATTGTTGTTATTTCTGAGCATTTAGTAATATTAGAGTTTATAATATGATTGAATAGGTCTAGAGCTTTATTTGAATCACTAATTGCCTTCACTTCTTCCCAGGTCTCTGAATTTAGCAACTGTTTTAGGGTGCATAAGTCTGTTTTCGTGTATGTTGTTTGTTTTTTAGTCGGTTTATTTTCCCCAGTTATTTGTATAAAAGTGCTATAGTGGTCAGTAATTGTCGTCTCGATCACAGCTGCTATAATATTACTCTTAGTTTTTATAAAAATATGGTCTATACATGATGCAGATTTATCTGAGATTCTAGTGGGGATGTTGATTGCAGATTGGAATCCATATTGTGCTAGAAGACATTCATACTCGTCTGCCTGCTGGTGTCTTTCTCCAATTGTATTTATATTAATGTCTCCTGCTATGATGGTGTGTTGCACTGGTTTACATTTTTCAAGAATATTGTTAAGTGAATCTAGAAATGGTCTAACGTTTGAGTTTGATGGGGTCCTGTATATGGCGAAGAGTTGTACAGTGTTATTATAGCAAATTATATTTAAGCAGTTGGCGTCCGTAACCACTTCTTCCAAAAATTCTGCTTGCAAATAGTCTTTTGTATAAACAATGACTCCGTCCGATCGATTTTGGTGGCGTTCTGTTTTTCCTACTTTATAGCCATCAATAGTTGGAGCACAGAGTATATCCCGGGTCCAGCATTCCGTGAGCACTATTATATCAATAACTGTATTTAATTGTGAGAGTAGTATGACTAAATTGTCAAGGTTTCTGTTTACACTTCTAATATTAACATTTAATAATTTTAACGTGCATTGTTTCGATGTATAATTTACTAGATTGTGGGAATAACTTATTTTTAATGTCTTAATATTAAATTGATCGATTTGGTTTTGGAGATCCATCGTAGGACACGTTTGGCCGTACACCGCACACGGCCCACGGCACTATCACAACACTTGATATCCCTCGCCGATTGATTGATGTGACACTTGCACTCTGGACCGCACACACGTGTTGCCAAATAGGTTTCCTGTGAATCCTGCAGCCGTTACGAATTTAAACTTTTTGCTTACTGCTGTTGTTGCGTTTTGATTTTGGATTGTGGTCGTTACGATTTAAAGTTTTTAGATCCTATTTATTAATAAAACTATTCTAGTTACACAGTAGGTTTTATAAGCAATTGTTTTGATTACACTAACACAATATTTTAGTAAAGGTCTTAATTAATTTAGATCTGTTTATCCCAATAATAGGGCATTTCACGACGGAGCTACTTTAAACGCGTCCGGCAGGTCCGGCTGCCGGATTTGTCTTTTTGGATGAACAACAATATGAACAACAATATATTGAATGGCCAAGAAAAAGAATAGTACTGGAATAATAATATATAGTCTAGAGACAACCACCCTAACAGCAAAAAGTATCCATAAACTAAAAATCATACACTGATCCATGGAGAGGCAAACGCTCGGCGTGAGTCTTCGAGACAAAATGTAAAATGAAGAAAAAAGACGCCGAACCAAAGTTGCCGACATCATAGATCGTACAGCTAAATTAGTGGTAATGGGCTGGACATATAGCACGACAGCAGGCAATACCCGATGGACAACCAAAATACTTCAATTGAGGACCTGGACAAAGGAAAGGAGTGTCGGAAGGCCACCTAATGGATATTCCCGAATAGCTAAAACGACCTGGATGCGGAAGGGACAGAGAGAGACGAGCGGAAGAAAATGGAAGAGGCCTATATCCAGTAGTGGGGGGAAGAAGTCAAATGTATTTGATAATACCTTAGAAGAGCGAAACATTGCCATTTCATATAAAATTTAATAAAACTCCTAGAAGACCGTTTTTGTTAATATTAACATCGATATTATTAAAATAATTATTATAGCTATCGCAAATCCGGTACATTTGTGCACTTTGAGCGTAGTTAGTGCGATATGTAGGAAGGTGGGAAACCTGACTCGTGGTGTGTCTTATTCAAAACATAGGGGTATTGGGTGTCAATTTGCAAAGAAGTTCGGAATCATCTATTTTAAAGTGTATAATTTGTGAAGCAATATTATATTATTAGATGTTCGTGTATTTCAAGAGAGTCCAAGGAGTGAAAAGTAAGAGCAGACTTGTAATCTGAAAATGACCTGCATATTTCGAATGAACCTCTCCATGTGTACTGAATCACCGAGTCACACAGAATATGGCTCCATGCATGGGGTGCAATGATTATTTATTGATAGAGTCAGAATGTAGACAACCAACGAGATAAATTGATTAGACTACTTAAAATAATTAACATGATAGTTACATGTTTTACCAACTACACAAACGATATTTCAAAATGCCATTAATATCTTACTACTCAAGAGTTCCAGAATATCACGCATCATTGCATTTATCCACAGGAGGGAGCCGGGTTATTGCGCAAGTTTCCTCGGAGCAGGAAGTAATGTAAGTGACCAGCGCCATCGCAGCGCCGCGCTCGAGCGAACAGTTTTAAACCGCTGTTAAATATGTTATAGCAGATTAAAGGAAGATGCATATTCTATCTGCGGCATTGCCGGCGGCGCCATCTGCCGCCTGGCTTGCAGTCGGCCCGCGGTTGGCCCGCAAGAACCTCGGCTAAACTGCGCCGCTACAGCCCCCCCGCATAATGCATTCTGTAATCTTGCACTTGCAAATTTCCCCCTCAGAGGAGCCCTCCGTCTGGGCGGCTGGAATGATACAAATTGTATTGTTCCTATCCCGTTATGTAAATTTGAGCGCTCCGGGTTAATCCAACCGTTAATTATAACAATAAGTTTCCTCCTCACTTTGATGCAATACAAACACTTAAATGGAAACAGATTAGTTCGCTCCTGAAGATACTCGCCCGGAATTGTTAAGCCGATTAACAAATCCAGGGACAGATTTATTGTTTCGTTCTTTTGTTTTTAAAGTAAGTAATATTCCTATAGTTAATTTATTATCATTACTTAAACTCTATTATTATTAACAAACCAAGATTTTTGTATAGACATACTTTTATGAACTATTAGAAATGTTTTAAAAATATTGTTTTAATATTATCGCAATACATGAAAAAAATCTAAAATTTGTTTGATAAGATATATCATACCAAACTATAATCTGAATAACTGCTAAATTTCCAAATTAGCGCTCCAACATTGGGTCTAGGTCCCAAGATCATTCTGAGGACCTGATTTTAAAACTTATCTGATGTGGTGAATTTGCAGCTTATTGATATTTACATACGCTTCTTCTTCCTTGCTGGAGATCTATATGGTCTGTTCTTCAGAGGGGTTCTCTGTGAGGTGGACTCCCAGCTGTCCTTCCATCTTTTAGGAAGTCTTCCACGAGGACGAGTCCCGTGAGGCTGATTGTATAGTGCAATATAGGGTAGCCCGATGGCGTCCATTTTTTGGACATGATCGTACCAGTCCCTCCTCCGTTTCCATCTTATAATATCCGCAGCCTCGCATTAACATCTTCTTCTTCCTTGCTGTAGACATATGTTAGAGTATTGCACACCCAGCTCATTGAAGTCAAGAGGCCACCGGTGGCAAATAGGGGAACTTTGGCGTCGGGCAGTGTGGCCCAGGGACGGCCAAACGTATTACCGAAACTTAAACTCCCGTCATATATGCTAGACGTTTTGTTATTATACAACTGAACTGCAGACAGCCCCCTACAATATATATGGAAGCGTATGAATCAATTAGGTGCTATAATATGATATAATACTTCACACAGAAATCTAAAAGTACTGATGGAAAAATCGCTAATCTTTTTTCTCTTTAAAAAAAATACACAATTGATTTAAATCAATGGTAGAATTTTCTATACAATCTCCAATATAAACAGAAAATAATCGAACTGGTCGCTATCGAAATGCAAACAAAAGTGGAAGTAGTTCCTAAAAATATTGTTTTAACATTGTAATTTGGGCACCATCTACCGACCGATTGTTAAAACATGAGTTCCATTTTTAAAAAGTAAAAAAGATATTAAATTATTTCAAAAGAAGAAACCTTTGTAGTGAAATACAATTGATAAACTATTTCTACTCCAGTCACGTTAATAGCAATAAATTTCTCGGGCGGCATAAGTTGGAAGTTCGGAAGACGAGTATCTCCGATATAAAAAGTGTTTCTATGAATATGCATCGCCAAAAGTCGCAGACGAAGTTGGGCTGGAACTATCGCGAGCAAATGTCTAATTAATGCAATGTTTGGGGAAGGCGACACGAAGTTGCTATCCTCCGCCGGAATTTAAATGGCATTTAAAGTCAAAATTGTGTGAGAACTTTCAAATGTTTTAAATTGGATGAACGCTCTGTTCCGGCTACACCCGGTCTGTGTCATATTAATTCATTTCTATTCAATGAACTGCCTGGAACAACACAACACCAACTGGAACTATGCAAAAACAATTCCGCTTACAAATATTACTCTGCAAACTGTAAAACATTAGCAAACAATTTCTAAACTATGTCCTAAAAAAATTTTGTACATTTTCTTTAAATTACATACAGTTTTGTAGAAATTCGTAGATCAACGAAAGAATTTCGTGCATTATATTTCACAAATAGCAGCACGCGGGTAGACCGAATAAAGCAACTGGAAAACCTTTTTTTCATCTAATTACTAACTTACCATTACGCCATCTTCCCGAAGGGCTTGACAGATTGAATGGACCAATACAATATTGTTTCCCGAAATACTTCTCTCGTTCTTCAACATTCATACATTGTACCATGCACACACGTCGATTTCTCCGATCCCTCGCGTAGCCGACATTTAATATTTGATTGATTTTACTAATATCCTATCTCAAATCAATATTATACAACATATTTTTAAAATGTACGATTTATACAATAATACTTATTATCTGTTTTGGTTATTCGCTGTCCTCTCGTTTTAACGGGTTTTTTTTTTGTAACAAACAACAAAAAAATATATTTTTCATAACAACAGCAAATTTAGGCATTTTAATTTATGTTTATTTTATTTTTATTTAATTTTTTATTATCGAAGGTAACAAACAGCAATTACAGTATATGAGTATAAACACATAGAGACAACAAAACAAGGCCAATAACATGCTACCACAAATATTATATAACAACTGACATAAGGTTAAATATATAAGAGTAATAAAGTAACACTTTGATAACATAAAGAGAAAACTATTAGTAATAATGAATTAAAAATAAAATATAATTTTAAAATGTAAACAAAAAAAAGAAAAAGACAAGAAAAGAAAAAAAAATAGAGTAACTAATTTCATTCGCCCCGAAGGGTTGCTCCAACCATTTTTTTAAAATCACTTTCATTAAGATGGAACACATCGATGTTACTAAAGCACTTATTGTACGTGTCGCACGTCCGGTACACCGCCATATATCCAATGAAGTTTTATGTTTTAATGATTTTTGTAATAAAATTTGTATATAAAACATATATAATAGTTTCTAGAACAATTGTGTAAAACTCCGTTTTTAGAAGTTTCATTGTATTCTAAGGATATTTATTTTATCATAAACAATGATGTAAAACTCCCTATTAAATAATTTATACGAATAAAAACATCTGTTTTCAATGATTTTTATTAGACTGCATTTCTAAGGCATTATCAAATGTAATAAAACATCAAATGTATCAATTGCAACTATCTTCTTATGCGGAAGATGCCTATTGGTGGCGATGAGGTTCACAACCCATCACACCGCGTCTCCCGCGGAGCGAAAAGAGAATGATGGAGTGCCACATCAGTAAAAGTGTGACAGTCCATTCTTTTTGCCTACCCTTTCGGGGAGACGGCGTAATGGTTAGTTGGTTAGTTAGTTAGTTAGAAAACAGATATTTCCATTCGTATTAAGTACAGTAAGTATTTTAAGTAGTTACATATTTCCCTTCGCCAGGCCATTATTAAATTTCATCGTGACACTCTCATAAAATATAATGAAACTTTTCATCAATTAAAAAAAACTGTTAACAACTACAGCCCTACGTGTACCCAATTAAACTTATGAAAGATTGTGCCAATCAACAATTCACTCAAACGGAGTCAGTAAGTAAGTAGGACTTGGGCGAACATAATTGTTTCGGATAATTTCATAACCTGAGGGCAGTGTTCACAGCGCATTGTACTCGTATGTGCTAGTCAACGGCCTCATATCGCCGTCAGTAGTTTGCAATGGACACTGTTCCGGAGCGCCCGTCGCATTATCCTATCACTTCCGAAGTGGCCCTCGCTGATGGCACTTCCCGTGCGAATTGCGCTCCTAACAGCATACCGGAAGTACCAAAGATCACACCGTAGACATTGCTTTAACGAGAACTCATCAGACCGTCAAATAGGAAATTAATTATTAATTTTACTCCTATTTCAATTTAAATTGTCATAATAAATCAAGAAAAATAAGTATTCTGATTTATATACATTCAATATTAATCATAACACTACAGAATATAAAACATATGTGACGGTTTTTTTTTAACGTCATCAGCGTGACTTTTACTCGTTTTATAAGATATTTTATCCTGTATTTACTTCGATATTAGAATGTATGTATTTTTAATTTTACAATTAAATATAGTCAATAAGTATGATAAAAGCATTAATACAATAGAATTTAGTGACTCGGGAACTAACACACATTATCGAATCGACTAACATTTTCTTTCAGTTAATATTTGTATTTATAAATTTTCGAATGAAGCATTCACTTAGTGGTAAAACATTTAAATATATATATATATTTTTTTTTTAATAAAATAAAATTAAAACACTGCACTTTGTTTTTCACCACTGTGCGATTATTTTAATTGCCGACTAGTTTCGCTTGCCCAAGCTTCCTCAGGGTTTCGTAATAACAGAACAACAACACAGATTTACATGTATATAGTCGATAAAAAGAGAGGGAGGGGGGAGAAAACAGGGACAGGTATATTCGAAAAATGTTTACCTCCAGAAATAGCAGATTTCTAAGAAATTTCCCGGAATGCGAGTGAAAGTAGATCAAAAAAATAATAAGGTATGTTAAGTAGCGGTAATTACTAATGCAACCAATCACAACAAATGGACGGGAAAAAAACCGGGTCAAGAATTACTTAGCTTTGCTGGAAATAAGTTAATAATAGTTATTTTCTTCTTCTAAATTAATGTAAACATCTGTTTTATACAAGTTTTATTCATCAACATCATCGGCTGTTCCTTGTGTCCAAGGAAGACTGTGACTGAAGAGCTGAATCCTGGACCCACATACTCTGGGGGATCTGGAGCAGGGGAAGGCGTTGGTAGTGGAGCCACCTCTGTGTCCCGATGGGATTCCTCTCTTCTCTGTCTCTGCGCTGTGCTTCAATTTCCTGCGTGTTTTATTATAACTTAAGGGAATGAAATCCTCTTTCTTCTTCTTCTTCTTCTTCAGCTTATCGCCGTCCACTCTTAGACGAAAGCCTCCTCCAGCGTATCGTTCCAAGTCATCCCTCCACCTCATTTGTGGTCTTCCTACTCTTCTTCTTGTGTCTCGGTCTCCAAATTAGCAACACTTTGACATGCCCTGCCCATTTCCATTTTAAAGTCGTCACCCGGTGGATCACGTCTGTGACTCTTGTTTTATCCCTCACCGTTTCGTTCCTGACTCTATCTCTAAGGGACAGGCCTAGCATGGCTCTCTCCATCGCTCGCTGCATGACTCTTAGTCTCTCTGCACTGTGCTATGTCAGAGTGGCAGTTTCAACACCATATGTATTTACTGGCAGAATACCTTCCTTTTCAAGTTGATTGGTGTTTTTTTAATTTTTTAATATGTATCCCAGTTTCCCAAAAGCAGCCCAACTTAGTCCGATTCTTCGTTTTAGTTCTGCCGTCTGATTTTCTTTATCTCGTCTTTATAAGGAATTATCAAATAATGGAACGAAAAATGTCATAAGGTGATATCAGAGGAGAAGATGTTTGACACTATATTGTATTAGTCCAACCTCTCAAATACCTCTTATATCCAGTACTACGTGTTACGATTTGTATTTGTAATAATAAGATTCCTTGACAATATACTGTTAACATATAGGTATATCCGAGATATGAATATCATTAAGGGCAACAACACGCCTACTCAACAGGACCACGACACAGGCCGGGCCGCCAGGTGGGCGGCGATGAAGCATCTGATGTTAAGTTTTTATTTTATTATTAGCTCTCCCCACGCGACTGGTGTAACATTCCGAGCAAAACAGAATTACCATTTGGGACGACGGAAAATTGACGCGGGAAGAATGAATAAAATGTATTGCTACTCTTACCCAGAGGTGGGATATACTGAATGATACCGAAACAAATATACGCTATCCGATAAATTAATTATTTATATTCTGGTTATATCCGTATCTTAGGGCTACCTTTTCCACCTGGTTTGGCGATCATTACAGTATCCATTGTCTATGTTATTAATGATACCTATATTTACACTCAATATCGTATCCATCTCCTCGCCTTTTGCCGTTACTCAGAGTCAGACTTTGACACGCAACATAGTGTCTATAATACAATATATTTTATATTTATCAAAAAAAAAATATGTATGCAAATACTCGTAGACAACTAAAATATGTGAAATGTTTCTCAACATGGTAGCATATATACAACTTTCAAAAATATTTGTCAGACGTGGTGTTTGTTAGAAGGGCGGAATGGGGAATGTTGTATTACATAAAGCAATCGCTTAACCCAACCAATGACAGGTCATAAGTCCTGTAAACGCCTCGACCATCATATTCTGTTTCCAAATAATTTACATCTTCGTTTCTATTGAGATACAATTAATTCTTAAATAGTCCATTGTTTTGGCCGAAACTTATACCATTTAATGTAAAATAAATACAATATGTGATATAAAACAAAGTTTTGGAATTAACAGTTATAAAATTAATTCTTATTATATATTTAGTTTCATTCTACATATAATTTTGGTTCGGCCAGTTTCGGCAACTCCCTTCGATCTTCTTGTCTAATCACAGGTCGTATCTAAATGAAGTTAAATAAAACTAAATATTTATTATTAAGAAAACATATTTTCATTATTTAAAAACAACTACCACTAAGAAATTTCAATTGACAACATTTGTACACTCTCAATATATTATATGTACTATCGTATGAAAAGCTTAATTTATGGTGTGGCATTATTAAATATAATACGAGTAATACATTTTTAATTTGTTTTTACACCACTTTATTTTTTTAACAGTCAACCGGATTCGCTCCCGTCGGAGCTTACAAAAGACACTGATGTGTATTACTTACAGTAACTAACTAACTAAGACCCCCGAAGGGGTAGGCAGAAAGAATGGGCCACCACACTGTTCTTTCCTGACAAATTTCTCTCGGTTCCTCAACATTCATACATCGTGTCATGCAAAAACATCGATATTATGCCTTTGATTTATTTGATCGTGCCACGTAATCCTCGGTCTTCCTCTATTTCAAGTTCCGTTTATCTACAGACGTTTTCATTCAATTTAACATATGTATTTTTAAATTGTTTTTCTTAATTCTTAATCTTAATGATATTTTCATTATTTTTTTTCATAATACTTTCATTCGCATTGTATTCACATCAACGCAACGTCGGCGAACGACGCCTTACGTCAGCTTCGCTCATTCAATCCCTAGGCTATCGCGATCGCCTCGTCCATGCGGGACTTACGTTAGACAAATTATATATAAGAAATCAAGAGGGACCTAGGCCACATTTATATCCTGCCATACATGCAGATAACACTTAAAAACACCTGAAATAATCCTTAACAAAATATAAAAAGGGGACATGGGATTATATGGGAAGCAGACATATTACAGTGGGAAATGAAAGGAAGGACAGAGAAGACAAATATGTAATGGCGTGAGGACGCACAACTTTATTATATATTGGACACGGGAACAGAAAATTATGAAATACTCAAAAAAATATTTAAAGAAATTGCCGCGATGGGGACGGACAAGGCCCATCTCTGCGTGCAGCCCTCATCCCCAGCGAGTCAATCACCACATCCTCAGAGGGTAAGAGGCGGTAAAATATCGGTGATTCCGTCGAGACAGTCGATCTTACATAAAAAAACAGCATAAAACAGGAACAACAGCCCCAATGGCTAACGGGCTAAGTAGCTCAAGAAGCTTGCAGGAGGACTAAGATGGCTAAGTCCCAGTTTCGGCAAATGCACGAGTTCACGAAATAACGAATTCCGCATGCAAAGTTATGTCTGCCGGCCGTCAGGTCAGAATCTATTTGTGTGTAAACATTTGAGATGCTCTTTGACTCTTATGTTGACATTTAGTGACGTTTTGCCAATAGAGATTATTTTGTTTGGCCAATATAGGGTTGCATTAGTAATAACCGCTATTCATCATAACCGCTATCACAATGGAGTTCTGGTCCCAACCTTAATGTATGGAAGCGAAGCATGGAACTGGCAAAAGAAGGATGAGAGTAGAATAAATGCGGTAGAGATGAGGTCCCTAAGACGTATGTGTGGTAGAACGATATACGACAGAATCTCAAATGCTGATATAAGAAAGGAATGTAGAGCGGAAGAAGGTATTATGAACAAAATTATGAAAGGATCGCTGCGTTGGTTCGGACATATGGAACGCATGGATGGAAAAAGAATGGTTAAGAAAGTATACGTTAATGATGTAAATGGGGTACGAAGTCGAGGCAGACCGAGGAAAACATGGCATGACCAAATTAATCAAATTTTAAAGGTTGGTCATGTTAGAAGTCGGAGGAATCGACGTGCGTGTATGACTCGTTGTATGAATGTGGAGGAAGCTAGAGAGGTTTGCCAGGATAGAGTAGTGTGGCGGTCCATTCTCTCTGCCTACCCCTGCGGGGAAACGGCGTGATGGTTTGTTGTTGTTGTTGTTGTTATTTTTTTTTTAACTACCTCAACTCGCTTTCCTGGCATTTTTTTAGAAATGTGCTATTTCTGGAGGTAAACCTGTCCCTCTTTTCTTCCCCCTCCCTCTTTTTCTATCTACTATATATACGTGTAAATCTGTTTTATTGTTCTGTTATTACGAAGCCCTGAGGAAGCTTGGGTACAAGCGAAACTAGTCGACGATTAAAATAACCGCATAGTGCTGAAAAATTAAGTGCAGTGTTATTTTTATTTTATTTTAAATATAAATAATAATAAATAAAAATTATGTTTTACCACAAAGTGTAAATACGACAATTTTTTTTTTTTTAATTATTGCTCATATTTATGTAAATAATGAGGAAAAGTGAATTACCGTTTCCTGTGTATAAAATATCTCGGGCCACCTAATACGCGTGTAGATCAGGGTTGGGGCAAGAGTCAGGAGACAGAAGTCAGGAGGAAGGAGTCAAGAGGCGGGAGCGGGCTTCAGTGTTTGCATGTGACACTTATTGCCCGGGACGTGTCGGAGTGAAATGTGTAATGTGATTTCAGGAACGATCCCAAATCGCCCGCAAAGATAAACAAAACAAATAAATCTCTTCATAAATTCTCCAAGAGTTTCCACAACACAAACAAACTCCCTTCGACATTCATAAATTGCAGAGCCAATAGATTACATTGTCATTTTCGGCCCCTTATTGGAAACACTATTTATGGACCCATAACACATTGTTTATTAAACAAAAAATACTTTCTGTGACTAGGGAAATTTACAATTTCAAGTAGGAAGAAGTTACAAATATTTTGTCGACACATTATTGTTTGAAAGTCGAAACAATAATTTTTAGTAGTCACCACGACACCTATCTTAGTTCCGATAGTAATATTCAAACCAACTGCGTTACTATCTACAAATAAATAGTTTATTAAACGCAATTCTATTAACATCTTAGTATGTGGAAGCGCAATTGGAATTTATTTTAATTAAATCAAGACAAAACATATTTTGAGTTACATGAAGTATTAAAATATCCAAATTATTAATCTACTAATCGTCAAATTCTGCAAATGTATTTGATAACTGTTAGGTTATATTTATTTGGATCCAGACAGCCAAAATTAAAATTGGTGATGCCTCTTCAGGCAGGCTACTTTAGAGCTGCAGACTGCGTTTCAGCTTAGAAATGAATTGTTGGAGATGGTAGACTAATTCAAATACCCGGCATTATAATTAATTGATCTGCAGAGTCATATGTGGAAATGACATGCAGGATCAGAATGGCGCGTAGTACATTAAACAATATGAGAACAATATTCTGCAATTACAGACTGAAATTAAAACTTTAGCAGAGAATCTTAAAGCGGCATATTTTGTATTTTCTGTTGTGTTGTTCTGAAACCTGGGTTCTGGAAGTGCATATGATGACCCGGTTAGAAGTAAGAAGAAAAAAAGTATATTTTAACATTTCATTCAGTATTATAAAATTAGTACAAGTTCTAATATAATGTATTTCAACAAGTGTAGTTTGTTTGAACCTTACTACCGCCATCTTTCAAACATGTCGTTATTCAATATCCTGGATCAACTATTTTTTTTTCTTTACAAAAAGTGCCTTAAAAATATTCATTAAACGTCCCTAACTAAAGCTTTTTAACTTATCAAAGCCCTACGGGACCACAGACAAGACTGAGTTGTTTAAAACTAGATTGCAAGCCTTTTCTTACTCTATAATTATAACTTCCTTGTAATTTATTCTATATTCGCCATAACTTTGTGTTGCGGATTCATTGTTCACTTCCTAGTAATATATATTTTTTTATTCTTAACAGTAAATTTCATTCCATTTTTCCTAAAACTATATTTAATGCTCTCTCAAGTAAATTACAATTTATTTATACACATCAAAGATACTCGCAATGCACTCAACCGCCAATTTTAATATTAAATGTAATTTTTCAATTTTAAACGAATAAATGCACTCACTTCCACAGTCTCCACAAACAGAATGCATTAATTTGCGAGAGGCAAAGAGACAAATGCATAGCATTATCTCGTAATTCCCACCCCGCGTCCCCTGGACCGTCCGCATCCACTCCCGACAAACGGTCGCCTGAAAAAGGATTCAAACTTTTCAATTTATTTCCTCGTTTAGGAAATGGAGAAGCTCTCGTTAGCGGCAGCCGACCGATGTTTGAGGGTATCCGTGTTTACCTCGTCACATTCTTAATAATTAAACCGTTTGTTGGTTATTTCGTTGTTCTTTTAGCAGAAAAAAATAACAAAATAATTCAAATAATGGTTGTATTTTAATAATCATATTTTGAACGTCGTTAAGATGATTAATTAAAAACTTTCATTCTGGCAATCACGTAGCAGTAGCCTGCATACTGCGTAATCTTAAAGCCGCACTTTACCAATGATGGACGTCAAAAACAACTGATCACATCCTACATATTTACTTCGGACGGCCGTACAACTCTTTAAGTGTTTAAGTCTCCTTGATTTTGTTTTCCAAGCTCCTCTATCCTTCGCCTTTTGGCTCCAGCAATCCCTTTCGCTTAGCTTAGCTTAGCCGGATCAGTCAGAATATTCCTAGAGATCTAACTCCGGCCAGTCTTAACGCGTAAAAGGTATTGATTGCTCCGGTTATATTTTACTACTAGCCTCATTGATTGAGTTATAAATTGTAGCTTGGGATATGCAAACAGGAAACGACTGAACTCTAAGAACTTCCTCAGAGAGGCTGCATTAAATAAACCTTTCTGAACCCTATGCTCTAACTCTGCTTTCGTATCAGTATTTGGTTCCGTAAAGAACGTACCAAGATAAGTAAGTAAGTAAAAATACTACATGAAAAAATAAAATATTTCTATTTCTATGTCTGTGTTTTTAAAACGAAGTGAATATTTAATTACTGTTACAAAAAGTTTTAGTTATTTAGTCAGGTATAGACAAAAAAAAAAAGAGCTATACAGAGGCATTTCAGATGTGGATAAATCGAAGAATCAAAATACAAATATTAGTAAAATGAAAGATAAAGAAACGTCGCGGAGTCGGCAGAAGACAGACATTGTGGCTCTGAAACATTAGTAAATGACCCGAAATTGAAACTGTGAAGAGGTTGGTTCACAATTCCAGCTGATCGATAAAGAATTTTGTTGATTTAATATCTCTGCTTAATCACCAAATGATGTAGAATTGTAAACACAAGAAAAGCTATTTCAAAGAGATTTTAAGCTACCTCTCGAGAATCGGAAGAAGTAATAAGAGTGAGAGAAAAATAAAGCTTCATTGTTGATGCATTGCCTTATTATAGTATTCAGCCGCACAGCGTACTGTATGTGAAGTGACATAAGATATTCTACGAGTTTACCGCATTTTAGTTGTATACAGGACACTTTATATGAATTTTGAATAAACCACTATAAAATATTTCCTTCTATCTCAAGACTTCATTTCCAGGCTGCTCTGTTACCCAAAGATCAAACTAATACAAGCTACTGGACTATGTGAGAGGTAACTTATTAGCCCAAAGAATCATACGAAGGAAGTTTCGTTATTTTTGGCATGCACAAGTATTTCCATACAGAAAAGCCTTTAACAAAATATTATCTTTTTTACATAAAAGAAGTAAGTTAAAGACGGTTTGCATGAGAATACAAAATGCAATATTCTAACAAAGAATTCTGTCCTCTCTTCCGGAGCCACTCCCTCCCTCGCCCGTCGCATCACCCCTTATATCTCTCGCGTTTTATTTGCATCCCTAACCTTCCTCGTCCTCTGCCGAGTTCGGCGCGGCGCGGCGCGGACTTGAGGGTATAAAAAGCTTGTATTATTTAACTCCACGCCCCCGGCTTCTTAAATGGCGAAAACATTTCTCGGCTACTTTATTATTAAATTCAACTCCTCGTAACGCAATTTGAGATTAAATATATATTTACTTGTTGCGCTCTAAATTCGCTTCCAAATAAAAGTTGCGCGGTTAGTTCATTACGTGATGTGACTAGTGAAAAATGCTTTTGATATAATAATATGTAGAAATAAAGTTTACATTGCGTGGTGTTGAGCTATCGTTCATTATAACCTGATATTTTATTTGATATTTTCCAAAAAGTATTACACGAATATGCAGGAAGATAATTATAATTCTTCTTACAACTTTTAATGAACCTCGTATCAATTTATTGGATTCCATGGTTTTATAAGTAAAAGGTAAAAATGTGGTTTCTTTTAATTGAAATTTCAAAAGGACATTAAGGATAAGGTAAACATTTAAAATATATATATGCGTCCTATTTTAAATTAAATAATTGGCAGGAACCCGGTTATAAATTAATTAAAATTAGTAGTTGAAAAAAAACCTGTAAAGGTAGGCAAAGTATGAATCGTCACACTATTCTATCCTGACAAACCTCTGTGGATTCATACATGAAAGTTCAGCGAGTCATACATGAACGTTGATTTTTTTAACTTTTAACAACCTTTAAAATTAAATTAATTTGGACATGCCTATTGTCTTCGACTCTGTTCTCCATTCACATCATAAACATATACATTATTAACCGTTCCTTCTTTATCTGTACGTTCCATATATCCAAACCAATACAGTGATCTTTTCATATATTGTGTAATTTACGTAAGATTATCCACAGGTAATTATTACTTTTCGTAATGTAAATTAGTTTAAATTGTAAATGAAGGATGTGTGCAGTGTGTATGAAAACAACCAGTTTGATTTTCGTTGCACCTGCTAATGCCTTAGACAGGCAAAACATGTCATTCACATAAAATATAATAAAACTTGTACCATATAATAGAAAAAAAACGTTTTAATTGAATACGGAGTTTTACACGTTTTACAAGTTCAAGATACAATAAATGCACCTCAATCAATTGAAATGTAACAAATAATTTCTAAAACTATTTCAATATGAATAATTAGAATGACAGTTATTCAGTTTAACTTGAACTTGGATTGTATATCAATTATTTTGCTATTTTTTATACTTACAAATATAGGTATACAAATTACCCCATATTTTTAAAATAATTTAAATAGTGTTTATTTTTATCATAATATAAATAGACAAAAACCGGATGTCAAGAAAGAGTACGAGAATATGTTGAATACAAGAGAGCGAGAGAAGAATATTTCGATTCTCTCAGAAAATAAGGCGAAATGCGCACGATGCGCATGCCCGAGAACATTTCTGAATTATTTCGAATTTTGTTCTATGACAGTAAAGAAGAAAACAAAAGGAGAATATTTTTTTGTTGTTAATTGTGAAAAATTTAATGTGTGTGAAAAAAAAATTAAAACTTTTACTTCCGTGAATATTTCACGGGTTGCAACTAGTCATATTATATTTTTCGATAATCTTCCAAATTCTCATCCACTCCAATCTTTTAAATTCTCATTCATCATTCTTGATTAGTGAAATTATTCCTAATTCATGTAATATATTCGTAATTGATGTCATCGCGTTCCCAGAACATGCGCGGAGAGCCTGCAGATACTTGTTACAATCTCACTTCGTTCCATATTTCACGAAGTATGCATTTTCGCCGACAGAACGAGCAGTTTGCTACGCTTCTACGTTGTAGCGACACGGCTACTACGCTGCACTATCTGAAGCGTAGCGCGGAGGGCCAGCACAATGGTAATAGCTCGTCGCGGGGCAGAGACACGCCTCTCCGCCACTTACTGAAGCTACGACGGAAAAGTTCTGTCTGCAAATGAATTTGGCAACGAGACGTGTTGTGTTTTGCATGTTCTTTAGATGAAACGACTCTACATTTTCTTATTTGAAATATAATAAGTGTTTATTTTAGCGTGTTAAATGTTATGGCACGTCCTGACTATTATCTGAGACTAATATTATACAATATCACCGATTTTAATAGGCTGTTATAAACATGTATCATTTCAAAATGGGTCTTCATTATTATTTATCACTTTATTGTTGTTACTTGTAGATTTAAAAAACTTTTTGCTACCCATTTCAAATATTTTACGACCGTTTTGGCAATATCTCAAGTTTTAATCTTAATTACCTTTTTACAATAAAAAATGTTAGTGTCCTTAGCATAGCTGATTTATGAATAACTTTATCACGCCCTTTGCAAATATTAAAAACACTGTAAGAATACACACGAACCTTTGAATATCGTTTTATTTAGTTGTTTCAATAAACAGACAAATGTATTATTTATAAGTGTTAAAGAGTACCTACAAAACGTGTTTTAAATTTAAAAGGTGTCTTTAACTTCAAATATGTAGGCAAAATATGTTTTAATTTACACATTTATGAACTGGGTTATTGGGTTATCATAATATCTGTTCTACAATATAATACACCTCATCATTCCGGGTTCGATACCCGGCGAGGGCAGTGTGATTGTCACACTCTTTATAGTCTCAAGTGACAATAAAATGGCGATAGATTAGCTACCTACCACATGTCACGAAAATCACTATGATAGCTATAATAATACGAGTACTCTTTACATCGATTTGGCTCATGCTGTCATGATGTAAAAAGCGATTCAACAAAATAATAATAATAATAATAATAATAATAATAATACATACCAACTTACTCTGAGTTTTATAATTCGAGTAATTGCTTACTTAAATGAATTTTACTATGAATTTAGAAGTGTAATATTATAATAGTAAAGCAAGTACTCGTATGTACCTGTGTAAATTATAATTAAAATAAATAAATGACCACACTCTAAATTAATTATTTTTTACTGATACTTGAGTTAATTACCTTTCATGAAGATAGATGGAAAATCTAATTCGAATTTAGATAAAATTGTAAGATTTAATATTAAAATCAGTCATGCCCAAATTTTCTAATTTAGAGATTAGTTTCAGTACGCACATTCCTTATCGCATTATTAAATCTCAAATAGATAACGAACTTTGAATGGGGAATATACATCATCCCACCTTTTCCATGCTGTTGATATAAATACGACCCTACCTTATCATTTCTAAGATAAATTACTTGCATTTTAAATTACTTTGTCTCTTATTAAAACAAATATTGCGAAATGTTGAGAATGTAAAAACAAATTTATGTTACCCGGATCCCAGAAGATCGAAGAGTCGCCTCTACTGAAATTCATGCTGCGATAGTACAATTCACGCGCGAGGAAGATATCGGTTATTCTCTGTCGAGATGTTCTGTAACCCACTACTGATTATGTACTCCTGGTAGAACGGAGTGAGCGAGAACCGTATTGCTTGCTGCCGCTCCGAGAATTGTGTACCACCTACAAAAACACCTCCTCAGTTTTATGATCGCCCGATAATTGCAAATCTGCTTTCCTACACGAAATGGATGTCAAAATGGCGATTAAACTGTCTATTTGTCACAGTTTCCGATGCTTTAGAATGATATTTCTAATTAGAAAACCGTATATCATTGGTTGATTGATTTTTGATTATGAGAAAACGTATAAAGCATTGAATTATATAATAATTGATATATCAAAATGCAAAAGTTCTATAAGGAAGTATTAATAAAAGCCGGAAAACCTTTAAGAATCACACTTTAAATCAATTAATTTTTATTACTCTAATTTGTCGAAAAATACATTCACATCAAGGCTATGCTAATGTTTGTGACATTATTACAAGAACCACATTATGTGAAATAAAGGTGTCATGTTGCAATATTTGAATTTGATATTATATACGCAGCTCCTCCAGGTGGCGAATTGGAAGACGGAGGCTGAGAGGCGAAAATGAAGGCACGTGCAATGGGATGCTAAGTCTCGATTTGGGCTATAGCACCATCGGAAAGAGAGAGAGAGAGAGAGAGAGAGAGAGAGAGAGAGAGAGAGAGAGAGAGAGATACAAGTACATATATAACAATGTACAAGTACATACTATTATACAAATACGTATTATAAAATACGTATTTGTATTTGGTGTATTATATGGACTCTTATTTTATTCCACTATCTCGTTCTGTATGGCGTCACATACCGACGTTCAAATACCCGGAGAGCAGAAACACGAGTAGTCGAATAGCGGAGGAGAATGTTCTTAGATTTATTACAAAGTATTTTATCAAAACATACACTCATTTGCATTTAGGTATCCAGTAAGTTTTATTTTATTTTTATCGCAACAACACGTTATCTTTCGTTCAACGGCCTTCACTTGATCATTCATTAGAACACCGCTTTACAACTTCAACAATCATTTCTATTATTATTACAATATATTATAATATAACTGTTGTTGTTTTTATTATTATTATATTGGATTTAATTAAACAAGAAACTTTCATAAGCAATCGTATTTTTTAAAGAATATTATTTAATTGAATTAAATTACTCTGGTGCTGTACAATTCGGTCTTGATTTTTCGAATTCTCAATTTATATTTTTACTTTATCTGAAATATTTGTATCTGTTCAATACGTTCAAATTAGTAAAGAAGTGATTTGATGGCTCATTGCAACTAGAGATTCTAGTCGAGCAGAAATAAATACGTCACGTGAATCGAGATCGGCTGTCCCCGAGTGGGAATAGATATCATTCCTAATTATCTTGTTATATCTTATATTCATTCCTAATTATCTTGTTTTGAATAAAGAAACCGATTTATCTCATATACTTTCGTATGAAACACTTAATTTGTGGTGTGAGATTTTTTAATATAATAATAATGTACGATGTTTGAATGTTGTCACCATGCTCGATCTTGGGACACCATGCTGGATCCACACCCTTGATGTGATCTCTCCAGGATCGCGATGCTTTTATTTCTGCTGTTCTTAGGAGATGGGCCTAATGCATGAGGAACATCCTCACGTCAGTTTTCCGTTCCGTCGAGAAAGTGGACATTCAGTGTGGAATGTCGTAATGCTTTGGGCGGAAATAAATAGATCGATCCGAGACCGGTGTGATTATTTGGAAAAGTGCCGTGGGGATATGTGTGCTGCACCATCAGAAAGCCGTGCTTCCGCTTAGCCGAGTGCCAGGACCGATTGCAAGTTTCGGCTAAAGCGTCAAGTTGAGCTTTAGGCTGGAACAGCATGTTTTATAGATCTTGTAGCGTATCCTTCTTGTCTCTAAAATTATCATCACTAATAATATACATTAACATCCAAACATTGTTTTCATATCAAAATTATTACTAAAAATAATATTAATAATAAACTATTTTTAGTTGTATCACTCTATTTCTTTTTTTACAAAAAAAAACAACCGGTTTCGCTCTCACCGGAGCTTCGTCAGGGTGTCAAGTATGATAATCTGGTGGGAACGAAATCGGTTGGCGTTCACAAAAAAAAAGATAAAGTGGTGTACAAACTAATTAAAATGCGTAATAATGCCCGAAACACTATGATACCTTTACATTTTAAACTGTTAAATTAAATAGCTTTGTTTTTTGTACCACAACTGTATTTTAATTTACGCGACAGCTGTTTCATCAACCTACGAGTATGTTGACATCATCAGGTATTATAATAATATATCAAATGTAAAATTTGGTGATTTTTCGAATCTCTATGTGTATTTGTTTCTATATCAATTTGAATAATTTTGACACGTAATGTATTAATAATATTTTTTCTTATAATGCTATACCTACCACAAATAAACTTTTTTTTTTATAATTATTAATTTGTATTTTATTGTTTTCACATAAAACCAGCTTGCCTTACATCCTCCGTTTAGCATTTCAGCTCTCTTTTCTTCGGCTTCTTTTCCTACAACAGTTTCACAGTTTCATGGGTGCTGTTTTAACTTGTTGTACACGGTATCGAATTCACTTTACTACCTAATCAAGAGCCGAGAAATTTTCCCTTCAAGGCATCACCTTCAACACTTATTTATTACGTCGTATCTGATTATCTTTAAATGACGTGATAATTGTTTCCAGTGCAATCCATGAACAAATAAGTGTTAATTTATTAAGTGCCTAATTACTGCTAATTTAAAAAAAGGTGTATACGTGGAACATAAATTTAATAGACAATATAATATATTTATGCACCACCTAAAAAGAACATTTTGTGTTAAATTATTTTCATTTTGTTATTTTAACTAACTAACTAACTAACCATCACGCCGTCTCCCCGAAAGGGTAGGCAGAAAGAATGGACTGTCACACTTTAACCGATGCGGCACTCCATTCTTCTCTTTTCGCCCCGCGGGAGACGCGGTGTGATGGGTTGCGAACCTCATCGCCACCAATAGGCATCTCCCGCGCACACTTCGATCTTCCAACATCCACAAAATAAATCTAAAACAAATAATATAAAAATACAATGATATAAAATAAAATAACAAAATAAAAATAATTTAATACAAAATGTTATTTTTAGATGGTGCACATTTGTCTATTTAATTTATGTTCCACGAATCCACCGTTTTTTAAATTTAGCACATAATGTAATAACACATAATGTTTTCCGATGTTGCACATGTTGACATGGACGATCCGGACTTTTGTGTTTATTTAATATATGGTACACGTATCCACCGTTTTTTAAATTAGCTTTAAATTTGTTATTTTAAATCGTATAATTGTATTTTATATAATACTATTTGTTTTAGATTTATTTTGCGGATGTTGGACGATCGAAGTGTGCGCGGGAGATGCCTATTGGTGGCGATGAAGTCCGCAACCCATCACACCGTGACTCCCGCGGAGCGAAAAGAGAAGGATAGAGTGCCGCATCGGTTAAAGTGTGACAGTCCATTATTTCTGCCTACCTTTCGTGGAGACGGCGTGACAAAAATAAAACAACGGCTCGAGAGATTTTTTTGCGGAAAACTCGATCTCGAAATGGTAATTTATTAAAACGCCATCAGTGTAAATAACAGTCCATTCTTCTGATTCGCCGATAAATAGTCTGAAACCCAGAACCGTTTAAGGAAAGCTCCTTGCTTTGTAAGTTTTAAGACCGCGAAAACATTTTTCCCCCAGATAATCATTCTTCTACTCCATTTTCACGGAATACTGTAGTAACTTTGCGCTCAAATGATAACATCTCATATTTTCTGTAGCCCCACAAGACTCAAGTTTAAATCAGAAGAAGTAAAAGTTGCCACGGCCTGTGCCAGGGGCGGCTGCTAACCTTAACTAATCAAAATTATACATTCAAGAAATATGATCCATTATATATATTATATAACACCAGTATATATATTATATAACACCTGATACCAACAACATACTCGTACGTTGGCGAAACAACTGTCACGAAAAACTTGTTGAAATAAATTGTGATACGTAATAGTGGTGTGTCTAATTTAAACATTTAAGAAATAAATTCTTTCAAAAAATTTATGTTATTTGTACTTAAAATAAAATAATATAAAAACACGGTACTTTTTTTCACCACTATGTAATTTTAATTGCCATTAAAATAATTAAAATAACTGAATTAAAATAATTAAAATTTTATTTAATTTAAATACAAATAATATTTAAAAATTAATTGTATCTCAACAGAGACAAAGGTGTAAATTATTTGGAAACAGAATATGGTGGTCGAGGCGTTTACAGGACTTATTACCTGTCAATGGTTGGGTTAAGCGATCGTTTTATGTAATACAACATTCCCCATTCCGCCCTTCTTACGACCACCACGTCTGACAATTATTTTTGAAAGATGTATATGTATATATGCTACTATGTTGAGAAACATTTCACATACATATTTTAGTTCAATCAACACTTGCGCCATCTATTAAGATTAGATGTAAGAATTAAGCAGAAAATCTTTATTAATATAATGTGAAAGGCTATCATCAACCCAATTATCACACATTACTAGACAACGCCTGGAGAAAACTCTCCAATTTTTATATGCTTTTAACTTGGACCAGTTTTTATACAATATTTTTGTTTTTGATGTATACAAATACTTGTAGACAAATTAACACTGGATTTTACCATCGTAATTTTACCTTTTAATTTACATCTTCGTCTCTTTTGAGTTACAATTAATTCTTAATGATTGACCCGTAATGGGTAAAATCCAGTATTTGTCTACAAGTATTTGTATACATCCAAAACAAAAACAAATAAAAATATTTTTTAAATATCTAACCACAAAGTGAATGCTTCATACGAAAATTTAAATACTTTAAAATCGATAGTTTTCCAGTAATTTGATAAGAAAACGCAATGGATTTTTAATTATTAAAGTGTACTTCATAAATTCAATAATCCTGCCTTTAAAGTAAGAAGTTTTAAGTTCACATGTCAAATTTTACATAGACAAAGAATTTATAAGTTTAAGTATGCAATGCCTTATGTCTAGGAAAAAATATATATTTCCAGGTGTGTGTTCAGGCAAGTGTAGCGAAATATCATCCTAATGACTCTCCTGCCTACTGCCTACTGCCTAGGGCCGCCACTGTCTGGCGGAAGAGGCCAATAAGTCACTTGACAATAAGTCAGACTCCTTCCAAACTTTTTGCCACATACGTCATCGCAAATAATAAATGTCCCCCGCACGGATACTCGACTTTCTTAACTCAAAAAGATATCTTTGGAATAATTCAATCTGCAGATAAATTGACATTTCGGGCCATTTGTTATCCATAGTTTTAGAAAGAGCGCTCCTCCCGAATAGGTCGAATTACTATTGCATGGAATGGATAGGTGGAAGTATATTACACTTTCACCGGTTAAACCAAGTACAATGTATGGTTTATCAGGTCTTCAGCTTCAAGGATAATGCCAAGCTTAGAAATTTAACGTTCTAATTTATCACTACAAGCAATGCTATAGTTTTTATATTAATTCTGAACTAAGTAACTAATCATCACGGCGTGTCCACGGAGAGTTAGGCAGAGAGGATGGACTGCCATACTGCTCTGTCTTTGCCCAACCTCTCGAACTTCCTCTACATTCTTATATCATTACATTTAGGCTTGTCGATTTTTTCTACTTCGAATTAGGCGTTTCGTAATAATTTATTTTTTGGTTCTATCATGATTTCCTTGTAGACAGGCGACTTCTCTTTCCACTCACACTGCTTTTATACAACATTTTAACTATTATATTCTCCAAACCATCTCAGGCATAATTTTTATTTGTTTTAGGATGCAATAATCTGACTTACATTTCTTCTTAATTTCGTCGTTCGGTATTCTATCATATGGTATATCGTTTGACTGCACATTATTGTCGGTAATCTCATATCTATGGAATGTATCCTACTTTCATCTTTCTTTTACCAGCGTCGAGCCTGCACTTTCATGCATAAGGGTTGGCACTAGAACTACATTATATACTGCCATCTTTGCTTCAATGAATATATAATATTTCTATTTGCAGCGATGACTTTGAGGGCGCCATTTATTTTGTACCCGGCACCAACCCTTCTTTCGATGTCTTTCTCCATTTTTCTGTCTCTTGTAAACTCCATTCATATTAATTCTGATAAGATTTTATTAATTTCAGATTTGTTGAATTTGCTTAATTTATTATTTATTCATACAGACAATTACGCTATATTTCTGATAAATTGAATACACAATAGTTCTGAAGTACCTAATTAACTAATTAGATTGTCTGATGTAAAATACGTATATTGTAATTAAATAATACTCCCTTTAAAGTAAGAATGCTTGATATAAAAGAAGTAAGCGAAACCTATAAAAATCACAAGGCTTTCAATTATGTTTTTCCATTTCGATTTCGTAAATATTGCATGAAATCAATGAACACCCTTCCGTTGGTGAATTAAGGCAAATAAATCGCTAAATCAAACCAATGCTGGAGTTATAATGACACATATGTGTACAGGCTGCATTGTTATACGTGGAATACGATATAGGAAGTATGCTGGGAATTGTGGGACGGTTTCCTGTTAGGCACAGGATGAGGGGTGGGGGCAAGATTTTCATTTAAACTTCCGGGAAGTAGTTTAAAAGTTCCCAGCGTTTAATAGGCTGCAATTACAACGTAGTTCCGCTAACTGAGAAACATGTTGTCATAAGTCCGTAACACATCACTTCGTTACTTATGACATAATCGATTTACAGTAAAACATATTTAGAATTCTGAAAAGTTTCAAACATATTTCTCTCCTTAAGAATGCAAGGGATCATATGCAATTCTATTCAATGGTAACGTCTTCTTCATCTCCTTATAGACCTTTGGTCTGTTCCTGAAATCAGGCTGGCTTCTCTTAGGAGGTTGACTCCCAACTATCTCTCCATCTCTTCAGTGGTCTTCCGGGGGGACGGTAGTCGGCAGGAATCCGTTGCGCCACAGTGTGTGGGATTCTGGTGGGATCCATCCTCTGCAGGTGCGCATTCCAGTATCTTCTGCGTTGTCTGCCCCAACTCACGACATGCTCCACCTTGCAGATCGTAACGTAATTTTTCAATACTATTTATATTCATACGGCAAGTAATGCACGAATATTCAATATTATCGATGATTTGATCATAAATTAAATAATAAATAATCGTGAAAAACTGAGTACGTTACACAAAGCAATATGCAATCGGCAACTGTATTATTTAGAGGACTTTTCAAACTATCATTTTGACGAAATAAATAAAATACGACTCATAAACATTTTAATACTTTCAATCAAACATAAAATTCAAAAGTAGTAAATCGAGTAGAACATGGCATGAACATAATAATCAATTACAACTAAAAACGGCAATATTCTATGTCGAAAAAATAAGCGAATTGCGTGTCGTAATGTATGATTTTAGATTTATGTCTTATGGTTTACCAAATATGGTACAAGAGTGCGGCAGTCAACAGTCCTTTCTGCCTGCCCGCGTAAGTTAAATAGTCAAAGAAATTCTGCCCTTAAAATCAAAAGAAACTTACATGGTTAACATCCTTTAGATATTTTTTTTATTTTACAGTTTTGACTTTTTCACGTTTAAGTATGTCGTATTGGCAAACAACTTCGTTACATTGAGTTTCTAAGCCAAAAGAATGGCCATAGATCTTGCCGAATGCAAAAATTTCTATAAAAGAATCGAGTCTTACAATGCCGTCCGCGAAGCGACGTCCGAAGTCGTTGCATAAAGAGAGAGAATTTCATCTTAGAACTGCAGGGGCCCGCAACGACTGCGAAACTGTCGCATTTCCCGGAATAATGCAAATTCCGTTCTGCCATTTTGTGAACTTCACGATTTTGTGGTAAAACATTCCGTGTAAGAGGGCGTATATCCTACATAGCTTTGTTCCATACGTATTTTCATAAATTCAACAATTATGGGCGATGGTCTTAGTAATTTATATATATTTTTAAGCAATGCTTCGTTAACACGAAGCCATCATATTAATAAGCCAAACCGAGGTAACGCAGCAGAATATGGCAATTAACGTAATTGATGTGGCTTAGTACATATTGTTAACAATTATTTATATGAAAGCAAAAATATATATTTTTAAGTAGAATCTGGAAATAATTAAAGAATTGTATGACTACTTATATGTACAATGCTTTAATTGTCGATTTGTCACATTGTTAAGTATTTGCTCTGGTACATAAATAGCAACGCGTTTGATTTTCGCTACATTAGCAATGTGAAACATGTCATTCCCATCAAATATAATATATTATTAGTGATGATACTACCTGGGACAAGAAGCATATGCGAGTGAAAAGCAAATAAAAGATCTAAAAAACATGCATCAAGCCCATCTCCTAAGAACAGCAGAAATAAAAACATCGCGACCTGTCGTGGTTAGAACCCTTAGAGACAGGATATCTAATGAATAGATTCACAGAACCTACAAGATTAATGACCTCGTGATAGTGAGAAGGATTCTGGAGGGATCGCACCGAGTTGATTGTGATGCACGAGACTCCAGAGGTCTATCGAACACCGGGACGACCACCAATAAGGTAGAAAATACACTAGTAGATACGTATCCAATTGAAACGAAATATGGAAAACAGACGCTTTCGTTCGTAATTATTAAACAATTTGGAAATCACTATTGTTTATATTCATTAAATAATTTACTACATGCAACACTCCAAATACAGATAGTATTATAGCATATTCTGTCTGATTAACGTCGAATTCAATCATCAAATGTTCATATCAGAAAAATCTATATTTGATATCTTGACGTTGTCGAACACTGTGAGGGAAAGATTTCTCGCCACAGTGATATCCCGAGCCTTCTCCGGAATTTCTGTAGGGGCTTCCTTCCCTTAGCTGGTGGGTCTCGGTTTTGTAGCGCCGAAGATATACCATACGCCTTCTCCCTGTCTGCTATGTCCCCGATGATAAGGTCAGTGGTCACATTGACCACCCTAGGACGCCAGGGAGTCAGACTTACCAGAAGTTATCGTGCAAGGTGGCTTTCTAATAGGTACATACCTTCAAGCTTCTTCTTCTTATTTCCCACCGTGACACTTCCAGTAATTTGATATGTTCAATATATTATTAATGATGCATATCCATTGAATGGGTCGTAACATAATTAGGCTTAGAACACATGTTTTGGGATTAAAGACTAATATTTTCTACATTCCTTTCTACGGATTCGCTTGATAATTTGTTGGTATCCTAATGATAAGAATACGATAGTTTTTATCGGTGTCTACTTAAATAGTCAGATAACTATAACTCATAAGACCATTTTTTTGGAAGATTTGTAACACTATTAACCGTCATTGTGCGACTGGCTTCATTTTAAGTAAAAAATATCTAAAACTGCGGCTGAATATATTTACAGCTCAGAGAGTCTAAGTTCATCATAATATTACATACAATTATATAGTTAGGAAAAGTACAAAGCTTTATGAGATATATTTGAAATATTTTTTTGAACTGCAAATGTCGCACTATAAAGGTTAATATTGAATAGTTTTATAGACCAAAATATTTCACAACATATTTCGAAGGTGACCTCCTCAGGTGTAAATATAACAGTAACTCAGTTTTTTTTTGGATTTGTTGAAATTCAGTTGTACGAGTACATATAGGCCGTGCTAGAGGGTGTTGGTCTTTTTGTCCCTGATAAATATCTCCGACAGCGATAGAACAGATTGTTTTACCTACCGGCATCGGCAGCCAGAACCAATCTGCCTCTGGTGACACCGGTGGGAAGAGCAATTAGTCGCGGTCTCCTCAGAGATCGACGTCTTTCATATTAGTGAAGGTACGTTCAGGGGGGAAATACTCTTGACTTTAGAAAGTATATTGTCTTCCTAATGTTGAACCATCTCTTATGCGTTCCTGGTACTATGTTGTATTTTTGTAATATTTTTCTGTACTCAATAGATGCCTTAAACATTTTCCTGTTTGTAATGTCTTTTGAGTTAATAAACTGGTTCGATTTGATTTGATTAAATCATTCATTATATCCTTTGACACCGAAAACTAAGCTCGGTAAAATATTTATAGATATAACGGTCCCATCTGAGGGGTAACCTTTGCAGCCGTGTTTTAATATGACTAAAAGGTTAGAGGGCCTCTCTCGCTTGAAAAGTATCATTTTTGCGTAACACTAAAAATGTGTTTCCACCCAGCAAAGTATTTCTCAGAAGAATTGTTTTATCCTGAAAGAACCTGCCCACTTGAGCCCTCCCGACCTGCTCCTGTCCAGTTAACCTGTTCCGGAAGTTCTCATTTCGAAAAAAACTCTCGTTTTCTGATTCAAGAATCTTTTGATTTTGCCCAGGTAATTACAAGGTATTTGTGAAAATGAGTGACAAATGCAAGTATAAGAAGTGAATGTGGTGCGAATGAAAGTGTTATGAACAAAATAAGGAAAGGGTCATTAAGATGGTTTGGACACATGGAAAGAATGAGTGAAGACAGAATGGTAAAGAAGGTATATGTAAACGGCGTGAACGGAGCTAGAAATAGAGGAAGGCCGAGGAAAACGTGGCACGATCAAATCAATCAAATATTGAATGTCGGTCACGTGAGGAGTCGGAAAAATCGACGTGCGTGCATGACAAGATGTATGAATGTAGAGGAAGCGAGAGACGTATGTCAGGACAGAACAGTGTGGCGTTCCATTCTTTCTGCCTACCCCTCCGGGGAGACGGCGTGATGGTAAGTTAGTTTGTTAGTTAGTTAACTTCAAAATTTTTATTTTAAATTTGAAACCAAATTAATAAAATAATTTTTACGAAAATTTAAGAATTTTACTAATTTTGTTAAATGTTCACCCCCTTTTGGGCAGGTGTTATCATAAGATAAAAATTGCAAAAAAAATTATCAGTTACTTACAAGCCCAAGCACAGGGATGCTCTCTGTCACCTGCTCTTTTTAACGTTTACATACAGAATGCAATTGACGACTTGAGAGAGAGAATGAGTCACAGAGAAGGTGTAAGGATACACGGGCAAAAGATAGACATGATAAGGTTTGCTGACGATATTGCTATGGTTGCTGAAAGTGAGGAGGAACTGCAGGAGGCCTTAGAAACTTTGCAAGACATTCTTCAAGATAGCTACAACATGAAGATAAATAAGGACAAAACAAAGCTGCTGACTGTAGGCCGAACGCAGCATCAGATGAGAGTAGTGATGTCAGGAGTTCCACTAAAGAACACCAAGGAGTTTATCTACCTCGGGAGCAAAATAACATGGGACGGTCGGTCTAAGAGCGAGGTCGACAGCCGTATACATCAGGCTAGGCTTGCATTTAATAAAAGGTCGAAAATAATATAATCAAATAATATAAACCTAAAACTGAGAATACTCCTCATCAAGACCTATGTATGGAGTGTCTTGATGTACGGCTGCGAGACATGGTGCCTATCCGAAAGGGATAAGCGGATACTAGAGGCTTTTGAGATGTGGTCCTATAGAAGACTCTTTGGAATTTCCTGGAGAGACCACATCACGAATGAGGAAGTTCTTCAAGGAATCGAAGGAGGAAGGCACCTGCTCAGGACCTTGTCCGAAAGGCGTGCAAGATGGATCAGCCATGTAATACGTCAAGAAGGTCTCTTGCATGCCATAATGGAGGGTATGATCGAGGGGACAAACTCTAAGGGACGCCCACGCCGAGAGTACCTGGAGGACCTGTTGGTGGACGTACGCTGCTCATCATATGCAGATCTCAAAAGAGCCGCACAAGACAGGGAAAAATGGAAGAGAATAATGGAGGAAATTGCTGCAAACCAATCCCAGGATTGAAACCAGAGAAGAGAGACAAGCCCTAAACAAAAAGAATTGAGAGGGGGGACTTATAGAAATATAAAAATGTTTGCATACGTACTCGTATATCCGTCTAATTATTAGTTTAACGTATTCGTATAATTATCAGTATATCCGTCCAATAATGAGTATATCCATCCTAATATTAGTACATCCGTGCAATTATTAGTATATCCGTCAAATTATCAGTATATCCCTCCACATATTAGAACATCCTTCCAATTATTATTACATCCATCCAACTATTCGTATATCCGTCTAATTATCCGTATATCTGCCCAATTATGAGTATATCCATCAAAATATTAGTATATCCGTGTCCAATTATTAGTATATCATTTGAAAACTATTACGCAGATAGTACCCAAATGTTCTGCGCGAGTGAAAATTTTCCAATCGAAAGAGTTCTCCAACTCCGATATTCGAGGACTGAAAATGGTAATAAGATACGCAATATTAGGCAAATTGATTCTGGCTGAACACGCCGCCTCTCGTAACCCACTATCTAATGTATTTTATAATAAAGTGACTACTTCCTAGTTATCCTAATAAGCTTGCACCCTGTTTCCATATTATACAATCAATTATTTTATGAATAGGCACATTTCTCTCGCTCCTCAACAGTCACACGTTACTGACAATATAAATTTCAATTGATCTGGTCGTGACCAAGATATACCTTATTTTCCGCTTCTTTCGCATAGTAAGCCTATAATTTCTCCATTTATTATTTGCATGTTTATAAACCATTTTAATGTTAATTTTATGTGTTTAACCTGTGTGTAAGGTGTCTTAGTAGTTATTGTTCTTATTCACCTGAAAGAATTCGTCTTCCCAAACATAAAAAGAAAAATAAAGTCATGTAATAGAAAAAATGTATGATTTCAAATTCATAAAAACTTAATTTGGTCCCAAAAGTATTGTAGTTATGTTAATGCATTTTAAATTATCTTATAGTTACATATTTAGAATATAATAATTTTTATTTAGATATTCCACTTCGTCATACACGTAACATTGTTTTTTTCTTTAAGTTTAAGTTGTTTTTAACACCCGATGATTCCAACTTAGGTTGGCGAAACAATCAAATAAAAAAGAGTAATTAACAATTCCTTTGTCATATACATTTAGCTTAATTCTTCTAAGGTTTATGGTTTCGACTGGTTTCGGCAGCTCCAGCCAGAAAATGCCCCCAAAGCAGTTTAAGCCATAAACCAAAGTGTAATTAAAATAAATATACATTTTAAAGTGTAAAACTTTTGCCAAGAAATTTCAATTAATAACATTTTTTAAATTAAAACAGTCAATAATAATGCAGTGGCATAGTGTTTTGGCTAAAACAATAGTATATCTAAAATTTATTAAGACATTTCATAAGCCAAGAACAGTTACTACGTGCTCTACGTACGACAAGTTACCGCTAGCGGAGACTCAAACCTTTTTCGTCTTTTTTCAGCAGAGCCGCCCTCTCCGGCGACATCTGGACCTCGCCTTTTTCTGTTTCAATTTCATCTGCAAACGATTCCATCTTCGGGGAGTAATCTTCTTCCATGGCTCGAGTTTTTGCCCACTGTTTCACAAATCACAAGTCCTTCTTAATGTCTTTCGCGAGCTCAATTTCGTTCAAGTATTTTCCTGAATTTGAACGGATTATTTCGTCATTCAATGAAATAAAAACATTTGTTTAATCAGAACAATTTATTTACGGGGGTTGTAATTAAATGTTTTGAAAAAAATACTGACAGATCCCAAACGAAATCAATTGATCACTAGACGCGTTTAGGCTTATACTATAGAATGATTTTATAAAGAAATAATGAAAAAAATAATCATGGAAGATGGTATTGAATTAGAAAATCAATGGTATCAGGAAATTTACACACAAACACATTTAAATCATGTGTAAAGAAGATTTCATCAATGTTTTAAAATGAAGCAAGGAACTGTCAAAAGAAGATTGAACGTAGAATAAATGAAATAGAAATAATATCTCTCTGATGGCTGCGTGGAAAATCTGTGTATGATAGAGTGTCGAATAAAGTGTTATGAACAAAACAATTCATTAAGATGCTTTAAACACATGGAAAGAAGGTGATTAATGTGGTGTAATATGAAAAGAAGAATAAAAAACAATGATAAAGAAAGTATATGTAAACGGAACAAGAAATAGAGGAAGATCGAAAAATACACGATACGATAAAACTAATCAAATATTAAATGTCGGCTACGTGAGGAGTCAGAGAAATCGACGTACGTGCATGTCACGATTTATGAATGTTAAAGAAAATGAGAAAAGTTTGACAGTAAAGAACAGTGTGACGGGCCATTCTTCTGACCTACCCCTTCGGGGAAACGGCGTGATGGTTGGTTAGTTAAATTTAATTATATGAACGATGCTTATGACGTGACATATATATTTATTTTGTCCTGAATAATGTTAATATTTAATAATAAATACGAATGAAAACGTATTTTTCTAGAAGTTTTATTATATTTTATATGAAAGAGTATATTTTATATCCAAGGCATTATTAAATCTAGTCTAGAACATTTAATAATGCCCTAGACAGGTGAAACATTTAATTCCCACAAAATATAATGAATCTTCTAGAAAGCAGACGTTTTCAATTGTATTATAATAATAACAGAAATATGTTTATTCGCATAAATATCCAAATAATTTCAAGCGTAAACAAACATTTTAGTTTGAACACCGTGTGTGAACTATGGTATGGCGAATAAAGGTGTAATAAGTAAAGTTGAGCGTGTTTAGGAGGGCTCATATTGTGGAAGTAATCGCGAACATCGCCAACTGACATAATCCTAACTGCCGTACATACGCACTAACTACTCTGAAAGATGTTTCACTCCGACTTTTAGCTCACGCTACATTATTGTACTTATATGTACTTATCATACTCGTCGCCACGGCCTTCCAGCCGTATCAAGTCTGATCAAAAATACACACAAAGTAATTCTCGGTTAGCGGAAATCCCAAAAAAGCTAAATTAATTTTGTTTTCGTGTAATCTACCTTGTTCAAAGAATTAATCAAATTATATTTTTTCAGTGAAAATACATTAAAAATATTACTTTTGATTACTTGTCTCTAACAATAACTTATACTTTTTGATACGAAGCCATTACTTGGTGGTTTTACATATTAAAAAATTAATTTGAACACTTATTACAAATTCAGTTTGTGTATATCCCTGAAGAAGCTCGATTCAAAGTGAAACATAGTTGACGCTACTTACTCAAATAAAGTGGTTTATACTAAGTGAAAAGTATTTAGTTTAATTTACCAATAACTTAAATTGATATCGTATATCGTAAAATATATCTTATAAGACCAAGATGAGACTAGGTCAAACCATTTAGTCTTCGTATTTCTACTCAGACAATGTCGTACGCTTGGCCTTAGAAAGGTAAAACATATCATTCCCATGAATTTTAATAAAACTATTAAATAAAACAGTCATTTTCATTCGTAATAATTATTTAAATAGGAGTTTTTACTTTATGATTTGTTAATTTAAATTTATTATAACCTTTACGGATATGGTCACAATTTCACTCACTCTGGTTTAAACATAACTTTATGGTTTATTTGTTGGACGAATACTTTCATACGATCCTCCGGAGTTGTTATTTTAAAAAATTGCTTTCTAAGTGAGATGTATTGAAATGCGCAGAGACCTTAGCGCTTTTCTAAATGTTATATGATTTACAAAATGACATAAATCATAAACGAATGTGGGTACATGCAACAACAACTAGATTATATTGTATTATACAATAAGGCCGGCTAATGAGAGGCGAATGATGCTAGTTTATAGTGATGTTTTCTATTGTTCCACTGCCGTAAGCGAGTTCGATAGCAATTAGCCTGCTCAGCCGAGTTCCGTGAAGATTGTTGGTTTAAACGTGGCAGGAAGGATAACCGACCCGAACTAAAGAGGCTTTCACTCCCGCCAGACTTAAGTAACTAACTTCTGCTTTATTTATACACAAGGTATTCGCGGCCATTTTCAGCTCTCCGATCAAGGTGGACCCGAAAGTCACTCCCTTCTTTTTAATATTGCTACTCATATATCTTGTAGGTAAATCACATACTTTGCATCAACGCCTTTTAAGTGATCTTTTTGGAAAATTCAGTTAATTAAACATACTGGTTTGTTTATTATTATTCAATGAAAACAAAAAGTTTCAAATAAAAGTCATGTTCGAAATTATAAGGGTTGATGACATTTTTGATTATCGTAACAAAAAAATGGATTAATTGGTTTATTTTTTATTTACTTTGTACCTACATACAATATCATGTTTAATGATGTAAATGGTACCAGAAATAGAGGAAGACCAAAGAAAACGTGGCACGATCAAATAAATCAAATATTGAATGTCGGCCATGTGAGGAGTCACAGAAATCGACGCGCGTGCATGACACGATGTATGAATGTTGAGGAATCGAGAGAAATATGTCAGGAAAGAAAGGTGTGGCAGTCCATTCTTTCTGCCTACCCCTTCGGGGAGACGGCGTGATGGTTAGTTAGTTAGTTAGTTAGTTACAATATCATAGTTACTCTGTATACCCATGAGTAGGCAACTCATTGTGGGAACGAAAACGTATATTTTCTAGAAGTTTTATTATATTTTATTGGAATGACATGTTTCGACTTACTAAGGCATTATCAAATGTCCATAAAATATTATAAAACTTAATTAATACGAATGAAAACGTCAGTTCTCTAGAAGTTTTATTGTGTTTTATGGGAATGGCATGTTTCGCCCTTCTTGGGCATTATCAAATGTTGACATTTGATAATGTCTTAGAAGGGCGAAACATGTCATTCCCATTAAATATAATAAAACTTCGGGAAACTGACGTTTTCATTCGTATTAATTATTTTATATGGAGTTTTACATCATTGTTTAAGAAATAATAAAGTATAAAACTTCTAGAAAACATTCGTTTTCATTTGTTTTCATTATTTAATATGGAATTTTATATCATTGTTCAAGAAAAAAATAATAGAAGCAGATTCATAAAATAATATGCCTCCCAGTAAAATGTACGAAGGCTTACAGTTTATAATTTAAGGCAATATAACTGATGTAAAGAAAATAAAAAAAATTAATTCATTATTTCTTTAAAGAATATTATTAGTTCAATTCCACTTAGTTACATATTTTTCGACAGATTTCACCAACTCGCTGCCATCTTCTAGTCAAATACTTTTTTTTTCAGGTTGTAAAAAATAAAATAGTTAAATTACACGAAGTGTCTTTCTGTTCCCCTTTATCCTAGAAACACAACGGTGCGATTGCAACACATTTCGGGCTTATCAACGCCGGGCTACCTGCTACCTCCCCGTCAGCTCCCCTGCGGGGGTGGGGGTGGGGGTGGGTCTAATGATTAGTACTCCTGTTTATTACTTATCTCCATTGCCTTCAAATTAACACTATGATACTTATATCATACTCATTCAGTGTGCTTGCGTACATCGAAAAAAATATTATGTACTCGTATTTTGTTTCTAGAATAATAATGTAAAACTCCGTATTAAATATTTAATACGAATGAAAACGTCAGTTTTCTAGACGTTCTATGATAATATTATATAATTTAAGAAAATTACATGTTTTGCCTTACTAAGGCATTATAAAATGTTTATATCATTTGATAATGCCTTAGAAAGACGAAACATGTCATTCCCATAAATTATACTAAAACTTCTAGAAAACCAACACTTTTATTCGGTATAATTATTAAAATTGTATTTTTTTTTTATTAATTTAAAACTGTTTAGTTTGATGAAGGCAAATGGAATACTTTATTGTTGCTATGATTACGAATATTTTCTTCAGGGATGAATCTTAGTAACATAAAATAATTTCAACAGTTTCCAATTTGCATCTTCGTCTCTATTGAGATACAATTAAATCATAAAAATTGATAACCCGCAATGGGTGAAATCCAGTATTCGTATGCAAGTATATGTATACATTAAAAAAAAATATAAAATATTATAATTATTTTCTAATTCTTATTCCTTAACATCGTGGAACTAACAAAGTAAATCACGCATTAAACACAAATAATTTGTACATTCCACCATAATGGCAAGAGAAATAAGAGAGATGAGACCCTTTTAGGGCCATCCATACTATTTATAATAAATAATAACACCATTACTCATTTTAACACCACTTGATTTTTGACAAAACCAAAAGGTTTCGCTCCCGTCGGAGCTTCGTCTAAATTACAAAATAATAAGTTTACGGGACAGACCTCAAGTGGCGATAGGCGGGACATGTCGCTCGCGATCCAGAAGAAAAGTGGACAAGGCGACTGCTGTGCTGGTGGCCAAGGACGGCAAAGCGTGGAGTTGGGCGCCCACAGTTGCGTTGGCGCGACGATATCCGGAGAAGTGCGGGAAGTACCTGGATGCGGATCCCTCAGAATAGAAGAGAATGGAAAATGCGAGAGGAGCCCTAGGTCCAGGAGTGGACGGTCAATACGGGCTGAAGAAGAAGAAGAAGAAGAAGAAGAAGTTTATTTTGTAACGTATATGTTTATTCTGTGACTCGGACGAAACTCCGGCGGGAGCGAAACAGGTTGTTTTTAACAAAAATAAAGTGGTGTATACTTTTTAAATAATACCACACACAAATGAGGGGTGTGTTGTACGGAAATTAGTGTACCTTATATCTCAGAGTTTGCCATTGACTAGATGAAGAAGAAGAATTTTTATAAATGCATAAATTGAGATTTTTAGTGACCAAGAAAATATTGCCATTCCATGGGCACTAGTAATCGTGAAATAATCTGTAATAGGTAAAAACTGAACGTTAATAAATAAAGATCATTGAATGCATACAAAAACCTTGCTATTTGCATGTTCATGTTTCACACCTTGAAACCCGAACAATAAACGTTAATCTGACATTCTTTCTAGTCCGTGTCTTTCAAAACTCTGAAAATTTATTATTACTCACATTCACTGTCAGAAGTTTAGACTTTGGAATGTCGTCCACGTAAATTACCAAGAATTAATTATTTCTAGAACACAAACAGCTCGCGAACTTCAAGTTTGCAATATCAAAAAAATTTTATATTTAATTATCTGTGTTACTATTGCAGATTGTTTAAAACATTATTTTAATAATAGAAATGTTAGTCAATTGTGAAAACCAAAATACAATAAAAAGAACCGATAAAACGATTGGCTGCATCTGCACATAATGTTTATTTTTTTACCTTTTTTATTAATACATATTATATATTCCGTGGATATATTAGTGGAATCAAACACCACCTAAGTTAAAGTATAAACTATTTCTTGCCAATATATGAACTTGGATGAACATTGATTAGCTAGCTAGATGAAGCTACAACTTAATTATATATGGTGATAAGATAATTCATTGTTTTGACCAAAACGCTATGAAACATCAACTATAATATAGTGGATGATATATGATATATGTTAATATTATTAACCTTTAATTAATAGTTAAGTATGAAAGAGCAAAAGATTTGTATAAGGTATGCAAGAAGAGAGTGAAGTCGGTAGTGAAAGCGCGGAAAGAAAAGCTGAAGGAGGAAGAAGGGCTCAAAATGACAAACAACTTCCAAGCAAATTTAAAAATGTTTTGGAAAGAAGTTAAAAAAGCCCGAAATCCTCCTGATAGTGGATGTGTGAAAGCAATTTTAGACAACGAGGGAAGAATGTTAACGGAGAGTAAGATCATACAAGAAAGATGGATGGAATATTTTAAGGAGATGTATGGTGGTGATACAAGCGTGATCGAAAATATGACAGCTAGTGCGAGTGCGGGACCTATGAATGATAATATTGAAAAAATAAGTACGAATGAGATGAAAAGATCCGTGAGTGCAATGAAAAGTGGAAAAGCTGTTGGGTTTGATTGTATTGCCATAGACTTTATTAAAAGCGGTGGCGAAGTGGTTTCTACATGGTTATGTAAGTTATTTAACCAGTGCTTGGAGGAGGGATATACGCCGCTAGACTGGAGGAGAGCAGTAATTATGCCCCTGTACAAAGGAAAAGGATCGCGTATGGAATGTGGAAACCACAGAGCTATTAGTCTTTTGAGTGTCGTTGGTAAAGTCTATGGCAGAATTTTAATAGAAAGAGTAAGAAAATTGACGAGTGACAAAGTTTGGGATGTGCAAGGTGCCTTTATGAATGGCAGAGGATGTATGGATCAAATTTTTGGACTTCGTACATTGACAGAGAAGTTTCTGGCCAAAAATCGCAAACTTTTCTGTGCATTTGTCGACTTACAAAAAGCATATGATTACGTTAATAGAGAAAAGTTGTGGAAAATATTGTCTGAATATGGAATAAGTACAAAACTGATCACGGCCATTAAGTCGCTATACACAGAAAGCACTGCTAGTGTCAGAGTAAATGGTGATCTTACAGCCTGGTTTGATATCAATAAAGGTGTCAAACAAGGTTGCGTAATGTCCCCGTGGTTATTTAATCTGTATATGGACAATTGTATGAGAGAGCTGAAAGGGTTGGATGTAGGTGCCAAAATGAGCGGAGTGTCAGTAAGCTGTCTCTTGTATGCGGATGACGCTGTCCTACTTGCTGACAACGAGCATGAACTACAAGTCCTGGTGAATTGTATGTATGAGGTATGCATGCGAAATGATCTGATGATGAATGTTAATAAGTCCAAGGTAATGATTTTTGAAAAGGAAGAAACCACGACAGTCTGCAACATTAGCGTGAATGGTGAAAACTTGGAGCAAGTAGTTGAGTTTGTGTATTTAGGTAGTATGTTTACAAGAGATGGGCGAGTGGAGAGGGATATTGAAAGAAGGGTTGGGGCAGGCAACAAAGTGAATGGTGCACTTAAAGTTGTCATCGCAAACAAAAACCTATCAAAAAAGCTAGAATGGCAGTGCACAATGGTGTTCTTCTACCGACCCTTATGTATGGAAGCGAAGCATGGAACTGGCAAAGGAAGGATGAAAGTAGAATAAATGCAGTAGAAATGAGATCTCTTAGACGAATGTGTGGATACTCTGTGTATGATAGAGTGTCGAATGAAAATATAAGAAGTGAATGCGGTGCGAATGATGGTGTCATGAACAAAATAATGAAAGGATCATTAAGATGGTTTGGACATATGGAAAGAATGAATGAAGAAAGAATGGTAAAAATTATATGTTAATGATGTAAATGGTACCAGAAATAGAGGAAGACCAAGGAAAACGTGGCACGATCAAATAAATCAAATATTGAATGTCGGCCATGTGAGGAGTCAGAGAAATCGACGCGCGTGCATGACACGATGTATGAATGTTGAGGAAGCGAGAGAAATATGTCAGGAAAGAAAGGTGTGGCAGTCCATTCTTTCTGCCTACCCCTTCGGGGAGACGGCGTGATGGTTAGTTAGTTAGTTAGTTAGTTAATTAGGAATACATTTATTTAATTTCTCAAAACTTCTAATTATGTTGGCACCATCGGGTATTATTACAAACAATATCTATGCTGAGTAAACAAGACACTTCTTTAACACATAATATGTCAGTGGTGAGGGACATGATACCAATTATACTTATTATTAAGACTACTTTTTAAGAAGATAAGGCGCGATGAAATATACATGATATTTTTTATAACAAAGATCATTTTTACTTCTCTAATACATCAATAAGACTACAAAAATCTAATGCATCAATAAGACTACAATATTTTCCAATTCGCGGAATCGCAACAGATGGCCCAAGATAGATAATGTAGGAATAGTTCAGAAGAGTCTAAATCCAGCAGTGGAATGAGAATTACTTAGAAGAAGAAAAATAAGAAGAATGTATTATAATGCATTTATTGTTTCTTGAACAATGATGTAAAACTCCCTATTAAATAATTAATACGAATGAAAGCGTCAGTTATCTAGAAAATGTATTATATTTTATGGGAATGACATGTGTCGCCCTTCAACGGCATTATCAAATGTTTGATATCAAACACATGTATATCAAACATTTTATAATGCCTTAGAAGGGCGAAACATGTCATTCCCATAAAATATAATAAAACTTCTAGAAAACTGACGTTTTCATTCGTATCAATTATTATAATGCAACTTATTGAACGATAAAGCATTAACACTGTGGAAATCCATAGTACTATACTTTGGAAATAGAAAAACTTTGTTTAATCCACTATTTAATAAAAAATATCAAAAAACACGACATGTTTCGGAGGGTACCTCCATCTTCAGGTGTAAAAATTTAATAAAAACAAGTTTGTGTCAACCATGTCGTGTTTTTTAATATTTTTTATTAAATGCACTTCACAACATTGCTAATACATTTGTGTTATGCATAAAATAACATGTAATATATTATATTATCCCTACTTCAAACCTAGACTTTAGTGATCATCACAAAAGTCTCAGAGAGTTAGAGTGAGAGTTAGAAGACTAGAAAAACCTAATAACATAAATGTAGACGACTCAATCAAAGCACGTTAGACAACAGTCACTGTGACGCGCCGAGGTTGTTAGTGGTTGTTTATGATTGCTTTCTGAAGCAAAGTCATTTAGTTCGGGACTCAATCTCTGATCGAATCAGGGGTGCGAGCGCCTCGCCGCAAGGGGCGGGGGTGGCTCGGGGCGGAATCGGAGGAGACGGGGGAGCTAATCGGATGGGGTAATTATCACGCACTCTTCGCGTAAACAGACTTTTATAGTCTGACGCGTACACGGCGGTAGCTTTCAACCGACCGGATTGTGTTTACACTTGTTAGACAGCGGTTTAATGGAATCATGATTAGGAAATACTTTCTAGTTCTGCTCTTAGAATAGAAGGAAAATAGAGTAGTTTAAATGTGGCCTGGGATTTCCTTTATTTGAATTATATATTTTGACGCCTGTCCCGCATGGACGAGGAACGGGCCCAAGAAGCGAATGAGCGAGGCTTGTGAAAAGACGCAGCTACTTATATAAAATCTAGGCAAATGGGCAAGAGTATCCTTCTATAATATAATATATATGTTACTTTCATACTCTGGTTAAAAATCGTGATTACAATATTGTTGTATAAGTTTCACCCTGAACGTGACCCATATCATTTTAATATTTATCCCAATCTTAAAAAATGACAGATTGACTACTTCCTAAACATATACGGAACGTGTGGTAGATACATTCCTATTAATATCAAATACAAAACAACGGGCAGTGTAAATTATTCTATATACCAAGAAATCTATTTTATGTTTGATATTTCAATAAACAAACAAACCATTACGCCGTTTCACGAAAGGGTAGAATAGAGAATGGACCGCCAGGCTACTCTATCTCGACACACCTCTCTTGATTTCTCCACAACCATACAGCGAGTCATGCACGCACGTCGATTCTTCGGACTTCGTACATGACCGACCTTTAAAATGTGATCTCGGTATTATCGTTCCATAATACATTTACGGCGTTAACATATACTGTCTCAACTATTCTTTCTTCATCCATGGGTTTCATATGTGCAAACCAACGCAGCGATCCTCTCATAATTTTGTACGTAATACTTTCTTCCGCCCCACATTCTTTCCTGATATCAGCATTAGAAATTCTATCACACATCATTTTACACACATACGTCTAAGGGATCTCATTTCTATCTCATTTATTCTGCACTCATCCTGCTTTTACGAGCTCTATGCTTCGCTTCCATACATAAGGAATGAAACCAGAACTCCAGTGTGAACGGACATTTTTGCTTTCAATGATAAACTCTGGTTTTAAAGCTCCATTTACCTTGTTATCCGCACCAACCATTCTTATCTTCGTTATTTGACTACCTTTTCTTGACAACCTTCGTGGCAGAGTAGCAACAGCTATGACTGCCACGCCGAAAGTCCCAGGTTCGATTCTTGGCGATGAGAGTGTGACTCTCACACTGTCTTTGGTCTGGTGTAGAATTCACGTGACAATAAATGGCTATAGATTAGCTACTTTTCACATCTCAGAGAATCAATATACAACACCCTTTACACCGATGTAGCTCGCGCTGTAATTGTGTAAAGATCTATTAATTTAACAAAAATAATAAAAAGTAATAATAATATAAAAAATCTAACGAACTAACACGCCGTCTCCCATTTGGGGCAGGCTCAAATAATGAACCGCCACACTGCTCTTTCTCTCGCTTCCTTAACATTCGCTTATCGTATCAAGCACGCACATATATTTCTCCGACACCTCATATGGCTGATATCAAATGTTTAATTTATTTAATATTTATGTGATCGTGTTTCTTGTTCCGTTTACGTCGTTTACATAGACGTTCTTTATCACTCTTTCTTCATTCATTATTTCAATTTCATTTTCCAAGTGTCCATATTATATTCTTATATTTGGATTTTATTTATTTGATTTTATGTCGTTTATGTCGTATACATAAACATTATTTGCCATTATTTCTTCCTTAATTCCAAGCATGATAATAATGTACGATTTTCTCATTATAATTTAGTTTCTAAGTGAATGTTGTAATAGCAAATAACTGGGCTCTCGAACGCTCCAGCCCCGGATAAATGATAGTAAGGGGGGACGCAGGGGGCCCCCGCCTAGCGCCAGAAGGCCAGATGCGCCCGCGGGCCCTGCACACGGGTTCCGGACGCTCTCCGTCATGGAGTTTGAAACTGCCTTCCGGTTCCGGTGCCGCAGTTTTCAATTGCGCCAAACTTCGCGTTAGTCCAAGGCCCGACCTTTAAATCCTAAAAATATTAGTTCCCGGCCGAACACAACGAAAACGAGAGGATTTGCACCAAAATTAGAAACTTCTTCTTCTTTTGATAGATCTGACGATCTGTGACACAGAAATCATATCTCGTCGGATGATGAGATCCAGCTGTCCCTCCATCTCTTAGGCGGTCTTCCAGGTGGGCGGTGTCCGGAAGGGATTTCATTGGCGGCTGTATATGCGAGTCTGTCACCATCCATTCGGGCTACATGGTCCCTCCAGTATCTTCTTCTGGATCTACTCCACTGAACGATATCCTCTATTTCGCAGGTTTTTCTTATGTCTGCGTTGCGGACACGATCTCGGAGGGTTTTTCCAGTAATTGATCTTAGGACCTTCATCATGACATCCAAAATTAGAAACACGTTTTAAAATTATTAATATTCTAAACGAATTAAAAAGTATGTTGAGTCTATATTCAACATGATCATGTGATAATTCAAGAGTGTAATTTTTTTTCAAAAACAAAAAAGTAATTACTCAAATCGAGTATTCCTAGAATCAGTACATATTAACTAAATAACTAACCATCACGCCGTCTCCCCGAAGGGGTAGGCACAAAATGGACCATCACACATACAGATGTTACATCGTGTCATGCACGCACCGTGACATCTCTGACTCGTTGAGTATCCGTCATTTAATGTTTGATTGATTTTATCATCAGAATCACGTCGTGAGAATGCCTGAGACAAGACTCCCAAGAAAGATTATGTACTCTCAGCTTACCCAAGGGAAACGCTCACACGGTGGTCAGAGGAAACGCTTTAAGGACTCCCTTAAAGAAAACCTACAAAAGACTGGCATCGACTGTGATTGCTGGGAAAAGACTACAGAAGACAGACCTGGGTGGAGAACAACAGTGCATAAAGTCACGCAAGACTTTGAAGCACAGCGCAGAGACGACGTCGCAGAGAGGAGGAGGAGAAAGGAGAGACCACTGGGAGATGGTGATGGCTCCATTACAAGCGCCTTCCCCTGCCCCAGATGCCCCAGAATTTTTGGGTCCAGGGTCGGGCTCTTCAGTCACATGCAGACCCACAACCGCGAAGGACAGTCTTCCTCGGACACAAAGAATAGCCGATGAATGATGATTTTATCATGCCAAGTTTTCCTTGATATTCCGTCTTCCGTCCTTCATTATTTCTTCATTCATTATTTTAATGTGTCCAAACCATTTAACAACTCTTTCATTATTTTGCTCATAACATTTTCAATACATTATTGTCTCTCATCCAAGTTTAAACAACGTAGAATTACTAATACGCACTAAAAGACTTTTTTCACTGATCTGCTTAATCTGTCATTTGATCAAGAAATATCAAACATATCAGCGATTTCTAACTACAGAAGTGGTGTCATTTCTGCGATTTCGCTGTCAGAAAGTTTAAACATTTTTCCGCACTTCCTCAGCAGCCTTCACGCCGTGTACTTGTACTTCGCAACGCAACACGTCCGTACTAGCAGCAATTCTCACGAACCCAACTTGCACTCATGAATACAGAGAACTTCGGGAGAATTAACCGCCCCGACAGGCCACAACTCTCAGCCGCTGTCACGAATCTCGCGCCAATTTCTTCTTTACACGAATCCCTGCAAACTCTTCTTTTTCTTTTCCGCTGTCATGTCAGGTCCCCCCGACGTTGACTATCACCTGACAGAAAGCGTCTCTGCTAGCATCTCGAAATAGCTCCCCAGAATACGGAAATTATTTATAAACGGACTGATTGATAAAATGTTCATATTTTTATGTACTTGAGGCGCTGTGAAATTCCTTAATGACGAATTCCTTTTGAATTGAAATTTTTTCCACAATTTATTTTTCTCGATATATTTTGAAGTTTCTAGCGTTTTATCGTTCTCCCGATGATGAAAGTGTAAAACCCTCTAAATATTCCGAAAATAATAAGCTCAAGTGGAAAAAAACGGGTTTTTTATTCATAAAAAGTTCGTCAAAATGTTCATCGATTTAATTGTTGTACGATTTTTTTTTTTTAATTTCCAAGCGATAAGTCAGAGAGAAGTTTTGTGTGACTTTTAAAATAATATACCTAGAAAACGTAAAAACTCTTGAATGAGGTGTTTTTTAGATCTTTGTTTTTTAAACTGGCAACATTGTTTTTACACAGTGCGGATTTGACAGTTGACAGTTGATTTGTAGTCTTTACGTTTTACCATTTCACCCAGTTGCTCAATAAAGGTGTAAAAAATTGGACTTCGCGATTGCGCTTCATTCGAGCTAACCGTGGCGCTCATATGCCCGAAATCATATTTAAACAATAATGGCATAAAATTATCTATTAAATAAAGCCAATATCACATTATTTTAATGCTTTTTCTTTTTTTTTTAAATTTGTATACCTCTGAAAAAAACATCCTTTATATAACAATGTGTATAAGAGTGTTTTTTTAGAGGTATACAAATTCAAAATGAAAAAAAACACATTAAAATCAACTGTCAACTGTCAAATTGACAGTTTGTAGAAACAATGTTGCCAGCTTAAAAACCAAACTTCTAAAACACTACAACTATTTGGAATAAAATATATATTAAAAGTAAAAACAAATTTATCAGTCCTTTGGATTAGACACAACATAATCACACTTATGCCCTGGTACATTCAATCTAGCCTTACATAGTATGTCCAACCTCACGTCATATCGAGTACCAATATTAATGTTTTAATAATGAACTCTCTATAGTTTGTTATTTTATCTACGAAAAATGTAATACAAGCTAGGTATTTATTCAAATATTATTCCAAACGTAGTATAAGTCACGTGGAAGCATAATATATTAGTATGCGAAGTAATTGTCGCACATTTCAATCGTCAATTCTCTCGCGTCATATTCACGTGCACCCTATTACCCTAGAATACAAATGTAATAGCTCCGAGCTAAACAAATCACTGTCAGCACGCAATAGTTCAAGATCACTGCATTCCCGGGCACCGCAACCTTCGGCCGCACATCTCCGTGCACCCCCCACCTCCCACCTCCGAGATACATTCACCAAACTGCGATGGTTTACGTGTGAAACGTGAGACCACACAATCGAACCTACAAGTTCCTCATGGAAGTGCTTACCAATCCATTGGCTGGATATATTTCCATATCTGTGTCTTGTGTTAATACAAAGATGCTAACACATTGTACTTGATCACAATTTACTACAAAGTTAAAGCAAACTAATTCATTCAATTGTGAACTATAAAGGTAATTGAATTTCACCCATTTTCTACAGAATTTTGAAGTTTTATATTCCTTAATTCATCAACATTTTACTGGTGATGTGCGTTCAATTATAAAGGATTCAATGTTGATAGTGATGTAAGAGGCATGACTGCTGAGACTAGACTCTCATAAAAAAAAATTCTGTACTCCCGAATGACCCAAGGAAAATTTTTACACGAAGGTCAGAGGAAATGCTTCAAAAAATTTCTAAAAGTGAACCTTAAAAAGACCAAAATTGATAGTGAACGTTGGGAAAAGACCATGGAAAGAGCCATGCTTGGAATAATCTTGAGGAATAGATTTATAAACGAATTTATTCGCCAAAAAACCGAGGTGACTGAGGTGGCTCTACGGATAGGCGGGCTGAAGTGGCGGTGGGCTGGCCATATCTGTCGGAGAACCGACAGCCGATGGGGAAGACGGGTTCTGGAGTGGAGACCGCGTAAGGGATCCCGTAGAGTTGGACGTCTCCCTGCCCGCTGGACCGACGATCTGAAGAGAATTGCTGGACATGGATGGATAGGGAGCGGTGGCGTGCTTTGGGAGAGGCCAACATTCAGCAGTGGATGACAGACGGCTGATGATGCTGGGAAAAGACTGCAAAAGACAGACCTAAATGTAAAATAACAATACATAAGACACCAAGGCTTCGAAGCATGAGGCAGAGACGACGCCGCAGAAAGGATGAAAAACGGAAGGAGAGACTATCAAGAGACAGAGATAGTTCCAGTACCAACGTTTTCCCTGCTCTAGGTGCCCCAGAGTATGTGGGTTCAGGATTGGACACATGTTATAGTCACATGTGGACCAACATCCATGAAGTATGTATAGTCTTCCTTGGATACGAGGGACAGCCGATTAACGTAAGAAGAGATGAGTTATTGAAACACCGATGATAGAGTATTTGATAATCAGTGTACGCATAAAAAGAAAGCTTAAAATGTTATAATCTCTAATGAAAAACATATTCAATAGAGACGCACGAGCTTGCAACAGCAATATATACCATATATACGAGTAGTTTTGCTGGGAGTCTCATTGTATCCTCTTCGACGAACGTTTTCGATATATTTACAGTCTAAACACGACGAGACTACACTATACAGTAAAATATTTTTTTAAAAGCCGTGATAATACTATACCATATACCGACTTATTGGTCATATTTTTGATCGCTTACGCTTTTGGTAAGTAATCACAAATCTATCTAAAAAAAATCGTATGATTTGCCTACATTTCAATTCCATAAAAATGCAACCTGAAAGCCATTCATCGGCTATGAAAAGGGCATTATATGTGGAGACGTGTAAAGTTTTATGTGGCAAGTTTGTATCGGTGCTGTAACTGAAAGGCAATATGTTGAATTGCAAACGTTTGGCAATGTGTGATCCGCACAGAGGCATGGACCAATGGGGTATCGAACAGAGCGGGATCGGGGTGATTATTTCTTTTCATATTAATAAAGGTTTTACTTTTTTAATAAAATGATAATGAAATCAAGTCAATGCAAACATGAAGAACTTTATAATTCCATTAATTATTATTTGTGTTTTATTGACATAGATGTCATTGAATGTCTTTGATAAAAGTACCGAATAGCTCCAATATTCATAGACAATAAAACTAAAATATCCCTCATGTCCTCAAGAATATTAAATTCTCAAAATGGAAATTGCGAGTAACAATGAGAAGGATAATGAAAACCGGTATATTCCGATTAACACATGTACTATATCTTTATTAGAACCTTTACTATATAATAATTATAGTATTATTATCAAATTGTAAGCGTTTCATTTTTCATTTGGTATTTAAGTAAAGGTTTTGTCCCATTTCATCGTTAAAAAATTTACACTGAAGAAGGGCGTCTGTGGCCCGAAACATGTAGGTATGTGAAAATGCAAAAATGTAAAGTGAAAGTAAATAATGAACATAAAAAAGTTTGTAAATATATAATTCAATTCAATAATTATATTTATAATTATAGTTATAATTGTAATTATAATTATAATAATTAGAATTCAATTCAAATTGACTTAGGAACAAATATACAAAGATTCGAAAAATTAGGAAAATTTGAAATCTGATATATATTTTTGTAACACCTGATGATGTCAACATTGGTTGATGAAACAGCTGTCGTAAAGTAAAATAAATACAATTGTGATATAAAACAAAGTTTTTGCATTAGCAAATATAAAATATATATTTAGTTAAAATCCAATAATGTTTGTGTCTTCGACTGGACCCAGAAGATGGCAGCGGGCTACCGAAACCGTTCTGGGTTATTTCTTTATTTTCATTATTTACAAAGAAATTCTACCATGAATTTTTGATGAACAACTTTTTTTATAGCGAAAGTATCGTACAATGTTTTTGAAAAATAATTCAAATCTGAATCCATAACACACAGTTATGGCGAATATATAATAGGAGAAACATTCTTTATGTATATTTGTAATTACGTATGAATATATTATACATATAATAAACTTGTTTATATTTTGTATTCCAGAGCAATCAAAGCTCGAACCAAATCCTACACTGTGTAGCCGGCAAAGCCTCCGTGACCGAATAAGAAATTTATTATTTGCGAGGTTGAAGACATTGTCAGATGGAGACGCCAAAGGATAAGATACTGGAACGATCATGTCTTCCCTGTGCAAGAGAATAGGATCCCAAAGATAGCTCGAGTCAGTCTACCGGAGGGTTCCCGACCACGTGACTGACCACTGAAAAGTTGGCGAGAAAGTTGGCCGGTTCCCAGGAGGACGGAGATGCAACCAATAAAAGGTCATCAGACCTACAAGAAAAATAAGGAGAAATGGAAGATATTTCGTTACTAACAATTAACTTGTACTACTTTATCTTGTGTGAAAATTTTATTCTCCCAGCACAGGCTTCGTCTAGTGTGACTTTGTAGTGGGTAGCCAAAATTTGAACATAAAATAATTGTTTATTTCTCTTTTTCTTTTTTATAAACTTTGTATATACAACACTTATATTAAAAAAAATTAATTACATAGACATGCTTCGGACAAACAGTCTTTCTTCAGTAAATATACATAAACAAACAAACAAACAAATCATCACGCCGTTTCTTCGCAGGGGTAGGCAGAGAGAATGGACCGCCACACTATTCTATCCTGGAAAACCCCTCTAGCTTTCTCCACATTCATACAACGAGTCATACACGCACGAAAGATACATTTTTAAAAATATTATAAAATTATTCACATGATCTGACAGATGTTTGTCCGAAACATGTCTATGTAATTTTTTTTTTAATAAAGTGTTGTATATACAAAGTATATAAAAAAGAAAAAGTAAATATATCATCATAGCAACGCAAATGTACAATTGTTTAAAAGTGAAGGCATTTACCCTGTGTAATTCCACTGTCAAAACTTGGAATTGAAAAACAACAATGGATATTTTCCATTCATATGTATTCAAATCAAATCAAATCAAATCAAATCAAATCAGTTTATTAACTCAATAGACATTACAAACAGGAAAATGTTTAAGGCACCTATTAAGTACAGGTAAAATATCATAAAAATACAACAATGTACCAGGAACGCATTAGAGATGGTTCGACATTAGGAAGACAAGATACTTTCTAAAGTCAATAGTATTTGCCCCCTGAACGTACTTTCACTAACATGAAAGACGTCGATCTCCGAGGAGACCGCGTTCAGCAAACTAATTGCTCTTCCCACCGGTGTCACCAGAGGCAGATTGGTTCTGGCGGCCGGTAGGTAAAACAATCTGTGCTGTCGCTGTCGGAGATATCTATCGGGGACAAAAAGATCAACATCCCCCAGTACGGCCGAGTTCTCGAAGTATCCCCTAATTAATCTGTTACCCTAATTAATCTGTAATTTATTAAATAACTTTATCCAATAAAAATATTAGAACACGACAATGTTTCGCAGGTGATTTCCATCCTCAGCTGAAAATATATATGTCTACTGTATGCAAAAAATAGGATCCCATGTAAAATACCTAGCACTTATATAAAGTGGAAGTATATCACCTGAGGATGAAGGTCACCTCCGAAATATTGTCGTGTTTTAACATGTTTACTGTATCTTCTTCTTCTTCTTCAAGTACCCTGTCAGGTCTCCCAACGTTGGCGATCACCTCGGCGAATCTGTCCCTGTCCTGCGCCGCTCGGAACAGCTCCTCCGCACTTCGGATGCCGGTCCACTCCCTCACGTTTCGCAGCCAGGATATCTGTATCCTACCGGGCCCTCGGCGTCCCTCAATTTTCCCTTCCAATATCAGTTGGAGAAGGTGGTACTTTTCCCCACACATGACCCAGTGAAATTGAAATTGAAATTAAATTAAATTAAAAAATTAAATTGAAATTGAAAATGACCCAGATGTGAAATATTCCGAACCTTGATAGTTTATAATGCATGCTCTAACCAAATGTATAAAGGGGTCATCGTTAGACGTAGAAAACATTTTTTTCTTTTAGATTTAGTAAGTTTAATTATATCTTCATACTGTGATTTCCAATGTTAGCATAAGATTACTAACAAGCCATTTTACTAACAATGCTACTAACATCATATTTTATGTAGTGGTCACGATACAGGCCATGCCTAGTGTGACAACTACAGTCCATAAACTTTTTTTATTAATTATTGTTATAACATGTAAATAAATAAATAAATAAATAACAGTTCCCTGTCAACTCTAGCTCGCCTCAGGACTTCGGTATTGGTAACCATGTCTATCCAGGGAACTCTGAGCATTCGGTGATGGAGCCACATTCCAAATTATTCCAGTCTGTTCATTGAGTTAACTTTCAAGGTCCACGTTTCACATCCGTACAATAAAACATACCACACATAGCATTTGATCATTCTCTGACGGAGTTTCAAGTTTACGTTATCATTGCAGAAGAGTGATTTCATTTTATTAAACGTAGCTCTTGCTGCCTCAATTCTGCATTTTATCTCTACATCTGGGTCAAGACATTGCGTTAGTATGCTGCCGAGGTATTTAAATTTGTCCACCCTTTCAACGTTACGGTCGTTCAAATGCGGTCGCTTGCTGTATAAAGATATTTAATAAATTAAAGCGGAAAATATACCCTGATGTTTTTCAATTCCAAAGTTTTTAGAATGGTACAATACTGCCTATTTTTCGATACTCCTACTCTGCCACCCACCCCTAGGGCGCGGGCGGCAGCCTGCCCAGCACTAAATCACCAATATTTCGCATTCATCGGCGGAGGCTTGCCAGAATAGCCAGGGGCCGTTTCATGATTTACTTGCAAATTTGCTCCGATTGAGTTATTATGTTTAGATGGATTATTCTGCGAATTGATTGCATCAACTTGTCTAGCCATTTATATTTAATATTTATAGAATTATCCCCTAGTCAAGTTCTAATCCCCGAATTTATTATATCTCTGATGAAATCAAAATTCAGGTCGGATATCATTCCAAATAAATCTTGGGTCAAGGGTCTGCGCTCATCGCAAAACTCGTCGCTTTTTGGTTCTGCGTCTATATTATTTAGACCTGTAATTTTAATAAAACACGTCCTAACCTTAAAACGACCTTTTATCATCCTTTCATCAAAATTAATTACCGAATCAAACTCAATGGACTCAACCTTTCCAATGACCTACCAATAGAATTTTTGAACTTACCTAGAAACACGATTAGATCATATCTGAAAAATTATTTTATAGAATATAAAATTTATACAAAATATTATACTATTAAATCCACTTGGAGTTCTGGTCCCAACCCTCATGTATGGAAGCGATGCATGAAACTGGCAGAAGACGAATGAGAGCAGGATAAATCCAGTAGAGAAGAGGTCCCTCAGACGTATGTGTGGTAGAGCGATATAAAACAGAATTTTTAATGCTGATATAAGAAAGGAATGTAGAGCGGACGAAGGTATTATGAATAAAATTATGAAAGGATCGCTGCGTTGGTTTGGACATACGGAGCGCATGGCTGGAGAAAGAATGACTAAGAAAGCATACGTTAATGATGTATGTAAATAGAGTACGGAGTCAAGATAGACCGAGGAAAACGTGGCATGACCAAATTAATCAATTTTTAATGGTTGGTCATGATAGAAGTGGGAAGAATCGACGTGCGTGTATGACCCGTTGTATGAATGTGGAGGAAGCCAGAGAAGTGTGTCAAGATAGAGCAATGTGGCGGTCTATTCTCTCTACCTACCCTTGCGGGAAAATGACGCGATGGTTATATTGTTGTTGTTTTTAATCCACTTGGATTTTTTCAATAAAATAAATAAATGAAAAGCATGAAGATTTACAATTTGTTTTAATGAATACGAATGAAAACGCCTGTTTTCTTGAAGTTACATAATATTTTATGGGAATGACATGTTTGGCCTTTCTAAGACATTAAATATAAATATAATAAAACTCGTATTAAACAGACGTTTTCATTAGTATTAAAGATTGAATGTGGAGTTTTTCATTATTGTTCCCGACACAATAAATAATTATGTGTTTTATAGTGCAGGACAACGTTCTCTTGTTATTCTTGTCAATCAAAGATCCAGTCTTAGTGTACACATAACGAAGACGACATTCTTTGCACTTCGTTTACGCAGTCGGAGTTTAGAAAGGGAAGCTCGGGCCTTCGCAGGGCCCTCCGCGCAGGGGTCGCGCGGTGTCTATTGAATGAGAATTGGACATCTTAGCATAATGGGCGAGTGCAGACTCCGCAATCGATTGCTGAATGTCCGGGCGCTGTCTTTGTTCCCTTCAAAGTGCGAATTTTCGATAATTTGAAACATGAGATAAAAATTCGGGTTCATTTGAAGGTTGTCCGTCTGGTAGTACTGACAAATCTAAAATCTATAGAAAACAGTACAGAGAACATTTTACTTCGTTGATATAGAATATTTAACAAAAAGTCTTCGGACCATCACGTCGGTAGGCAGAGAGGGTGGACCGCCATACTACTCTATCCTGGCATAGATTCCTCCACATTCATAGAGCGAGTCATAACGTCATCGCTTCTTTCGACTTCTAACATGGCCAACCTATAAAATTTCATTTATTTGATTATGCCAGTTTTCAGTTTTACTCGGTCTCCCACGACTCCGTACTCTATCCACATCGTTACTTATACTTTCTTAACCATTATTTCTTCATTCATGCGTTCCATATGTCCAAACCAACGCAGTGATCATTTTATTTTTTTGTTTCAATATTTTTTCCTTATATCAACATTTCAAATAATACGTCTAAGGGATCTCATATCTATCCCAGTTATTCTGCTCCCATCCTTATTTTACCAATTCCATGCTTCACTTACATACATCAGGGTTGATACTTAAATTCCACAGTGAACGGTCAATTTTGCTGAGTTCTTGTTGTGTTTACTTTGAAGTGTTAAAAAAGAATAAATTCTCTCTAAAATTGGAGCGGCTCGCGCTGTATTGCTGGCGTTATTGCACAACTGAAGAGTATTTGTTTGATGGTTCTAATCTATTTTCTTTTTTTATGACTGAAAGAAGTGTACTGAAAAGAAGTGAAATTATAGAGGTAAAATGATCGCTGTACAATGAGCCATGAGTGTTCTTTACATTAGCTCGCTTGTTCCACTTCTGTGTAGTTGAACTATCGTGATAGGTAGACTTGTCTTTCTTTATTAATTCAAGTATTACGAATGACGGATGGCCCAGATTTGCGATGTTAGTACATTTTGACGAAATCCCCGAACACTTGTTTTAAAATAAACACAAAACTAACAAAATACCTCGCTATACACATGATAATAACTAAATATACTAACTAACAAACATCATGCTGTCTTCCTGAAGGCGTAGGCAGAAATAAAGGACTAACACACTGTTATTTACTGAGATATTTCCCTCGCTTCATAGGACATAATTAAAACTTGCGAAATAGAGGATATTGTTCAGTGGAATATATCCAGGAAAAGATACTGGAGGGACAATGTAGCCCGAATGGATGGTGACATACTCGCATATACAGCCACTTACGAAATCCCCTCCAAAGAGATGGAGGGACAGCTGGACTTCATCATCCGACGAGACATGATTTCTGTGTTACAGATCGCCAGATCTATTAAAAGAAGAAGAATAAGTTGTGCGCATCAAGATCTCAAGTGTGTGTTATTGATTCTTTGATATTCGAGGAAGATGTTGATACAATCAATTATTGGTTTAACGATTAGTTTGTAAGAAAAGATTTTTATAAAAGTTACATTTTATTCAAAATACCTTGACGAATTATGTGCCGCGTAGTAATGTTAGATATAGTAAAGTTTGCTTGGGTATATATGTATTTGTACCCGTTATTTGTTAACATTTTGAATACGAGTATAACGTTATTATCCACAATACAATTTATGAAGGATTCGTTCTCAACAAAGCTACAGCTAATAAGACGTGAAGGACTATGCCAATCATGAATCGACTCAAAATAAAGCGCTCGTGTAATAAGAAAGAAGAATAATGACAAAAGAGATTCCGGTTTGTTATACCATTCACATCAATCGATTAAAAACACATTACCGAAGAAACTACAGGGTGGTCCAAGTTAAAATAACTCATCAAAACGATATTAGAGATGGCTAAACTAAAACTTTAATCCGAAGTCTGGATATGTCAGCGGCACGTCACAACTTTATGGTGAAACTACAGGACGGTATTCCATAAGGTTTGATTCATTTGGATGGGTAAATTGTGCGACCGGGCGTAAAGCTGAGGTAGCGGAATAGTTTCGTATCGTGAACCATTTTCAGAGCCCTCATCTGATTGGTAGAAGCGAGTCACGTGTCATTTTGGCACTCGTCATATCTTCATTTGCGGGCTCGTAGGCATACTGATAAAAGTCGTACAACACCGTTTGATTGTGATTTTACTTTCAAATATACAATCGTCCACAAAAGGTTATTGATCGATTACAATTAAGTATACGAAAAAGTAACTATTTAAACAAACATATATGATAAATTAGCAAAGGCAATTTACTTTGCTTATTTTTGGTTGCCTCACTATCGTGAAAAATGTCCACATTCGAAGCGATGTGGTTTATAAATATAACCCTGCCCACGAACATCATCTTAGGGAGATTGGTTCTACACAGTGGCAGGTGAAGAATAATAATTGTCAAATAATCAAAGTCAAGGGATTCAAAATTTCCAAGTTTGTATTTGATCACGAATCAGTTGAAAAAAATTATCACCCAAATGAAATGAATTTCGTCGAATTTCCAGTGATTAGTAGTACAGCATACCCAGTGAGTTTGGGAAAAATTAACTCAAATGTGAAAAATTCCGTTTTCAGCTCATAAAAAGACGATGTTTGTGATAATCGATTGATTTTGTTGAAATCTTTTAATGGAAGTTTGTTTTTAATAACAGTTAAATAGAACGATACTTTATTTGAACAGCGACCAGTTTGGACCAGTCTGTCAACGGGAGCGAGTCTGACAAAAACGGTCGCCCCTTCTAAGGCATTATCAACATTTGATAATGCCTTAGAAGGGCAAAACATGTCATACATCAATATTATTAAAACAAAACTCCTTAAAAACCGTCGTTTTTTCATACATATCAATAATTAATTTCATACATATCAATAATTAATTTCATACATATAAATAAGTAGGCTGACTTTTCGTGCACATATCGAGAGGATTTGTGGCATTGCACTGAGGATGTTGGGGTTCATCGTCCGGACCCGAAGAGTTTTCAGGGATCCCAATGTGCTCAGAGTCCTATACAACGCATTGGTTCGGAGCAGGCTCGAAAGTGGTTCTGTGATATGGAGTCCTCACGAGGCGAGATATTCCGTTATGCTGGAGAGGGTTCAGAAAAAATTTCTGAGGTATCTCTACATGAGGGAGTATGGTAGCTATTCGTGGCTCTATCCCACGGCATTTCTTCTGGGAATGCTCGGAACCAATTCTTTACAGCTTCGAAGAGATGGATATCTAATAACCCATTTCTTCAGATTAATTAGGGGATACTTCGAGAACTCGGCCGTACTGGAGGATGTTGGTATTTTTGTCCCCGATAGATATCTCCGACAGCGACAGCACATATTGTTTTACCTACCGGCCGCCAGAACCAATCTGCCCCTGGTGACACCGGTGGGAAGAGCAATTAGTCTGCTGAACGCGGTCTCCTCGGAGATCGACGTCTTTCATGTTAGTGAAAGTACGTTCAGGGGGCAAATACTATTGACTTTAGAAAGTATCTTGTCTTCCTAATGTCGAACCATCTCTAATGCGTTCCTGGTACTTTGTTGTATTTTTATGATATTTTACCTGTACTTAATAGGTGCCTTAAACATTTTCCTGTTTGTAATGTCTATTGAGTTAATAAACTGATTTGATTTGAAAAAAATTAATATGGAGTTTAACATCATTGTTCGAGAAACAATAAATAAATATACATATATTATTTAATTATTACGTACAGAATTTAGAAAATAGTTTTTTTGTAAATATGGGGAGATATGATGTTTTCCCATAGAGCCACGTAGCAGAATTAAGGAAGACGGGAAGGAGACGAGGAGACAAGGAGACAAGGAGAGAGAAATAATAGAATATGTCCTCAAGTTGTTATCTGTACCCTGCAACTGTGAGCTCCTCGCCGTATTATGTGTGGCTGGTGTAATTACTCGCTTTCTACAATTAGTATTATCTTCGTTCTGTTATAATTACCTACGCTGCTGTGCTACTTTGCTCGTGCGAGGGGTATAGAGATGCGCAGGGACGGATGGCGCTCGCTGCCGTGGATCGGCCACTGCCAGAAACTTCGCGAGTTAAAACCAATTGCATGTGACGTCCACCACTGAAGACGAGCGAGCATCGATAAACTTATGCCTTCTTGCAGAAATTTCAAGTAATAACACAGATAACAGATAAGTCTTATTGACTTGACTGAAGTTTAGAAAAGTTTTTGTGCATCTTTTTTTTTTCATTTGGTAAGCCGACTTTTTTCTTTTGGTAACTTAACCTTACTATGAATGTATGTTTACCAAACATTGACAAATGTGCAATTCGTATATATTATATTATTTATAATAAATACTAATCAAAATGTTAGTTTCCTTGAAGATTCATTATGTTTTATGGGAATAACATGTTTCGCCGTGCTAATAGATTAACAAATGCGATAAAAAAATACATCACTCCCGTAAAACATAATAAAATCTGTATTTCTTAGAACATTTAATTTAACATCTCTATTAAACCAACAAACATTCAACAAATGGCGATGACAGTATAATTCTCCCACTGTCTTTGATCTGGGGTATAATTCTGGGGAATTGAAATGGCGATCGATTAGCTACCTATCACATGTCATGAGAATCGATATAATAATTATAATATTATTTACTTAAAGTAATCCAGATGTAAAAAGTTTGACGTTTCAAAAGACGGGATCGCCAAACTTTAACCTATGCTCAAAGATATCTCGAAAGTATTGTTACGTCACGTTTTGTATCGCTGCAAAATCCTTCAGCCTGAATCTTCCAATGGAGTGTCTAGAAAGGAATCTCTGGAAAGTATATTTAACAAATCGTTGTAAAAGTATGGTAATACGATCGGAGAACGTAAGCCGAAGTGTGGAATTACTCATGCGGGGCGCGGCTCTTGTGGCATATTTCAGGGGGTTATGGGCTGAAGATAATTCGCGACATCCATTCGGAAGTTCGGATCGGCTGCAGATTGCAGATCCGGGCGATAAAACTCCTCACACCCCTCCTGCACACCATCGTCTCTCATATCTCTACAGCCCTACCCACCCCCGCGCTGATATATGCAGTGCCGGATTACCTATATAGCAGCACTAGTGAGTGCTATGGGCCCCGCGTTTCTGGGGGGCCCGCACTTAAAGACTTTCATGTATGGAAGTAAAGCATGGAACTGGCAAAAGAATAATGAAATCTCTTAGGCGAATGTGTGATAAATCTGTACATTGTGAGTGTCAAATGCAAATATAAGGAGTGATTGAAAGTTTTATGAATAAAATAATGAAAAAAAATTAAATTAATAACAATTTTTTTTATGAAATATTTTTTTTTCACTTTTAAGTTCATTTTCTCGACATGCTTCGAAGGCTTTTCACCTTCATCATCTAAGGAAAATAAACTCAAAATTGGAAGAAAAAAAAACAGTGTTTTAATTCATTAATTGTCATTATGGTATCCCACAGTGTTAACGCTTTAAGCTCATCTAAAAAAAGATTATTAAACGTTAAAAAAAAATATACTCGTATGTTAACGATATTAATTGAAAAATAAATACAGGAAGACTATTATGTTAACTTAACGTTAAGACTCGTATGTTAACGATATTAATTGAAAAATAAATACAGGATGCTACGATCAAATCATTTTTGTAATTTTTGTGTTTTGTTTATATTAAATGTCGGCCACGTGAGGAATCGGAGAAATCAACGTGCTTCTGAGACGATATATTGATGTCGAGGAAGCGAGAAAAGTATATTAGGAAAAGACTGTGGCGGTCAATTATTTCTGCCTACCCCTCTACTAACGTGTTGGTTAGTTAGTTATTAAAATTGTGTTGATGATGATGTTATTATATTATATTTTATTATCATACAATATCCAGGAGCTCTTGGTAACATTTGTTGCAGATCTCGCGAAAGCTTAATCCGGCACTGAATATACGAGTATAATAATAGTATACTATCAATGAACATTGGTTATATTTCTGATAACATATGTATTTACCCCCTCATAACCTAAACAGTTGAAACCTAAACAGTTGAAAACGCCCTATTATTCTAATAACGGTCAGGTGTTTTCTAATAACGCTCTAGCAAGGAATACCCTGTCACTTCCATTAAATAAAATGATCCTATAGAAAACGGATGTTCTCGTTAATTTTGATCAGTATATTTGAGGACTCACCATTATATATGGTTTCTTGAACAGTGACGTAAAACTCTATATTAAATAATTAATACGAATGAAAAAGCCTGTTTTTTAGGAGTTTTACTATAATTTATGGGAATGAAATGTTTCGCCGGTCTAAAACATTTCATAATGCCGCAGACAGGCGAAAAAAATGACATTCCTAAAAACTTTAATAAAATGTCCATAATGAAGACGTTTTCATTTATAAAAAAATAATATAAATAATGTAGGGCTTCGTGACATAGTGGTAAGAGCTTTGACTGCCATACCGAAGGTCCCGGGTTCGATTCCCGGCGATGTCAATGTGATTATCATACTGTCTTTGGTATGGTGCAGAATTCAGGTGACACTAAAATGGCAATAGATTAGCTGCCTATCACATGTCTCAATGACTTTTAATGCACCAAGAAAAAAAAGGTCCCTCATCAGGTAGATTCACCCGGCGTTGGAGTTAAATCACAGGAACCATCCTTTAGACATTAGCGCCTCTTCTGGATAAAATTGGAACTATTCATTAAGGGATTATATCGGTAGTGGTCGAATTGATAGAGGGAGAACTTAAACGGTTCGGCTATGCGTTCGGGTGCCTTCGAAATCTCGGCAATGCTCGTGATCTAGCGTACAGCGTGCGTGGTGCTCGTGTCTGGCTAGCGGCGAGTATCCAGATGTTTGTCATATTATTTGGAGTTTGCCGATTGCGCAGATAAATATAAAATTTCCGAAATTTCCGTAGAACTAATTAATCTCGTCTCGAGCTCATTATATACTCAAAAAAAAATTTCGTGGAATCCCATTGAAAGAATCTACTCGAATTATGCACCGAGAAAGAATTTTAAATTTAATGAGTGAAATAGAAATGAAATAAAGAGCGCTCGTTCTAGCCAACCCTATCACCTCCGCGGGGGGCGTAATTAGCACCTGGGTTAATACTTGTCGGCATCAACGTAATCATTACACCATACACTATAGTGATGGTGTTTCATATTACAATAATAGAAACTCAAATCGACACTAGAAACACAAATCTGCAAACAGTATCTCGTGATAAATAGAATATGTTTCTTCGTGACGAGACACAAACCCACAGCTCTCACAAAAATAGAGAAGTGCATTAAACCAATAAATAATCATCGAGAAGAGGATAAGAGTGAATTTTCAAATCAAATCAAATCAAATCAAATCAGTTTATTAACTCAAAAGACATTACAAACAGGAAAATGTTTAAGGCATCTATTGAGTACAGGTAAAATATTATAAAAATACAACAAAGTACCATGAACGCATTAGAGATGGTTAGACATTAGGAAGACAACATAATTTCTAAAGTCAAGAGTATTTGTCCCCTGAACGTACCTTCACTAATATAAAAGACGTCGATCTCCGAGGAGACCGCGTTCAGCAGACTAATTGCTCTTCCCACCGGTGTCACCAGAGGCAGATTGGTTCTGGAGGCCGGTTGGTAAAACAATCTGTGCTGTCGCTGTCGGAGAAATCTATCAGGGACAAAAAGACCAACACCCTCTAGCACGGCCGAGTTCTCGAAATATCCCCTGATTAATTTAAAGAAATGTGTTATGAGATGTCCATCTCTTCGAAGCTGTAAAGAATTGGTTCCGAGCATTCCCAAAAGAAATGCCGTGGGATAGAGCCACGGATAACTACCATACTCCCTCATGTAGAGATACCTCAGAAATTTTTTCTGAACTCTCTCCAGCATAACGGAATATCTCGCCTCGTGAGGACTCCATATCACAGAACCACTTTCGAGTCTGCTCCGAACCAACGCGTTGTATAGGACTCTGAGCACATTGGGATTTCTGAAAACTCTTCCGGTCCGAATGATGAAGCCCAACATCTTCAGTGCAATGTCACAAATCCTCTCGATATGTGCACGAAAAGTCAGCCTACTCTCATAAATGATCCCAAGATCCTTCATCGTAGATACGTGTTAGTTGCTGGTTGTTCATTGTGTATCTATAATACACAGTTCTCAATGCTCTAGTAAACGATAGCATAGCGCACTTAGAGACATTGAAGTACATTTATTACTGTGACTCCAGTTAACAATATTATCAATGTCAGACTGGAGGCGAAGACAGTCGTCGGGATTGTTAATTTCTAGGAATAATTTCAGATCATCGGCAAATAAAAGAAATCGCGAGAAGTTTATCACCTTCGCAATATCATTTATGAAGATGGTGAAGAGGAGTGGCCCTAGGTTTGAACCTTGTGGTACCCCTGAATTGACAAGAAAAGGTTCCGATTGAAAAATTCCGTATGAGACGAATTGTTTTCTCCTCTCGAGGTAACTAATAAAAAACATAATCAACTGAGAAGAGAATCCAATTTGAGATAGTTTTGCTATCAGAATGTCGTGGTTCACAGTATCAAAGGCCTTTGAGAAATCATTATATGAACAGTCAACTTGGTGACCATTATCCAATGCCCTTGTTATGTATTCTGTGAATACCATGAGATTAGTTTCAGGAGAGCGCCCCTTCCTGAATCCATGTTGTTCTGTTATAATATGAGGGTCGACTTTGGGAGATATAAATTTATGCAAAATAGATTCAAATAGCTTGGCTGGAGCCGACAGAATCGCTATAGGTCTGTAGTTTTCGACTGCCTCTTTTGCGCCGCTCTTGAAAATAGGACTGATCCTGGAAATTTTCCAGAGATCAGGAAAAGTATTTGTACTTAACGACAGGTTAAATAGAAAATACAGCGGAGATAATAAGAGCTCAGAGCAGCCTTTTAAGAAGTAGATGGGAAGAAAATCAGGACCAACCGAGTGCGAATTTTTCATAGCTTTGATGGACGATTTAATATCATTCGCATCTATGTGTGATATTGCAAAGCTATGACCACAGCAATTGGCACTAAAATTAGTCGCTGAATTGAAATTAAGCCGCGGGGGAACATTGCTATAGACAGATTGAAAGTGTTTAGCGAATGCGTTCGCTATATCTACACCCTCAACCTCTCTATCCCCATGCATCATAGTGTTAAGGATGCCACCATCCTTTCGTAAACTTTTCACATAGTTCCAGAAGGATCCGGGGTCATCCATAAGATTTCCCTCAATGGTGCTCACATATGCTCGAAAGGCTGATCGAACATTGCGTTTCACGACCGAGCGGTACAGACTGAAAAACTCGTACTCACTCCGAGAGCCAGTAGCCTTCCACTTAACATGATGTGCATGTTTGGTCTTAATGTCCGCGATGACTTCCCTGGAAAACCACCTCGGATATCTCCGCCCACCATTGCTCATGCGTTTTCTGGGAAAGCACAAGTCAAACAAATCATAAATAATACTATAAAAATGTTGCAGGGCATCATTTACGGTGGTCAAGCTGTACAGGTCGCTCCAGTCAAGTTGACTCATTAGCTGGTATAGCTTCAGAAAATCACCTTGGCTGAAGTTCCATCCTCTGAAGATGTCTTTTTTATGGCGCGGTACTCTGGTAACACCAGGATTATCTTTACCAGAGTACTCAAATTCTAGCGCGGGATGGTGATCATCTTCAGTGACTAATGGAGACACTGATCTTGAAACTTGCAATTTGATGTTGCTCAAAATTAAATCCAAGGTTCTGGAATCTGAGTTCAAAACGACATTGTGTTGTGCAAGCCCAAACACTGCGCATAGGTACTCCAAGTCACGCTGGACATTGTCGATCCCATGGGCAGAGTATAGGTTAAAGTCTCCCAGCACAATGACATTTTTACCTCCGATCAGATTGAAGTTCGTATGCATCGTATCAAAAAATCGGTTATAAATTTCCCAATTAGACCCCGGTGGTATATATGTAACACATATATATGTTACATGATTTACCCCATACATAATTTTCACCCAGAGATCCTCATTGATAGATTCAAGATTGGGGACGCGCTCAGCCCTCAGCGCATCCCCCCTCCCGACCGCCAACAAGCAGCCGCCACCGCGACTGCGACTATTGTCGCTGTCCCGATCTCTGCGAAAGACATTAAAGTTCTCTATATCAAAAAGCTCAGAGGAGAGGACGCTCGAATTTAGCCAAGTCTCAGTGAGAGCGACTATGTTAGCCTCACTCACCGAAACATTGGAGAAAAATTTCGAGCATTTTGTCCTCAATCCACGAACGTTCTGATATAGGAAGAAGAAAGAATTGGATGAACCGAGTCAGCTAGCCCTCGGAAGTCGCGGAGCAGCAACACCCGTCCGCCACTCCTTGATAAAGGAACGGCGTGGCCAGTGTTTAGGCTCCAGGACCTCCGAGAAAACCGAACTCGGTATTCCAATCTTAAACGACACATAAGAACTTCCCTCCTTGGGCTTAATTCTATGCACCGTATACGATGCCTTACGTAAACCATTAAGGTAAGACGTCATGTCACTGACCGAGGTCTCGGGGTGGAAAGGGAAAAAGTGGTAAAATTTAAGAACAGGAGAGGAGGGGGGGGGACTGTCCATTCTCCGAGTACCCCGGACAGTGGCAGATCGTCTTCTGGACACCACACTCCATGGGCTATCACTCTCCACCGGTCTGTTGGCGATCAGCGGCGCAGGGGTCTCCTCCTGCACGGCAGTCTCAGGTTTCCTGACGCCCTTCCTCTGCGAGACACCAGTTGGGGGATGTTTTCCCTTGGCGGCGACCCTTGCAGAGCTCTCCCTCTCCACCACCAGAGATCCAGCAATGGTGGCCGCGTAGGTTGCACGCGAGGTGGGAGAAGCAGTAGCAGCTGAGGATAGTGGGAGGACACTCGGTACCTCTGGACAGCGAGATGATGAAGGTAAAGGGTCGGCGACCGCAGCCCTCACCACTGTAACTCCTTCTGCCTCCGCAGCTGGTGAAGCTACACGTGCGATAGCGCGCGAATATCTTCGTGTAACAGGACGAGTGACTGTAATATTAGCCGCTCCGGTCCTATCGCTAAGTCCGGTGGCGCATTGCCTCATCAAATCAAATCAATCTTTATTATCTCAACAGACAATGTTAATATATAAGTCATCTATTGAGTACAGGTAAAATAATATACATAATGTCAAGAACGCATGAGAGACGGTTCGACTTTAGGAATACAAGATACTCTCCTAAAGTCAAGAGTATTTGTCTTCTGAACGTACTTTCACTAATATGAAGTCGTCGATTTCCGAGGAGACCACGCTCAGCAGACTAATCGGTCTTCCCATTAACATCGCCTCATGTTGCTTACGGCTTAGTGATTTAAAAAACCTTTAAAACATGGCGAGAAATATTTGTGTTTTATTTCATTTAAAAATCGAAATTAGTTTTCATAATTCTTACTAGAATATTTATATAATATAAGTTCAAAGATATTATCAAACAATATTTCTAGTAATATTCGGCGCTAAGTTCACATGTGACGTCCATTCGCATATCTAAGAATATGGTGAAGCATAACTCTCCCCAGAAAATAAGGGTATTTTATGAACGGGCCGTAAATAATCGAATTTTCTTTAGAGGATGCAAAAGTTCGCAAAGCTGCGTCGGACACAAATACAATAATTTTCCGCCATGATTTCAGATTCCACCCCTAAGAAGACTTCGCAACACTAATCGCTACTTTCGCGAGCTTAAATTAAATGTGCAACGCTTTTGAATTACACAATGCCGCTGCACATTTCCCGTTTCCATATTATTTTTTATCCTTATTAGTTGTGTTCTCCTCTTCGCTCCCCCGCCCTTCCGGGTGCTTGCATCCGAACGGACTTGGGACCATTATTCCATGTAAAAGTGGGTTTTTGTTCAAAACGGTTATTTAAGTTGAAATGCAATAAATGCGGGGTGACCTAGCAACGGCAACCCCTCTACGGTCCAGCGGCTCTAGTGGGATATTCCTGTTATGGAAATGATAATTAGGTCATACCAAGATGGTCATTTAACTACACTTCAGAATGTGATATTCATTTTACATTACATTTATTTAATGCTATGTTCTGGGAAGTGGTGGAAAGACAGTGGTTTTATTTTTATTTCCCTTTTTTATTTTTCTACCAGAGTAAACGGCTTTTTAGTACGAAACCACATTAAAAGGAAAACTACTTGTTAGTTAGAAAAAAAAATCTAGTTTTTAACAATCCCATAAATAAATTGTTTTATTTATTTTGTAACTAATTTTGTAGGCTTTCAAATTGTGCAAGTACTCGCAATATTAACTTTTTATTTTAAATATTTTATATTGAAAAAGTTCGTTTACAAACTTTGAAGAGAGATATATTTACACCCAGAAACCGAAATGAAGTTCCGAATAGAAGTAATCTCTGCGAAACTTTTAATAAGGTGACAAACGTTTTCTATGATGACAATAAATTTATAACTTTTGAAAAACATTATATAATGTTTTCACAAACATGTATAGGACCGCAGATGTCCTTTACATCGGTGTAAAATTTGTATCCAAAGCGTTAAAAAATTACACTAAGAAAAAACGTATTTGGTCGGAAACATGTTTGTGGAAAGTGTTATGATAATACAATGTTTTTTTATGAAAATGTAAATCCACAAAGCTTATTAGTTGAAGAGTTTTGGACGTCAGTGCTGCCATCGCCCAGAGTCGGTTCACTATTTGTGCCGGCAATTAATTAGCCAAGCCGGAAGTACGTATCCCTCCAGGTCCACCGCCGAGCTGTGCGCGATGACTGATCGCTGAGGTCGGCAGCTCCTCTCGCCGCTAGCTCCTGAGAGCGCGGGAAACTGTGCATTAAACCAACTAAAACGAAATGTTCGATTCTATTTGCTTTTGTTGCATTAAACGAGTACTTCTACTCTGCCAAAAGCAAACAAAAGCAACTCTGCAAAATGGGTTCTTTCTCATAAATAAATGGTTAGAAATCATACTCACAGCACGAAATTGTAAAATCATGTACAAAGAAATTTTGCAACGAGTAATATCTACATCTACTACAAAATCAAAATTTACGTTGGTATTTTTCTGTAAACAATCTGAATATGATTACAATCATTGGGAATACTAAATTTATGAAGGTTTAAAAGTATAAAACGGTTAATAATTAATATGAACGAATACGCCTGTTTTATAGAAGTTTAATTATATTTTATCGGAATGATATGGTTCGCCTTGCTAAGGCATTATCAAATATCACATTTGATTATTCATCATTACCATACCAAATAATAAAACTTCTAGAAAACGGGCATTTTCGTTCGTCTTAAATATTTAATATGTAGTTTTACATCATTATTCAAGAAACAATCAAAAGTGGTATTTTGATTAGACAGAATATTTGATGTGGGCGTAACCACGCAGTATGTCAAAGTAAGATGTTTAAAATTAAAATAATCATACACTTTTAGTATTTGTATCTAAAGTACTTTATTTGGTAACACCAACCGATTTTGCTCCCGCCGGAGCTTCGTCAGGGTGAGAGGGTAAATAAGGTAGTTTAGATACAAATACTAAAAGTGTATTATTATTTTATTTTATAATGTCACATCTCAAATTAAATGCTTCATACGAAATATTATATAAAGATAAGTACAAATATTGATAAACGATGAAAAATGAATCTAAGGGGGAAGAAGTTGCAATGTGAGGAGGGCGGTGGCGGTGTCCACCCAAGTAGACGCCAAGTGGCATCTATGGACGAAGTTAGTCACCGCGGCGCGGTATTGTTAAAACTTTCTAATGTTCCCACACAATCGCGCCACTAATGTCTTGGGAGTTAAAAGGGATTGCTTTTCCCCCAAATCCTTTTTTGTACATTTTCCTTTTCATTTTTCCCCCAAGACTTAAAACGCGTGTTTAAGTACCGCCTCCGAGAGCCATCCCCACACGCGGAGCACAACCCCCTATGTCCGCTATCGCCTGAAGATTATTTTTAATTATTATATTTACGAGTATATAACGATCAACAAATTTAGGAATAAAAATATTATCCAAAACTTTAAAAATATTCATATACATATTTAACAAATATATCATTATATTTGAGGTGGAAATTGGAGGTGGACCTTCGCGGCAAAGTAGCAACAGCTTTGACTGCCGTATCGAAGTTCCCAGGTTCGATTCCCGTCCATTACATTGTTTAAAAAAATCAACAACAACAACAAACCATCACACCATTTCCCACAAGGGTAGGCAGAGATAATGGGTTGCCACACTACTCTATCCTGACTTACCTCTCTTTCTTCCTACACATATACGCGACTCATACCTACACGCACGTCGATTCTTCCGACTTTAAACATAAAATTTATCCTCGACTCCGTACTACATTCACATCGTTAATGCATACTTTCTTAACCATTCGTTCTTCATTAATGTGTTTCGCGTGTCCAAACCAAAGCAGTGATCCTTTCATAATTTTGTTCATAATACTTTATTTCGCTCTACATTCATTCCTGATATCAGCATTTGAAACTCTTTTCGTCCTGATATCAGCATTTGAAAGTCTTTCGTCCATTGTTTTATATATATATATATATATATATAAGAGAACTCATTCTCACCGCATTTATTCTGATATCATCTTTCTTCTGCCAGTTTCGTGCTTCGCTCTCATACTTAAGCGTTGGAACTAGAACCAACTTTTACCATGTTGTTTTAAAGTAAGCGATTTCCCCTTGGATCAATCCTTATTGTTAATTTTAATGAATTTTGAAAGCGAAGGGTCTCACGTATCAACTTTCTTCTTGCAGCTTGTACTGCAAACTTATAATTTCCAGGCAAGAAGTTGAGCAACTCGAACCGCGTGGGCCGACTAGTATGTTAGGTCGCAGCGCCGTTTTTGTAACACAATATTCCGCGTAAAGTTTATTTGCACTTAGCAGGTTTCGCCCGCGAGGTTCCGGTATGTGGTTTCAAATACAAACATTCATTTCTTCTCCGGTTTTATTTTGTCTTTTTATTATGCTCTTAGTTCCCAGGGAATCCCCCAAGTAGTCCCGTCTTATATGCTCTTCTCGTACGACAATAAATGTTATATTTCAATCAGGCTATTTGTAAAACACAACCAAAATAAAAATAAAAACGATTTTTTCCAGAAAAAATCTTACAAATGAATCGTAATGATATTTTGAGATTTGAAAAATACATATTTCAATAAGTTATTGCATTCTTTCCGTTTCCACTGTTTCCCGGACTAATGTGAGGTTATAAGCAGATTTTACCTACGAATTATAACTCTATAACTTGTCCCACCCACTAAATCTTTTAACCCATCGGCAATCGGTATATATTTCCATCGTAATGTCTTTGTAGCAACATTTTTTGGGATCATGGATTTATCCATGTATCTAATTATCTTCTTTGGCCGACATTTTAGACATTGTTGCAGGACCCAGCTTTAGGATCGTTCAACTACACCGGATATGAAGGCTGCAAAGACCTCCAAAATATCGGTCAAAAATGATCTGAAAAATATATTGCTATTAACCCTTAACATCTACGAATGTATCAAATAAATACTTTTGGATTTACCTCAAAGGAGATAGGATCAAAATCGAGATTTCGTATTGATATTATTAAATTTTACTTTATTCTATATTAGCCATATTTTGTGTTGTTATTGCTTTATTTCTCTTTTTATTTTTTTTAATAGACTTTGTTTATACAACACTTATATTTAAAAAAAATAATTACGAGTATATCGAAACATGTCAATATAATTTTGATTTTTTAATATTTGAGTTGTATAAACAAATAGTCTATATAAAAAAATTCAAAAAAAAGATTAAAAAAATTGTACTTAGTTTGAACAAGAATATAATATTTTTTTCAATCTATTACCGCTAAGTAAATTCTATTATAATTTAAAATAATACAAAGCGCTCTCAAATATCAGTCTGAAACTATCCTGAAAATTTTGCAACAGAAATTGTCATCATCATTTTTAAGGATATAAAATAAATTTAATGGTTTATTAGTAATTTAATATTAAATATGAAATAATAATTAATTAAACGATGATTTTATAACTACTTTCACATTTGTTATATATAAAAACATCGTTTTTTTATTATTTTAAATGAACTTCCATCAAGAGATTTCAGTTAAATAATTTGATCATTCAATATATCGCACGTTGAAAACAAATGTGACACTAGGTATACAAAAATCTCAATTTTTCAGTACGGTCATTTAAAGTTTTTGTGAGGTCAATAACTTGACTGTGAGTAGAAATATATCTAATGTTGTTGTTTTATATATTAGTTTAGATATTATGCTATCAGAATCTAGTTGATTTTAATTAGGTTAATAAGCAGGCAAAACTTTAAATGACCGTACTGAAAAATTGAGATTTTTGTATAGTGTCACTTTTGTTTTCAACGTGCGATATGTAAAACGTTTATATATGTATAATTACCACCTGACATAGATACACACGATAGATTCCTGAAACGTTGTTCTTTTTATTTTTTCTAAATTGTGTTGAGGTTAACATTAATCACTTCGAGGGATGAACGTTAAATGGTGTAGTAGATATTATTTCATTCTGTCATCCCCATAATTTGTGACTCGGCGACTTACCCGGCAGTCTGCTGACTTGCTTGGCAATAGCTCCGAACCTCCTGGATGCAGCAGTTTTCTTTCCCGCCCCTTGCTCGGGAGCGGCACCCCTCTCCGCCCCATCAGCGCCCGCCAAGGCTGACATCTTGCGATTCTCTTTCAAAGCTCGATCCACCATCGTTCAAAACTAACCTAAAAATTACACAACATTTTCATTATTTTACGAACGTATTACGAAAATGTTATAACATCAAATGAATCTTAATATTTGCACGGCTGTGAAAATAATAGTAACGAACGTTTTTCCGTTGAATGGTGATTCTGCAGGATTTCAAACTAACGTGAAATGGAAATATTTTGAATGATTGGCATATGAAACGTTAAGCAAATAAATAATCAGCGCGAGTGTGTAACAATATCGGCCGACGTGTCTATTGCCGACACTTAATTCTCAAACGTGGGGTTCGTCATTAGTGATATTCAGTGGCGTTCATTACTAATCAAACTTTTTTTAATTAGTAGATATTTTATTTATAGATACACAAAGTGAGTGAACTACATTTGGGTACAAGCGAAACTAGTCGGCAATTGAAATAACCGCATAGTGTTGAAAAACAAAGTGCAGTGTTTTTATTCCTATTTTATTTTAAATATAAATAATAATACAAATTTAAATGTCTTACCACAAAGTGAATGCTTCATATGAAAATTTAACTACATTCAATCAGCTCATCACAACAATTCCCGTTATCAAGTAAAGTAGAGATTTTATATTACTAATATTGGATTATTACAAATACATACTATATATAATATTAGAAACATCTTGACAGCAATGTATTATTTGTGATTGCAACATAATTATTAGAATTGCGTGTCCATAATTTAAATTGAAACTTACACGTGATACAATATTTTGAAAATACTGAAAATAATAAAAAAATTAAAATAATAAAAAATTCAAATGTATATTTAGTTACTATCCACTGATGTTTGTGTTCTCTACCGGTTTCGGCAGCTTACTAGCCGGGACACAAGTCAAATGAAATATTTAAATTCATAAAATTCATTGAAAGCTTACATTGTATAGCATCATTAAGAAACTTTTTAATTTTATAGAAACTAAATTTAATTAAAATAATAACAATAATATTAATATTAGTAAAACTATTCGAACCTTTTTACACCATTGGATTATATAGAATCGTTAAACTTCAACCTCTCACCATTTTCATTTTATATATAACGCTTATCAAATTTGATATCGGTACCAGAAGATGGCAGCGAGCTGCCAAAACCGGTCGAAGACACAAACATCCGTGAATTTAACCTAAATATACATTAAAAAAAACATATCATTATTTCTAATGAACTTGTACCATGAAATTTCAAATAACAACATAAATCTTTTATAGTATTTTGTTTTCAATAATACAAATTTAACACGCCAAAAAAGTGTATTATTGGTATAACGTAAAGTACAAAATATATTTTTTAATATTTAATTTTGAATTTTTGTGAAAAACAGGCTTCTGTCAAATATATCTGTTTCACTGCCCTTTGACTGGCCTTGTACCTACTCCTCAATTGAGACAGAGTTGATATTTTAACTGGATTAATTTTATAGGGTCGCTCCCTAGAAGTAAATTGATTGTTATTTAAGAAAACAAAATCAAGCTTAGGGTATGCTACTTTAACGGTTGCTTCATTCGTAGGTGACCTCGATATATTTATCGGATTCGTTAAGAATTGTCTAGCTGTGTATAATGGGAATTATGTTCTGACCGAAGGCCAAACATCTTAACTTCACAACATCAAATATTGGACAGGAACAGGGAACGTGGAGAATATAATCCGAACAGCGCAAGCGAAAGAAGCCTTTACAAAAATTATTGTTAACGTCGGGGAGAGCTGATATGGCACAAGAAGAAGAAGATGTGCTTCTTAAATAAAACAGCCGAACCGCCCTTATCCAAGCACCAATCCGCCGTTATTGGACGATTGTGAGGTGATTCTTTGTACCCCTCAAGGTTATATTAAATCGAGGTTTCTGTTTTACAAAGGCAAACAATGAGGCAAATGGGTGAGATGGCGTTTCTGCGAAAGCTTTTTACCTTTCAACTTCAATTCTCACTCATAATTATTCGTTAGCGGCCATTGTCTGCCGTCTGCTGTCTGCCGTCTGCGTACCGCGATGCGTCGTCTCGTCATTACACGCGCAGATCAGTGTACCAAATATCACACAATCACATACAGTACATAGGTAAGTCTATTTTTTTTAACTTAACAGTATTAAACCTTGACCTTTTTAGCAAAAGTTGGACTAACTAACACTTCTCTCCTGAAATAATTTTCGTTTTTTTTTAGACAATAGAGATAAAGATGTAATTTATTTGGAAACAGAATATGGTGGTCGAGGCGTTTACATGACTTATGACCTGTCATTGGTTGGGTTAAGCGATCGCTTTATGTAATACAACATTCCCCATTCCGCCCTTCTACGAACACCACGTCTGACATCTTGGTCTCTATTGAGATACAATTAATTCTTAATGATTAATACACCCGCAATGGGTAAAATCCAGTATTTGTCTACAAGTAATTGCATACATTCAAAAAACAATCTGGTAATTGTTTAACATCAGCATAGCCGGCTAGAAATCTATTTTATTAAATTAAATAAAAATTTTGTAAATGGATTTTCATTCTGCTATAGATGAACCTCTTATATTCCAGCTTAAGTTTAACATAGGTTTCTCAGCTCTGGGGAAAATGTCGAACCATAATAAGATAGCCCATGGACCAAAGAACTTGAGTCCAGTAACAGATTAATCGATCACTGTCGACTTTTGAAAAACATATCAAATTAATAATAACTGGTATAATATCTTCTATATTCCCCATAACTTTGTGTTGCAGATTCATTGCACAATGTTTATTTTTTTAACTTTGTACACAACACACATTTTATTACAAAAACAAAAATTTTAAAGCAAACATGTTTCAGACACATAAAATATTATAAATTTGTATTTTTTTTTTCATATTTGTAACATTTACATAATATTTACCATATATCACTGATGAAGAGTTTCTGTGTCTGAAACATGTTTGTTTTTGAATTTTTATTCTTTAAAAGTACAAAGTTAAAACCAAGAAACATTGTTCACTGGTATAATAAATTAATTAATCAGTATCATCCTTGAGATAACCACACACGGATCCAGATGTAAAGAAAACATGCATTAGCATTGCATAAATATCTAATTAAATGGTCATATATTAAAAAGGTTATTTAAGTACAGGGAATATCATATACTCTTCCTAAATCATCATAAAAAACTTTTGTTCAAAATATAGTCTGTTTTCTAGCAATGAGAGTCTTTAAACATTTAAAAACTTTATTGAAGGATAAGGCTTAATTATTTAATATGTTAATTTGGAAAGACAACTTTTAACGCTATTTTATCTACAAGGTGATCTCCTCCATCCTCGGGTGTTAATATTACCCGGTTATTAACATCTGAGGATTGAGGAGGTTACCTCCGAAACATGTCATGTAAAATATTTATTACTTAAATTGGATAAATTCGTTATTTATTGGCTCTAGAAAAATGGTGTAATACTCCATATTCAATAATTAATACGAATGAAAACGTCTGTTTTCTAGAAGTTATATTACATAATATTTTAAGGGAATGGCATATTTCACCTAACTAAGGCATTATCAAATGTTCAACATTTTAACATCTGATGATGTTTTCGTAAGGCGAATCGTGTCATTCGAATAAAATATAATAAAACTTATCTTCTTATTATCTTCCTAAATTGAAAAAAATAAAAATTTGTTAGCAGTTTATTTAAAGCGTACACAAATAAATTTTATCCAGGATTTGATTCGTTTTTATATTGGTTTTGCAAATTCAATGATTTGATATTTCTAGGAGATGTTACGTTTCAATGAATTCTACGATTCTAGTCATTATACTTTCGAGTAATTATAGTTCGAGATGCCTTCCACAAAACGCCAAAGGCCAAACATCGACATACTGAAATAACAGACCGCCCTACATACGGCACGTGTGCTCCTCCGCAGAATCGTTATTGCGAGCACTCACATCCCACAAGCACCCCCGCGGTGATACTCTACTGAGTTTATATTTTAATATTTACATTCAACAATTATCCCTCGATTTCTTGATTTACTTGTAATCAAGTTTAATTCATTGATCGCTAAAAGAATGAAAGAAGAAAAGAAAATTTATTGGATTATTTTTAGACACTTTGTTATAATTACAACACATATATTAAAAAATAAAATTAGATAGACATGTTTCGGACAAACAGTCCTTCTTCAATAAAGATTTTTTTTTTTAATATTATAAAATTGTTTACATGATCTGACAAATGTCATAAAGATTTGTTTTGCATATTATTTATTTTTGAATATTATTTATTTAATATAAGTGTTGTATAACAAAGTGTATAAAAAAGTAAAATAGAAATAAACCATCATAACAACACAAAATATGGCGTATATATAAGAAAATTTATTGCTTTTAGTAGTACGAATTAAGACATTTTCAAAGTAACGCGAACCAGAAGTGTACAGATGATCTCACTTTAAAATAACATTTAATTTTTCCAAATTTAATTTGCGGCGAACTTTATATCAAAAATTCTAATCTAATTAGCCAAAGAAAATAGTTACAAAAAACATTTTTTTATTTAAATGTATCAAGTTTCTTTACTGTTTCTTGTACAATGATGTAAAATTTCATATGAAAGCATTAATATGAATGAAAACTATATTCTGTTGGACTAACTCGGATATATAAACAACAACGCATTTGATTCTATGTATATTTGATCATTCAAAGGCATGCTATGCTGATTGATAACGATACTGCCATGCTAAAGCAAGCATGGCGAATAATGTCATTCCAATAAAATATAATACGACTTCTAGAAACACACGTTTTACTAACTAACTGACCATCACGTTGTCTTCACGAAAGGGTAGGCAGAAAGAATGGACTGCCACACAAAGAATTAAATTAAGCTTCATTCATTCTAACGTTTTAATACTACGGAACTCCATAATTATGATTTATACGAGTATTTGCATTGATACACTATTTCTGGCTGTTTGTTTAGTTCTGCCGATTATAAAGGCTTAATACTTGTCGAATAAATATACTCAAAAGAGGAAAACAACACTGTTTATATTCATACATAAATCTTAAGTAAAGGCATTTTTGCAATTCTTCACTGGTTAGTTAGTAACTCAATTATTCTTTATCCATACCAATCAAGCAAAGCAGAAACGTCATATACAAAATACGCAAAGTTCTTAATAATAATACCAACGGTGAAGTCATAATTGCAACCGTGTTTATAAAGCTCAGTTAAAATATATTATTGGATTTACTTCACATCTAGGAAGTATTGAAGCGTGATGGAGCATGTGCATGTTGTGTGACGTGATGTGTACAAACTAAATTTCTTACCAAATGTTCTGTTGAAGCTAGCAGAAACTTCACCGTTCACTCGGGTAGGATGCAGTACAGTTGGCTCGGTACATGGACAAGTCAATCACAGGTGGCGCGGCTCCGAGGGCGGGCGGCCGGCGGCTCGCGGCGTGCATGGCGGGCCTCGCATTAAGGAATACTCCGAAAGCTATTGGAAAGCTTTATTTTGAAAGCTCTCAGCTGAAGCCACACGCCGCCCCGCAATAGGGGAGGGAGGTATCGCGCCACGTTTTATGACAATGAAACTATCATGCTCAGGTGTTGGAGTATTTTCAGGGGTTGATAATAATGTATGCACGAAACGTACATAAACATACAATATATTGTTTTTCGAACAACGATACAATACTCTATAATAAATTATGAATGTGAATGAATACGGTTTCTAGAAGTTTAATTATATTTATTGGAATAAGATGTTTCGTCTTACCAATGCATTCGTTATTTATATACTCGTACTTTCAATTATATTTAGACTGATAGAATATTATTTTAAAAGGGTTTTCCTAAAACCTTCAAACTATGAATGCCTTTGACATTGTGGAAACGATTTTAATTTTTTGCATTATATATTCTATCAAAATAAGTAAACACATACAGGGTAGTGGAAAAATTATGAATCTTTTTCGTCTTTCTTGTACCTCAGCCTTGATCTCTATGATGTATAAAGGGCCTTCCAAATGTTTCCACTCCTTCCTCTAGCTCGCCTTTCTTACCCGCTGTTTACCCACTATTGGAGCTACATCATCGACCCATCACATCTTTGGCATTCTGACACCTTTTTTATTTGTCTATGATCTCCATTTGACAAATCTAAGTTCACTTTTTTTACTTGGAAGTATAACTCAATTAAATAAATACTTAGACATGTTGAATGTGAATAGCGGCCTACTTTAGTGTAAATGTAGCGGGTAAAGTTCTACAAAAAAATTTGTAAAATTGGATCAATTAAATAAAAATAGATATAATAATAGCTTAACTTATATGAAATTATCAACGCATCATTATTATGTTACATTATCATGGTAATTTTAAAGGTTTTTACTGAGAAACAATGTTTACTGAAAGAAAGCGTATGAGTTGAGTGATATCTATAACAGTGAAAGTATCGTGAAATTGGGAAACCTATAAAAAAACTGTACACAATCCATTCAATTATTAAACTCGTTTTATTTATTAATTTTTAAATTTTTAACTCGGCATTATCTGAAATTGGAACGACCCATGTCTGTGCTCGAAATGTTACCTAAATCTGAAATAGTACTTTAAAATATATATGCGAATGTGAAGAGTAAGAAAAACCTGCTTGTAGATAAATGAAATTTAAACATTTTATTCGAGCTACTTTATTTTAACCCCATTTGTGTGAAAACGTGTGATACTTAAATTAATGTTTTGAGTACATTTGTCAGGGACGCGAGAAGTTTGAACAATAACGTACACTTCCGCAAACGGTAAACGACACGCCATCAAAGGATTGAACTTCGAAGAATATTTGAATAGCATAATTCGGTCCTCGCGGTGATAATGAATCAACGGCTACTTTTAATTGATGCGGTGGATGTCAGTCGACAGTTGGCAACCCCTGCGGATATCGGAACGACTTCGACTAGAGCAGCCCGGAGCGCCGCGGGGGTTGCCATGTTTTGAAGGCAATTACTCGTAGCGGGGGTGGGTATTTTAATCAAACTCAACACTTTTAAATTGCAGATAAAAACGCTTCGCAGACTACTATAGAGCCGCTCGCCACAGCCGCGAGATACAAACGCTAATTGATTTTATTATCGAGGGCTGTTTCGTGCTTTGTTTATTTCCACCGCAAATGATGGGTTATTGTGATTGGGTGCATTTCTGTATAATTTTCAATATAGTATTTCGTGTTTGGGTGAGTTTACTGCCAAATGTTAAGCCACACTAATAAAAATAATGAAAATATAAAAAAGTTTCATGGACAAATTTTAAACATAAATGTTATACGTACAAAAGTGTATTTTCTTTAAAACAAATTCATTTTATTTATTTTGAAAAGAAATTCATTTTATTTAAGGATTAATTGTATCTCAATAGAGACGAAGATGCAAATAGGAAACAGAATATAGTGGTCGAGGCGTTTACAGGACTTATGACCTGTCATTGGTTGGGTTAAGAGCACGCTTTATGTAATACAACATTCCCCATTCCTCCCTTCTTTCGACCACCACGTCTGACACTTGGACTTGGATCTTTTGACTTATTGGAGTGAGACTCGGAAGTCTGTTACTCCTTCCCATTGAACAAATTTTTGGAAGATTTATGTACCTATATATGCTACAATGTCGGACCATACTTCACATTTTTTTAGTTCAATCTACACTAGTGCCATCTATTAAGATTAGGCAGAATATCTGTATTATTTCATTTTATTTATTTTTAAAACGAATTCATTTACTAACATGAAATTTTCTCTGTAATTTTCCATTATACGAGTACTTAACAAATAAGCTCATCTTCGGGGTGGTTATGGATGGAGACTGCAACGATCTCTGAAACATCGATCTAGAAAGATGAGTTACATGGATTTTCCTAAGATCCCAAATAGCATATTGCTACTGTGAAAATCTACGCAAATATTAGTTTATTTGTTTCCACATTTTTAATATTATCAAACAATTTGTATATTCAAAGCGTTAGGAAACTATATGTTTCTGTTGATTAGTCGTGACGTACATTAACTCCGCTCTTATAGCGCAAGTAGATGGCAAGTGGCATTATTATGCATATTTATATATTGCAATTCGATTTCCACAGCGCTCGAGTTAGCTTGTCCCTACCAACAGCCATATCCTGGGATTAACCGAAAACCAATTCCACGAAGATGATAGATCGAATGCAGTTAGACCTTCGATCTATTTATATAAAACCCCTTACTGCTCATATCTACTACGCCATACACTGCATTCTGTACACGGTGATACCAAAAATACAGACACCCAGCATTAACATTTTCCCGAATTTTTAATATAAAAAATAACAGAAAGAACTAAATTTGTAAACTATGCATATAGCAAAATAGAACATAGTTTATTTATTTTTATAATATCGACCGAAATTAAAATGTTTGGATAATTAACACGAATGAAAACGTCTGTTTTTTTTGTATTTTGTTATATTCAATGGGAATAACATGTTTTGCACTTCTAAGGCATTATCAAATGTGACGAAATAATGCCTTAAAAGGGCGAAACATGTCATTCCTATAAAATATAATAAAACTTCTAGAAAACTGACGTTTTCAGTCGTATTAATTATTTAATACGGAATTTTACATCATTATTCAAGAAACAATAAATAAAATATTTGGTTTTATATTTACTGTATTGTCTCGCATAATTATCGATTTAAACTTGAATTTTAATTATTATTCAGATTTCTTAATCTAAATTTTCACTTTATCATGGTTCTTAGATTTTTTAATTGTAATTTTTTTTCTATTTATTGATTTCAAAATACACTATGATTATCCTTGCTGGTGATTATCTCAAGGATAGATATGTATTAGTTACATATACATCGAGTCAAAAAATACACAATGTGTTAATGTTGTTATAAGTATATCGAAATTTCTTGGTAGAATTTCACTGTAAATAATGAAATATATGTATCTAAACTCCTTTATAACATGTATTTAGTTTTATTATACTTGAACATTAGTTTCTACCGGTAACGGCAGCTCTGGACTGGAAAATGGCAGCGAGCTGTCCAAGTCGGTCTAAAATAAAATCAAAAATAAAACTGAATACTTATTATAAATATTTTTTTATTAAAATTGTTACATTATTTGCGTTGATGATCCAATTGAACTTATATATTGTTTGGATAATTTAAGTTCCTCGAAGTAGCACAAGTCAACAGCCTACTCACCGACAGTACTCCGCGGGAGGGGATGAGAAATGGTTTGTTCATTCTCGGAGCTTCGATCAGCGCTGATTCACTTTCAAAGGGAGTCAAGATACTCGAGCCATTACACTACAATTGTACGCAGACTTGATTCACGTTAAATTATAACAATAGCTAATGGTTTTTCTATTCAAAATAAAACTTTTTTTTATTTCACAATACTTAGACAGAATCGATATATTCTAGGAAAATACAAAAAACACTTACACTTACATAATTAACCTGCATTATATTCATAATACTAGGACATGTTTTAATCAAGTGAATTGCATCTGTTTTCTTTTGTTATTCCATACATTCCTAATATTTATATGCGAAAAGCTGTTACATAAGATTTTTTCATTTATTTCTTTATTTGTCTGAAATCAAAATCAACTCTCTATGTATCGAAAATATAAGTATATTTTTAAATGAGTGTATATTGTTTATAAACGGTACAAAAATGGTTTGATACAATATTACAAATAAGTATGTATCTAAAAAAATCGTTTCTCATACTCTCCTTATGAAGGAAATTCCTTGTGTTAAGGAGAGGAGTATCCGGAGGAATTTTTCCTAAATAGGATCAGAGTCATGTCTTAGTTATCACTAAAATGTACGTCACCGTTCACCAAGATTTAAAGTTTTTTATGTAAAGTTTATATTCACTGTATGAGACCTGGTTTCTGAGTTCCTCTGGCAGGGCATTAAAAAAATTTGATCCAATGAATTTAAAATGATGCTGGGCTGAGACTATATTTACTTTTTTTAATATATACTTCAACAACACCTTATCTATAATATAATCAATAAAACATTTTATTCACGGAATACCGGTCCGATTCTGAGCAAAATCTTGCACTTGGATCACCCTTTCAAATAACTAGCTCTCTCATTGCAACTAAAAAATAACTTTAAAAAAAGGTATATGCCTTATTAATGGTTTAATATAAAATTAGAAAGTGTCACTTTCAAGCTGACAACTACATCAATTAATAATCAATTAAAAATAATTTAAAACACTTGTGTACTTGGTTTCAAAACCACTTTAGTCGCTGATTTCCGCAACCTGTTTATTTACAAACCTGACGAAGCTCCTGGCGAAAGCGAAACCGGTTTTAAAACAAAGTACCTACCTAGTTTTAACAATTCCATACCGCATATAAAATGTTGCATACAAAATTTTATGAATTGCAATTATGTAGTAACTGTTTTTCAAAGACTTTCAGTATTATTATGTGTCCTTATATTATCTAATAAAAACTTAAATGATTGAATTCCTTATTCTATTTTAATGGGTGTGTATAATCAATTTCTTTATATTCGTTGCGAAGGAACTACGTTGATTCCTTGAGGTATAAATTGATTTATTTACAAAGACAAACCTTGAAGGACATGTGCGGAAGAAGGACGAGCGTTTGTAAATAGTTCCATGAATGGCCGCCACACCAGTTATTATACTCCGCACAAAGGACATTGATTTCAACTCGACAAAAGCAGGGACACGAATTTCCTCATTCGATATGCTCTTCGACAGGGCTACTAACAGACATCGTTATTTAATATAATGTATTATCCTACAAATAATATCAAGAGTTAAATCTTCTTAAGTTTTTATTCAATACTTTCTTAATATTCGTTTTCTACTTCTTCTTATTTTTTGCTGTAGACCTATGTGGTCTGTTCTCTAGAGGGTTATTCCTCCTGTGAGGTGGATTCCCATATGTCATTCCATCTTTTAGGAGGTTGTAAGGGGAGCCTGGTGGCGTCCATTCTGTGGACATGATCATACCAGTCCCTCACTCCATCTCATGATATCGTCAGCCACACATAAATATCTCTTATTCTGATGTTCATCACACGATCTCTCATTGTCTTGCCTTATATCATCCTCGGTGTTTTTATCTCAAAACATGTTTGGTCCTGACTGTGTCTGCCTTGGCTTCAACGCCATGTGTTATTGTTTTTTCTTTTTCTCTTTTAAGTAAATCTTGTAACCTGTTTTAGCAGGATATATCAAATTTGGTCCTGCTTCATCTCTTTGGTGATCATCCTGGGGGTCAACGACCCTCTGGAGTTTCATGCACCACTCCATCCTCACTATGTGGTCCATCTCTCTGCCATTATTTCTGCCTACTCTTGATGACATAAAGATTTCACTATGTCATCAATCAAGATTTTAATTTTAATTATTTTTATATGCAACATGTTGTTTGAAACCAATTACTTTAAACTGTATATATTACGTATAACAATATATGTCACGTGAATTCTACGTCAGACCAAAGACCGTGCGACAATCATACTGTCATCGCCGGGAATCGAACCCGGAACTTTCGGGTATGCCAGTCGGGGCTCTTATCACTCTGCCACGAAGGTCATCGTATTTGTAACTACAACAGAAGTGTTAACACATCTTAAATAAATATTTTCTCTAACTTTAGAATCAAATAAACATAATTATTTACACATATTATGTCATATTATAAAACGCATTACTATTTATCAAAATACCTTATACTTTTTATAAGCAACATGTACGTTTGAATTAGTTTTAAAATATAATATTAAATATGAAACTATGAAAATGATATACGAATATTACAAAACATGAAATAAATCGTACCTATGATTCATATTTGTGGCGTGGCATTTATTTAATACACTTTTGATATTTGAATCTAAACCACTTTATTTGTTAACACCAACCGGTTTCGCTCGCGCAGGAGTTTATTCTCTTACCCTGACGAAGATCCAACGGGAGCGAAACCGGTTGATGTTAACAAATAAAGTGGTTTAGATACGAATATTAAAAGTGTACGTGCTATATATTACAACATACCTGCTATACACTAAGTTTTCTACTATTTAGATATATGCCCTTTCATTTAGAAAGATATGTATTGGAGGAGTATCGTAACGTGGTGTAATGGAAGCGGACCACTAATACAACGCCAGAGCTATTGAGGGAGCGATTATACAACCCTGTTCTGGGGACAATCAACAATAGACTCCCAGTGACATTCCCAACTTCTGGGGAAGTTGTGCTGCTCTAGTAGGTTACCCTATTTCTTAGGTTGAAAGGTAAAGAGGGACAAGTCATCAAATATTTACACCAGTTGCTCATTTAAACAGTAAAACACTGATACTTTCAACATAGCTTGTTAAAATATACTAAAATATAAATATTACCTTGGTAAGCCTGAATATGAATGAGGTAAAGTCTCAAAATATTGAAAAATATTTAATGATTTTATATATAATATTTTTTTTATAATAGAATAAATGCAGTACAAATGAGTTCACTTAGACGAATGTGTAGATACTCTGTTTATGAAAATATAATAAGTGAATGTGGTGCGAATGATGGTGTTATGAACAAAATAATGAAAGGATCATGAAGATGGTTTCGACATATGGAAAGAATGAATGAAGAAAGAATGGTAAAAAAATTATATGTTAACGGTGTAAATGGAACCAGAAATAGAGGAAGACCGAGGAAAACGTGGCACGATCAAATAAATCAAATATTGAATGTCGGCCATGTGAGGAGTCAGAGAAATCGACGCGCGTGCATGACACGATGTATGAAAGTTGAGGAAGCGGGAGAAATATGTCAGGAAATCAAAGTGTGGCAGTCCATTCTTTCTGCCTACCCCTTCGGGGAGACGGCGTGATGGTTAGTTAGTTAGTTAGTTTTTTTTTTTTTAATGTCAACATTATACATTAGATATAGAGCTTGGTTGGTCATGTTAGAAGTCGGAGGAATCGACGTGCGTGGATGACTCGTTGTATGAATGTGGAGGAAGCTAGAGAGGATAGAGTAGCGTGGCGGTCCATTCTCTCTGCCTACCCCTGCAGGGAAACGGCGTGATGGTTTGTTGTTGTTGTTGTAGAGCTTGGTTATTTCTCGACATGACTACTAACTGAAATTTTTAAATGTGGGGTTTATTCTTTGAAAATATTGAATATTTCGTATTGTTTCGTGAGTAATAATATATAATTCTATATTAATAATCAATATGAATGAAATTGTTTATTTTGGATGACACAATTCGCTCTACCAATTCATTGAATACTGCGAAACACACATCAAACAATAAGAACACTCTGTCTCAGATGAAGTTTTACGTAATGTAACCAACCTGAAAATGTATCGCGGCGATACTTCTCATAACAAAAGTAATAATTATTGACTTATTCCCCTTTCTATATTGATTCCTACAGATTGGGTGTCTCTGAGTTGCTCACCAATATCGAATCTGTTCCTCTGTGGAGAGGTATTCGCAGCCATAACAATAAGCGGTCACTCTGCTCGGCAATTCTGAACTGAATTTTACCTTACACTGCGTCTATTTCAAATTCTCCTACAGGTAGAATATTTGTCTGATATTCATACAAAAAGATGATCTTTTTACACAAATCCGTAATGAAATGAAGACGAACTCTCCTCCAAAGCGCGGTAGGTATATGGTATATGGTATAATAGACGAACACAAAAATCGGAGATTCTCTCGCGCGGTGAGTTATAATATCGAAATCTGCCCTAAAACAAAATCCCTTCCCGCCTCCTCGGAGTGGAGATGTACTTCAGCTGCTGATTGAGAACCGGCGAACTCGCTCTTCCGGAATGATTAAAACCCACTTATTTTTCGGGAAGCCAATTTTTCCTTTGAAGTGGATCGAACAATACATTCCCCATAATTCACGACCGCGATAAATTCTCAGCCAGAAAAATAATTTTCCCAGAAGGCTCATTTCTTCCTGGTCCAACAATAAACACGAAAAAACAAACAGGGGTAGATTGGGTGTAATCATCCCTCAGACCAAATGTATCGCCTGCTTCAACATTAACGAAGTTTGCTCTCGCCCACTTTGTCAGAGAATACTCCATACATTCTTAGTTATCACTCGACATCGTAAACATCACCAGAAGTCTTAGTATTTTCATACGAATCATTTTGGGTGTTTAAATATCTTAGTTTAAATAGGCCGGAATAGAAGCACAAATTCGATAAAACTTTATATTATTATAATTAATGATGTAATTTTGAAAATCGTGGTAGTTCTTTGTAAATGTATAAATATCTAATAGTAAAACACTTTCTATTTATTTGTCTTTTTCTTTTTTATATACTTTGTATATTTAAATGTTTCTTTCTCGGCTAGCACAGAGAGCATGTTTTTTTATCCTCAAGGTGGTAATCGTGAGATTCTTTCCGGGCTATCATTCGATTTGGGAATGGGTGTAAATATAAAGACAGATTATATGGGATACTACAATATTATGAGGCTAGGGATGTCTTACACAGTATAACAGAAACAAAACACAAGATGGAAGAATGAAGAGGCGGTTTGAGGCGATTCCTCGATGACGTGCTCCTCAGGACATCGACCAGCGACGTCGTCCGTCAGCGACGCTGACCAGTAGATGGTGGTTCAGAAAATACTATTTGAGCGTCACCTGACAGACAGGAGGTTCCATAAGCTGGTGGTGCTGTACGGAGTGAAGAACTGGTCCCCGCAGTTCCGCATGGTGGTGAGGTCCTTGACAATCGGGTGGCAGCAAGATACGGAGCCTCGAACGCGGTCACGTCGATGTCCGACAGAACCTTCGGAACTAACCGCAGACACGTGGACACATGTTGCACATGTCTTTGATAAATTTATCGTTAATATTATATCATGCTACTGAAGAAAGGCTGAACCATTGCTGGTCCAGCCGGATGGCAACGGATTTCCAATTCTGCTACATTTTGATGAGGGCGAGGCGCTGACGAAGCGAAGCGCAAGATGGCGGTCTACTCACAAGACAGACTGGGAAGAAGTGGGATGGCTTCTAGCCTCGGAGCATAGAGTACAAAAAAACAGTGTTACCAACTGAAAATGCGGCGGGTTGCGCACACGGCGGAAACAGGAGAAGTTGGAAATAAATTTCGAAGAGGTACTTAACTGGGGAGCTACAGAATTAGACGCGAATACAGTGGCCGAAGAAATCGTAATGGTATGTAGCATTACAATATACAACGCTAGCTTTAAAAAAATAATATTACATATCAGACATATTTCGGACAACCGGTCCTTCTTCAGTGATACATATTATAAAGATACATATTAAAAATATTATTTATTGTTTTTTGAACAATGATGTAAAACTCCATATTAAATAGTTAATACGAATGAAAAAACTTATGTTTTTCTAAAAGTTTTATTATTTTTTTTGGGGGATGACATGTTTCGCCCTTCTAAGACATTATCAAATGTAGAGACAGACATTTGATAATGCCTTAGAAGGGCGAAAAATGTCATCCCCCAAAAAAATAATAAAACTTCTAGAAAAACAAAAGTTTTTTTCATTCGTATTAATCAAAATATTATAAAATTGTTTACAAATATGATCAGTTTTGACAGATGTAATAAAGATTTATTTTGAAACTTTTGTTATAACAAATATCATGAATCAATTTTAAATTATAAAATATAATTTAAAGTTCTTATTGGGGTTCAGGTAATTACTTACAACAAAGGAAATAAATCAAAGATTGGACTTGACGTTAAAATTATTTGATTATTTATAATATTTTCTTATTTTAATTGCTTTTAATAAAACGTCTACAACACAAAGTATGGCGAACATAGAAGACACTTTGTATTTAATCACGGTCTAGTTATTATAATAATTATTGATAATAACTAGTTTCGCTTGGACCCAAGCTTCATTAGGGCAGTATAACAACTGAATAATAAAAATATAATATTTAAAAAGAAAACATTAAAAGTACAATACATATTTAGTTAAATTCCACTTAAGTTTATGGCTTCGACCGGTTTCGGTAGATCACTGCCATCCTTTGGGGAATTCAAAATTAATAATTGTTTATTAAAAAAATAATTTTGGTTATTTAATATAATTATGCAATACTAGTTGATCCCGGAATCTTTGGTTCGAGCCTGAACCCGATTCATTCATATAAATAATCTATTTTCTTCTCGGGATTGTATACCTAAATTCTAATACCGTTGTTTTAAAAACCTGGAGTTGGTTTTATTTTAAGAGAACATTTGTTGGATAATCCGTTGTTTTGACGGAAACACAATGATGCTTCAAATGCTTGTGACACTTTAATAAAATCGCCATTAACAATTGTTTGGGACATCGGTTAATAGTTGTTTGACCTGATGACGCCAACATTGGTTGACAAAATAGTTGTGTTATTTGAACAGTGTTTGAAATGAAACAGTAAAGAACGTTATTTTAATCCGCGGGATCAGTAGACATTAGGTATCCCATGACCGTAACGTTTCCAATCGAGTTTGTTCAAACTAAGCTAAAATCTTTGATGTCTCAATCTCAACTACATAGGTACCTACTGATCTGCTTCTCTGGCTGTTAGATATCAGCTCTAACCAAGGCCGTGTTTAATTATTGATTGGTCTAATCGTGCTCTGCCTCCTTCCATTCGTCTTCTTCATTTCACCATTTAATATTCTTAAAAGCTCTTAACTTCATTTCAGCTAGACCTAAATCTATGTAAAACGTAAAGATATCATATTGATTCTAATGACATGTGATAGGTAGCCATTGTCACGTGATTTCTACATCAGATCGAAACCACAATGAGAATTACACTGTTATCCACGTGTATCGAACCCGGGCACTTCAGAGTGGCAATCATAGCTGTTGTCACTCTGCCTCGAAGTTATTATTTCTCACATTCTCCGAAAGAACTACTTTTATATAATAAATACCTCATTTTCAATACCTAATTCGGGTGATGGTCTAGGGGATAGAACGCTTGACTCCTGATCCAGGGGACATGGGTTCAAGCCTGGACACGACCAGATTCCTTCTTCATAATAATTAACTATGTTCTGCTCGCATTAAAGATTGTTATATATTCTTATATCATTGACATAAATCCTTGATTTTAGTCTTTTTTTTTTAATAATTAAAAAAATGGACATTTCAACTAATTACTGTTTGCAATTTGTAACCGTACAGATTGATTGATGTGTCAGTAATATGTTGTTTAAACTTCGCTGTAAACATTGTAATATCTATTTGTCAATCTCAATTCAATCATTATAAAGTACATTTTACTATTTCATAGTACATACGAGTATAATTTCTAATTACGCATACATTATCACAAAATTTCAGTTTACCATTTGTTGAAAAAATCGGTAGTCAATTATCAACACAATGTGTACTATATAGCACACTTCCTCTATATTACGCACGCGTAAAGACACTAATGACATGCGGTTCGCTAGTACCTATAACACACTTCCCTGCAGGCAGATACTTGGAAATGTAAATCTGCCCACATTACATTTTATTTCGCATCGTGTCTTTCATTGTTAAACCAACTATTTTATTGAAACCGTTGACTACATCATTCAACAATGGGGAGTTGCTTATTTTACGTATTCATTATTTTTGGGAGCATGGAATGCATTAACACTGCAAACATTTCGACCAGCATCCTTCGAAATGACAAATACGTAAGTTAACATAGTTGCCAATCAACGATTTAACTCTCACATCAAATATGTTCTTAGTGATTGTGGGAACAAAGTTCATCATTTTACCTTCGTGGCCGAGTGGCAGGTGCATGACTGCAGCACTGAGGTCCCGAGTTCGATTCCCAGAGATGGCAGTGTATTTGACACACTGTCTTGGTATGATGTAAAATTAACGTGACAATAAAATGGCGATAGATTTAATGCCTATCACATGTAATGAGAATTAATATAAGAGCTATACCTTTTACATCGATTTAGCTCGCGCTGTAATAATGTGAACAGCGATTCAAAATTATAACAATAATCATTTACAAAACTATTTTATAGGATTTTTGGGCCCAGGTCGCAGCTTTTTATATCTGTACAGTTGCTCAAGCTGTAATAATTTCAAAAATACTGTTTTCTCACAGCTGATTATGTTGTAATTTCTTTAATATGTATAAGTTCTAAAAATATTTTTAACTGCAATATGTTTAGAGTTAAGACAAATTTTTCAAACACTGTTCTTTAGAGCTTTTACCGAATTCGTTAATTCTCTTAAAATTCTAATAAATTATGTCAATACATTTCTTCGAGTGTTTAAAAAAAAATTATCCTTTTCTAAATAAAGACATATTTTAAATTTACGTCGTAATATATTTTGTAATAAAAGTCTAACTTCGCGCATTTTAATCGATGATATTAGAATTTATTTTACAATTTAATCTTTCATTATTATGAATCTAGTATTGTCTAGATTTGAACCCAAGTTCTCTGGATTAGGGGTCGAATGTGCTGTCCCCTACACCACCATCCGATATATTTTAATTGTTGTAACAGTACATATTTGAACCTTAATGAATTTTTTTTTGATACTCAAGCGAACACTAAATTAGATTATCAACTCATTAAAATGACGCTACACAAAACCTCCAGTTTATTAATTAATACGAATGAATACGTCTGTTTTCTATAAGTTTTATTACAAACATATAGATATAAAATATGTGTATTTAATAGTGTATTTAACCATGGTATGGGGATATATACTGCGGTTAAGTACAAAGTGTTTTATTATTTGATATCTATAAGTTTAAAATGTCTTACCACAATGTGAGTACTTCATTTGAAAGTTTTGTTAAAATTTATGAGAATGGGATGTTTCGGCTTTCTAGGGTACTATCATTTGATAATGCTTGATAAAGGTCAAAAATGTCATTCCCATAAAATATTTTTTTTAAATCTAGAAAACAGAAATGTGGAGTTTGTTTTTTGAATGTATACAAATACTGGATTTTTACCCATTGCGGGTAAATCATTTTTTAATATTCTTAATAGATGGCGCTAGTGTAGATTGACCTAAAAAATTGTGAAGTTATTTAACATAGTAGCACTCGTATACACAAGTTCCAAAAAAATTGTCAAACGTGGTGGTCGTAAGAAGGGCAGAATGGGGTATGTTGTTAACATAGAGTGATCGCTTAACCCAACCAATGACAGGTCATAAGTCCTGTAAACGCCTACAACCATATTCTGTTTCCAAAAAAAATCACATCTTCGTCTCTATTGCGATACAATTAATCCTTAAATATGCAGTTTTACATCATTGTTCAAAAAACAATAAATCAATTTATTATTATTATTTACGTAAATATGATGATATACTCGTATATTATCTATCGTTATTTTCTTTTTTTTATATAAACTTTTTATAAACTTAAGACGTTCACACCGTGGAATTCCATAATAACGATTTTTTTATGAATTAGCACAAATTAGCATTTTTTCCAGCTTTTATTTTTTATGCGGTATAATCTTCGTTCTCCCGATAGCGAAGGTGTAAAACCTTGGAAATATTTCCTTTTCCTGACTGATATGACGTTGGTTTCAGGGTCCATTTCGTGCCGTCACCCGCAACGTGGAACACTGCCACCTCCCTGGACCAGTGGACACCGACAACACGTGCACCAACACCGTGGGCATGTACCGGGTGAGCCGCCTCCAGGGGGAGCTGCGCGGGACTATATCCTTCTCCAAGGACGTTACCATTGCAACGGTACTCATCACATCACATCACAATCTCAATACTTTTAATACATTCAACACGGCCAGCTGACTGGCTACTATTTACTATTAGCCTAACAGTCATTTCAATTATTATTAATTCGAAACACCATGCTTTCACTCGCACTCATTTTATTATGAATTTATTATATATTTTAAAATTAACATGGACCGCGGGACATGGAGGATAAAAAGGGGCAGATTAAATGGATCCCTCTAGATTTGTAAATATATCTATATTATAATATCCCGCATGGACGAGGGGCGGGCAGAGGGAGACGAAAGGCGCCGTAACGCCTGTAACAGCTGCGGGTAAGCGGTGGGAGACTAACCTCTAAGATACCGAGAAAAATCAGAGGAATTATACATATGTTTATTTCTTCTTCTTCTTCTTCAAGTGCCCTGTCGGGTCCCCCCAACGTTGGCGATCACCTCGGCGAACCTGTCCCTGTCCTGCGCCGCTCGGAACAGCTCCTCAACACTTCGGATGCCGGTCCACTCCCTCACGTTTCGCAGCCAGGACATTTGTCTCCTACCGGGCCCTCGGCGTCCCTCAATTTTTTCCTCCAACATCAGTTGGAGAAGGTGGTACTTTTCCCCACGAAGTATACGAGTATGACCCAGATGTGAGATCTTTCGAACCTTGATAGTTGATAACAGTTCCCTGTCAACTCTAGATCGCCTCAGGACTTCGGTATTGGTAACCATATCTGTCCGGAAAACTCTGAGCATTCGACGATGGAGCCACATTTCAAATGCTTCCAGTCTGTTCATTGAGTTAACTTTCAAGGTCCACGTTTCACATCCGTACAATAAAACAGACCACACATAGCATTTGATCATTCTCTTGCGGAGTTTCAAGCTTACGTTATCATTGCAAAAGAGTTATTTCATTTTATTAAACGTAGCTCTTGCTGCCTCAATTCTGCATTTTTCTCTACATCTGGGTCAAGAGATTGCGTTAGTATGCTGCCGAGGTATTTAAATTTTTCCATCCTTTCAACGTTACGGCCGTTCGAATGCAATACTGTTTGTATATATCCAAATATGTTTATTTAAACATTTCTAAAATTGTTACAGCACTTTTGAGATGATTACAGATGATCACTCTCTAAGTAGTCTCCTGTTTGACCTAGTCTGTGTTCGTAAGCGCGGCTGACTTAATCGTGAACAAGTGAAAGAAAGGAAATGAGCGTTTTCAATTATTAGATTTATTAAATGTGGTGATTTGATTATTGGCCCTATAATTTAAGTTTACCTCAGCAATATGTTTTCAGACCGATTTCGATGAAGCGCAGCTTAAAACTTAGAGGAAAGTAAACTACTACAGAATTAAACGTCTTCAAATCTAAACTTCTTGATTATGAATAAGTTAATGTGGTATTTAACATTAAACGTGATCTTGTAAAAAAAAGTTTTTGATCAAATAAAACGTATTTTTTATACAGGCTCAAGAATCTCTCGCAATATGGAGAGATGGAGGATTTCAAACATTTTTTCACACGAAAAACCAAAATCCTTGCCACGAGGGATTTAATTCGATATTTATCAACAAGTTTATGGAAATCGAAAAACAGTGCACAGTTAAAAAGGTAAAAATCTGATGGAATCCAACTTATGTACGAATATCGGCGATGTATTGAAAATAATTTCGTGTACATTCTCCTTCACTTTGTGTTGCGGATTCACATTTGAAAAAATAGAATAACACTTCGTGTTTTCACAACACTTTATGAAATATAAAATGGAGTGTTGTAAAAATACAAAGCACTTTTCTATTTTTTCCAATATTTAATATGAATGAAAAAGTCTGTCGTCTAGGAGTTTTATTATATTATATTTTAGATGGAATGACATATTTCGCCCTTCTAAGACATATCGTCGCCCCAGAACAATAGTGAGATCCTAGGGCCTAGGAGACTCAAATAAGTGCAAGGCCTCCACCAAGTCAAACCATAAACAATATCAAAGGAACATTACAGCTTGTTATATTGTCAAGATGGCACTGGTTTATCTCACTATTGCTCTGGGTGACGCGACGATATGTTTGATAATTCCTTAAAAGGGGAAAACATGTAATTTCATCTAAAATATATTAAAACTCCTAGAAAACAGACGTCTTTATTCATATTAATTATTTAACATGGAGTTTTACATCATTGTTCGAGAAACAATGATTATTCCAACATTGACCAGAATATTGCTCATGGATGGGAGTCTTCAAGACTAGTATGTTAATATGTTTGTACGAGTATTTCGAACGGGTCTAACAAACTCCTAATTTTTATGAAGTCAGAAGTTTACTCATTAATTGTGTAGAATCCCAGAATTAAAGTTTTTGTCTATGATATGACATTTAATTAATAAAATATGAATGTAATCCGTAGTATAAGTGACGGACCTAAAACATGTCCACGCTAGTCACCAACCTTCCAGACTTGGCAGCCCTCCGCTGTTAAAGCCGTACCACACTGTTTTAAACAAGCTCTCCACATCGGTCTCCACCGGCGGATTAAAACTGTGTAGACACTTGTTTGAAACCAAAATTCATTTGACCTACAACAAACTTTGTGGACGGATGCGCATAGTATGCGTGTGGATCTACCGTTTAAACACGCATTCCACATGTGGAGAGCTTGTTTACAACAGTATGTGGACGCTACACCAACCGTGGGCTCCACAGCTCTCCACCAAGGTCACCCCTGTGGAGAGCTTGTTTCAAACAGTGTGGCACGGCCTTAACTCTCAAGACTATCACCTGCCAGCACTTCGTTCAAGAACCATTTTCATATATTATATTATATCACATTAACATCTATTAATGAAAACGTCTGTTTTCTACTATTTGTATTAAATCTTATGAGAAGTACATGATTAAAACCGTGTTATATAAGTTCAATATTTTTTCTTTTAGGGTAACCGCACAATAAGAGTAGATCCCGTGGAGCTAATTCGGGTTTTGGTTGGTCCGAATTTCTTTTACGAGAAAGTCTCCATCACCATAGCTTGGTTCAGCAGAAAGGGGCTGATCTGCTGCTGCACGGTCGCATGTGAAATCCTCCCGCTCTCGACGACTTCCCGTCGAATGAAAACCAAGAATAAACCAAACTAGCAGACATCACATTACATTACTATTGGAATACCAAAACAGCCCAACTCAATAGACAACTTTTTGACAAAATAAAAAACCTCGGAATGATTCGTTTATTTTAGCATCCCTCTATTCCAATCATTTAAAGCAGGAAGAGATCTTGCAGTAAAATATGTGCACCGAAAATGAATACTAAATCAATACTTTAATTGTATGTTAATTACACTACCAAGGTGCTTAATGTAAATCCAAAGTAAAATGTTTGATAGAAAAATATAGCGAAGAAGAAGAAATATTAGATATATACACAGTTAATGATTTGTTTTTAATTAATGCCCCTTCGGAGGAGCTGACAGATTTCAAGTACCTGCGATCAATTATTCGAAATAACGGGACGGTGGATGCCGACATCACCGGCAGGATACCATCGGATTGGTAAAGAACTACCAGGAGTGCTCTTCGACAATCATTTTTTTTTATATAAAAATTAAACTTACCAAAATAACAACATTCAGGCCACTTATTTGGACACAAAATGGTTTAGCAAAAATTACAATAACAATATGGAAATGTAAATATCTCAAAAGAATCCCAAATATGTCAACGTCAGTAAGGCAGTGATAATCCTTCCAGAATTGATGATGTATTTTTTGTAAACACTGCCTCACTGACACTAAAAATGTCCAAATCTGAGACTATAAAATTGAACGTCCGAATTGCTCTTCCAACCGGCATTACCAAAGCTGGTTGGTTCTAGATGGTGGAGTACAGAACAACTGATGTTAAAGTTGTCGTAGGTGATCATCAGGAACAAAGAGACCTTATTGTTCCAGAACATAGGGGTTCTCCATAGAACCCTGATTCAGCTTGAAAATATCTGTCGTTGAAGACCCTTCCCTGCTTAGCTCAATGGAGTTATACTCTAACATCCCGAAGAGCAGTCCGCGTGAAGGGGGAGGTGCAAAAGGCGGCATTGCTTCCAGCCATTGATAGGAAGATAAAGTGCGCGGCGGCGAAATTAGGATGCTCAGATGGGCGAGCGAAGTAACGCTGCTCGACCACATCGGGAACACCCACATCCACGGCAGTTTCAGACTGAGGCCAATCTCAAATAAACTAGAAGATAACCGTTTGAGATGGTACAGTTACCCTATGTGGTCAACAGGAGTTTCAAACCAGACGCCACCTAGCACAGAGAGTCCTGGAAACGGTATACAAAAAGAGCTGACTCCGAGTAAATGGGTCAAAGGCTAGGGGGAAAATGTTATTTTACTCCATTTCTTCTTCTTCTTCTTCTTCTTCAGCCCGTATTGACCGTCCACTCCTGGACGTAGGCCTCCTCTCGCATTTTCCATTCTCTTCTATTCTGAGCGATCCGCATCCAGGCACTTCCCGCACTTCTCCGGATATCGTCGCGCCAACGCAACTGTGGGCGCCCAACTCCACGCTTTGCCGTCCTTGGCCACCAGCACAGCAGTCGCCTTGTCCACTTTTCTTCTGGATCGCGAGCGACATGTCCCGCCCATCGCCACTTGAGGGTTGCGGCCATCTTGACAACATCGGAAACCTTTGTCCTGACTCTTATGTCCTCATTTCTGAGTCTGTCCCGTAAACTGATACCCAACATGGCTCTCTCCATTGCTCTCTGAGTGACTCTTAGCTTGTTGGCACTTTTTTGTGACATTGTGACTGTCTCAATACCATAAGTGAACACTGACAGGACACAGGCATTGAACACTCTCCTTTTCAGGTTGATGGGTATTTTCGGATTTTTCAAAATGTGACCAAGATTTTTGAATGCTGCCCAGCTTAGTCCGACTCTTCTATTCAGGTCTGCTGTCTGGTTATCTCGCCCAAGCTGTATTTTGTGACCCAAATAAATGTATTCACTGACAGATTCAATGCTGGCATTGTCCAATACGATTTGTGCTGGTTGTGACGTCATCAACTTGGTTTTAGTGAGGTTCATTTTTAGGCCAACTTTTTTAGATGCTTCGTTCAACTCCTTTAGCATTTCCGTCAGTTGTGTAGGGTCGTTACTGATGACAATAATATCGTCTGCGAAACGTAGGTGATTAAGGTGAGTGCCATCTATGATTATGCCTTTGGAGTCCCATGGTAGATGTTTTAAGGCATATTCCAACGCCAAAGTAAATAGTTTCGGAGAAATTGGATCTCCTTGTCTCACGCCACGATCTCCTTGTCTACTCCATTAACTCTTCTTCTTCTTCTTCCTTATTGTAGACCTATGTGGTCTGTTCTCCAGAGAGTTGCTCCTCCTGTGAGGTAGATTCCCAGCTGTCCTTCCATCTTTTAGGGGGTCTTCCACGAGGACGAGTCCCATGAGGTTGATTATGCAATGCAATATAGGGGAGTCTGGTGGAGTCCATTCCCTGAACATGACCGTAGTACGGTCAGTACGGTCACCGTACCAGTCCTTATAATATCCTCAACCTCACATATCTCCATTTACTCATGTTTTATTATTATTATTACTATTTTGTTGAATCCCTCTTTACATAATTACAGCGCGAGCCAAATTGATGTAAAGGGTAAAAGCTATCATATTGATTCTCGTGACACGGGATAGGAAACTAATCAATCGCCATTTTATTGTCACGCGAATTTTACACCAAACCAAAGACAGTGTGACAAACACTCTGCCATCCACGGAAATCGAACCAGGGACTTTTGGTTTGGCTGTCATAGCACTTACCACACGCCCAAGGTCGTCAATACGTCGGGTACACGTTTAGTGTGTTTGATTCTCATTACACTTGATTTGCTTGGGCGAAATATGTTATTCTCATATACACGCTCATAACACTTACCACACGCCCAAGGTCGTCAATACGTCGGGTATACGTTTAGTGTGTTTGATTCTCATTACATTTGATTTGCTTGGGCGAAATATGTTATTCTCATAAATTATATTCGCGTTAAATTCAATACTTCGCAACGTAATTATTCATTCATTCAAATCTCATTCTGATTAGTTTTTAAATGAAAAAATATTCCATAAATTATCTCTACGTAAAAATTGGAGTTAATGGGGTTTGCTAATGTTTCGTTACATGGATAAAATTGGGTTAGCTAATATTTCGTTACATGGATTGTTGAAATAGAGAATTGTTCACCTTTTAGAACTAACGCCGTTCCAACATGGATATAAAAATGTTTAACTTGATATTGCTTGTTAATATCCTTTACTTCGATAATAACCTCAACTTATCTCCCGGGACATGTGCGAATGGGATAGCTTCGCGCATCTTTGTAAGTACTGAATTATTTTATGTATTCCTTTATTAATACAATGGACATTTGATCTATGATAGAATGGGCGGGCTGGAGAAACCAACACGAAACATATCTGGTCCAAGTTTGGCATATGGATAGGAGTGACATCTCCAGGCGGTTTCTAACAATGCGCTAATGGCGGGGTAGGCTTTCACATTGTGTTAAAAAGATGTTCTGCTTAATGCTTAAACATAAATCTTCATATATGGCGTTAGTATGTAAATTATATATAGAGTATTCTTAGAGATTAACATATATAATCAAATCTTCGTAGATGGCGCATTGAAACTGGCATGTGAATTCTGGTGTTGGACTTTAACATATATACAACTTCCAAAAATTTGTCAGACATGGTCATTAGAAAGGTGGAATGGGGAATGTTGTAATTACATAAAGCGTGCGCTTAACCCAACCAATGAAAGGTCATAAGTCCTGTAAACACCTTGATCAACCATATTCAGTTTCCAATTTACATATTCGTCTCTATTGAGATACAAATAATATGATGTTTCTGAAATCTCTAGATAGAAGCCAATTTTCAATCATATTTAATTAGTTCTAAAAAAGGCCTTTTTTAATTATTTTGATTATTCTTGTCAGCCAATTTTACTTCACTGCTGAATATATAGACGCCTCTTCCAAACATTTCAAACATGTTTTATCCATGATAGATTCAATTATTATTTAACACAATATATTGATATCAGTTTTCAAGTCTTGTTAAGTCTTATTTAGTTATTTAATGAAGTATTGGATTGCGATTAGAATGGTTTAAAATATTTATTAATTCTTGAGCAATGATTAAAACTCCGAATTAAATCATTAAGATGTGTTTCGCTTTCTAATGCATAATTTATTTTTTGTTAAAAAAAATTGTGAAAATCACATTTGATAATTATCACATAAAATATCTAATTTATAAAAAAAACAATTTCAAATTTGGTATTGCCTTAGTAAGGCGAAACATGTCATTCCCATAAAATAAAATAAAACTTATAGAAAACAGTCGTTTTCATTCGTATTGATTAGTTTGAAATCTATTATATTTGTTCAGGGTCCATTCTTCATTAAAACAAGCAACGTCGACGACTGCCCTTCTCCCGGGGTCTTGGACGAGGAGTACTATGTTAACCACACATCGAAGACCTTCAAGCTAAACCGCTATGCTGAAAAGTTCATTGTAAATGTGACCGTTCGGAAAGATATCCCTAACATATATGTAAGCTAACCAACACACCCACTTCTCGCGGGTCGTAGTGCATTATTGAGTTTGTGATGATTTTCTTTCCAGATACACTCCATGGCAAGATGCACTAACTAACTAACTAACCATCACGCCGTCTCCCCGAAGGGGTAGGCAGAAAGAATGGACTGCCACACTTTTCTTTCCTGACATACTTCTCTCGCTTCCTCAAAATTCTTACATTGTGTAACGCATCGTGCATGCTTCTAAAAATCCCCTACAACCTTTACGAAAAATTTTGAAAATCTTAAAAGTTCCCAAACAAAGAATATATTCATAAGTCATCTGTGGTGTCATGGGGACATAATTGCTTGGCTTCCGATAAATTGGATTTGGGTTCGAGAGAGAATTGGAGACCACCCTGTTCATTCCTAATAATAATGAACTGATATTTTTTGCTCTCATTGCGGATTGCATAAAACCTTTTAATCTTCATCTTCTCTTCTTCTTCCTTAGCCTGTTCCCGTCCACTCCTGGACAAAGGGCTCCTCCATTCACTTCCATGTCACTCTGTCCTGTGCAGACTGCATCCAGGTTATTCCGACGTGCCTGTTCAGATCATCCTTCCACCGTAGTTGCGGTCGCCCTGCACTTCTCTTTACCGTCCACGGTCTCCAAGTCAACAGTCTTATTGTCCACTTTTCATCTGAGCTTCTGGTTAAGTAACCTGCCCATTGCCATTTTAGAGTCGATGATGTCAGTGACCTTTTTTTTTTCTCTCACCGTATCGTTTCTGACTCTGTATCTTAAGCTTATTCCTAACATGGCTCTTTCCATGACTCTTTGGGTCACTCGTAGTTTCTCAGCACTTTGTTTGGACAATGTAACAGTTTCAAGACTATAAGTACCAACTGGCAGAACGCAGGCTTCATAGACTTTTCGTTTCAGGTTGATCGGTATTTTCCTGTTTTTAAGGATGTAACCCATGTTTCCGAAAGCTGCCCAGCTTAGTCCAATTCTTATTTTTAGCTCTGCGGTTTGCAATCGAATACCTTTTAATACCAGTAATTAAACAAAATTTTGCATATAACAATCCATTGGTCCATTGCGATAAATTTATCCTTAATAATTGAAGGCTGGTAACAAATAAAAATGATGTCAGTGAAGAGATTGGAAAAAGGATATTCGCAGCAAACAGATGCTACTTTGGCCTCAATAAACACTTAAAGTCGCGTTTTTTGTCTAGAAAGACAAAGACCACAATATATAAAACGCTGATTAGACCAGTCCTAGTATATGCCTCGGAAACTTGGACACTCACTAAACGGGATGAAAACAAAATAAACTACTTCGAAAGGAAGGTCAGACGTGGAGAAGGAGATACAACACAGAGCTCTACGATCTATACCAGGACGTCAGCGTGGTCAAGTTTATAAAGATTAACACTTTACATCACTTTACACAATTGTTGGCCTTTATAAAACTAATTTTCTGCTTATTTACTCAATTGTCGTGACCTTGGTAATTGGTTCTTTAGTCCTAACGTGTTTCCCATTCCAGGGGCTGAGCAAGGTAGACTTGTGGGTAGACGGGGGATATAAACCGTTCATGGTTACGAAATTCAAGAGCGCATGCTCAGATGATTTCGGAGGATCATTCATGAAGAAATATTTACACGTGGGAAAAGACTGTGTCTTGAAGAAGGTATGTTATGTTTTCGGTACTTTGTTATGATGCCGTGGAAGAAGAAAAATATCACTAAGTTCATATTATCTCTATAGAGTATCTCAACTCATACGAATGTTAGTGTAGAAGTTTCGTAGTGATTAAAATGGTGTTAGTATATCATATTATATAAGACATTTAATTTTAAATTAATAATACACAAGATAAGCTTCTCTATTTGTTCCCTTTTTGTATTATTTTTTATTGCGATTTATATATCGGGCCAAAAGTAGGGTATGCCTCCCTATAAGGGGTTAACCCAGTTGGGAAGAATTAAACAAATAAATAAATCAATGTTATAGAACTTGAAAATAAATTGAAACTTCTAAAAATCGGACGTTTTCATTCGAATTAATTATTAAATGTAGAGTTTAATATTAATGTTCAAGAAACAATTGATTGATCACAATTAAAGTGTTTAAAATTATTTTAATTTGGGAGAAAAATTATTAGCACTGTAATCCACTTTATCGTCTAAATTAAGTGCATAATAAAATGTATTAATAAAGTGGATGTGAACAGTGTTCAAATCAAATCAGTTTATTAACTCAATAGACATTACAGGTAAAATATCATAAAAATACTACAAAGTACCAGGAACGCATTAGAGATGGTTCGACATTAGGAAGACAAGATACTTTCTAAAGTCAATAGTATTTGCCCCCTGAACGTACTTTCACTAACATGAAAGACGTCGATCTCCGAGGAGACCGCGTTCAGCAGACTAATTGCTCTTCCCACCGGTGTCACCAGAGGCAGATTGGTTCTGGCGGCCGGTAGGTAAAACAATCTGTGCTGTCACTGTCGGAGATATCTATCGGGGACAAAAAGACCAACATCCTCCAGTACGGCCGAGTTCTCGAAGTATCCCCTAATTAATCTGAAGAAATGGGTTATTAGATGTCCATCTCTTCGAAGCTGAAAAGAATTGGTTCCGAGCATTCCCAGAAGAAATGCCGTGGGATAGAGCCACGGATAGCTACCATACTCCCTCATGTAGAGATACCTCAGAATTTTTTTCTGAACCCTCTCCAGCATAACGGAATATCTCGCCTCGTGAGGACTCCATATCACAGAACCACTGTCGAGCCTGCTCCGAACCAATGCGTTGTATATGACTCTGAGCACATTGGGATCCCTGAAAACTCTTCCGGCCCGGACGATGAACCCCAACATCCTCCGTGCAATGCCACAAATCCTCTCGACATGTGCACGAAAAGTCAGCCTACTCTCATAGATCATTCCGAGATCCTTCATCGTAGATACATGTGCCAGTTGCTGGTTGTTCATTGTGTATCTATGATATACTATGTGATCGGTTAATTGTCATGTTAATTGATCGGTTAATTGTCTATATCGATTACCTACATTGGCGAGCTCCTTAATGTTTACCTACAGAACACAAGAGGTTTGCGCACTAAAACCGATGTATTTTATTTCAATTCTGCAACCAGCGACCACTCAATATTGGCTCTCACTGAAACATGGCTGGGTCCTGACATTGCGTCTAGCGAACTGTTCGATGCTATGTACGATGTTTGGCGATGTGATCGTGCCTCGCGTGGTGGAGGTGTGCTCCTGGCGTGTTTGTCTCACCTTAATGCTCGAGCCCGACCAGAATGGACATGTGAGGCTGAATCCATTTGGATATCATTGTCTCGCGGTACAAGTGGCCTTCCCGCAAATCTAAACATTACTTGCGTTTATATACCCAAAGGTTCAAATTATACTAAATATGTTGAAAGTTTTCTAGCACTACTCTCCAGGCTTGTCACAGATCGACCTGACGAAGATTTTCTTATTTTGGATGATTTCAATATGGCAGACATTCACTGGTCCCATAGCGCGAGCAACCAACCCCTTCTTCCCTCTAACTTCTCTTCCGCTTGTTCAGGTACCTTCGTCGATTACATATCCTTACTAGGTCTTCACCAGTTTAACTCAGTTAAAAACTCTCTTAATCGCACCCTTGATTTAATACTCAGTAACACATATCGTGTGTCTGGAATATCTCACTCAGCTTCTCCACTTGTACCCGAAGACTCTCCTCATCCAGCCATTGATTTTATTCTATCGTCGGAATCTCATCATTCGTTGCGCGAATCCCAACGCAGTGTTTACCTTTTCAAAAAGGGAAACTACGAATTAATTAATAATTTGTTATCTGGCGTTGACTGGACCAACATCTTATCCACATCTCCTCTTAACACAGCTGTGGATGCTTTTTATGACGTGTTGCACAGCTCAATCGACCAATTCGTACCTCTTAAGCACTTCAAGAACAGTGCCAATTTTCCACTCTGGTATAATACTCCTCTAATTAAACTCACAAAAGAGAAGATCAAGTATCATAAACGATTCACAAGGTACAAAAATCCTCTTGACTATTATACCTTCTCATTGCTGAGAACCCGCCAGAAACGCATGGCCAGGGAGTGCTTGTCTCAATACATTCATTCTACAGAGCTGAATATTGCGAATAATCCGAAATACTTTTGGAATTATGTTAAAAGTAAGCGTAAGAATAATAATTCTCTTCCTAAGACAATGTGTGTTGGTGGAAGTATTTCAATATGCGGTGGTAATAATATCTGCAATGCATTTTCAAATTACTTTCAATCCGTGTTTGTTGACGAAACCACCCCTGTCACCCCCAATCCCTGCGAGTCCTCTATCATCAATACTATTGCTGGCTGCCCCACTGACAGACCTACACTCGCCAGATACTTATCCGCCGTTGATATCAACAAAGGTGCTGGAAGCGATGGAATACCACCAATATATCTGTCCAACTGTGCTAAATCGCTCTCTGAACCACTTTCCATTATATTCACTCGTTCTCTGACTGAAGGCTGCTTTCCAGATAAATGGAAAGAAGCCTTAATAACTCCAGTTCACAAATCAGGATCCAAAAACGACATTGAAAACTATCGCCCTATCTCCATTCTATCTACCATAAGTAAGATCTTCGAGCGTATTATATATGACAATCTATATCCTTCTCTTAAATGTATTTTGAGCGAACAACAACATGGTTTTCTCCGTAATAAATCTGTCCTATCAAATTTGATACCATTTACAGATTATGCCATATCGAACATGCACCGCGGACTCCAGACTGATGTCATATATACTGACTATGCCAAAGCTTTCGATAGAGTAAACCACAATGTACTTTTGGCTAAATTGAGTGGACTAGGAATTCACGGTGATCTCCTTAGATGGATAAACTCCTATATAAAAAATCGTAGGCAAGCCGTGGTGACTGGTGGCTTTAAATCAGACTTCGTGGGAATACCTTCCGGGGTTCCCCAGGGCTCCCATCTGGGACCTCTTTTCTTCATCCTGTATATACACGACATTGGCAACTGCTTTCTCCACTTCAAGCATCTCCTTTTTGCTGATGATATGAAGGTCTTCCTGAAGGTTTCAGACACTTCTGACTGCCTTCGACTCCAGTCAGATCTTGACAGACTCTCTCATTACTGTATACTAAATAAATTATCCATAAATGCGAACAAATGTCATAAGCTTTCACTGACGCGTAAAATTAACTCTCACAAACATGTGTACTCCATCAATGGTTCTATAATATCCGATTCAGACCGCGTGAGAGATCTTGGAGTCACAATCGACCCTAAACTCACTTTCGTTAGTCATATTGATGACATGGTGGACAAATCTCTCAGAACATTGGGATTTATACTGCGCACATGCAAACCTTTCCAAAATATCACTGCCCTAAAAGTATTATTTACAACCATGGTTCGCTCACGCCTTGAATATGTATCTCCCGTTTGGTCTCCTTATTATGCGGCACATATCCAACGCATTGAAAGAGTACAAAAAATGTTTATTAAACATATTAATTTTAAAATTTGCAAGTCGTTCTCTGATTACAAATCTGCCCTAATTTTCCACTCCTTGTACTCTCTTGAAAATAGACGTACTCTTCATGATATGATGTTACTTCATAAAATAATTCACTTTAAAATTGACGATTCTGAACTTCTCAGCAAATTGTCACTCAATACCCCCATGTCTCGCACGAGATACACTGCGAGCCAAGTTTTCCACCTTCCTGTTTATCGCACAAACTACACTCTCAGCGCGGCACTGTATCGAATCTGTGATATCTACAACAAGCATTTTGGAGACATTGACATCTTTCATTTGAGCGAGCGAAATTTTAAAAAAGTGATCGGAGCAACATTTCGGCGCGGATGTGACCACGATGTAACGTGATATTATAATACTTGTATATTACTTTTTATTTTATTTTATATTAATTTTATTTTTTATTTCCAGTACTATAAGTATTTTAACTCTTAAATATTATGTATACCTTATTTTGTCTTAGTTTAACTTCAATCTTGTTTCTCACTATCATTTGTTGATTGTTAACTATTATTTTTAATCTGTGGTAGCATGTAATTGGCCTTATTTTAATTATTCTAAATGTTTCTTTTATTTATATGTTATTGATATCGCTGTATGTTACCCTTAATAAATAAATAAATAAATATACAGTTCTCAATGCTCTAGTGAATCATTTGAATCTAGTGAATCTAGTGAAGCATAACGCATTTAGAGACATTAAATTGCATTTGATTACTGTGACTCCAGTTAACAATATTATTGATGTCCGACTGGAGGCGAAGACAGTCTTTGGGATTTTTAATTTCCAGGAATAATTTCAGATCATCGGCAAATAAAAGAAATCGCGTGAAGTTTATCACCTTCTGGTTTATCACCCTTCTGGTGTTAGATAGAATTCCAGTGTTAACGCCTAAACCTTCAATAAATCGTATTTTAGACTAAATTTTATTTCGAGTTTTATCAGTATTATTAAACAGACGCAAGTACAGACCCTGATTTATCAATGAGATGTTTCGCCTAGCTAAGCCATTATCATATGTTATTAAATTCAAACAGGCGAAACGTGTCATTCCCATAAAATATATTAAAACTTCTTGAAAATGAACGTTCGTCATTCGTATTAGTTATTTAATGGGGAGTTTTACATCAATGTAAAAGAAACAATTAAAAGATTTATTAAAATTAATATTTTGGTATTAATAAAATATTGAAGAAAAAAAATACATATCAAAATTCCTTTACAGTATACGAGTATGCGATATTTAGTCATTCCACTTAGGTTTATGGCTTCAACCGCTTTCGGCAGCTCGCTGCAATCTTCGGTCGAAACCATAAACCTAAGTGGAATACAACAAAATGACGAACTTCCACCAAGAAATTATAGCAATTATAGCAAAAATAGTTAGTAACTCTATTGTAAAGACCCCAGCTTACGAGTAGTATAATGAGGCCTTGTACCTGCCGAAATGTTCCAGGGCAACTACTCCTTGCAGCTGGACCCGACGGCCGTGGCGCAAGGATTCTTCGGGAAAAGTTTTTTCTACAAAAAAATTAGATCTAGCATCATCTGGGCCACAAAGAAAGGGGTCGTGTTTTGTATGAAAACATACTTTGAATTTTTCCCGATGACTGAGGTCGCGCAGAAAAGTCAACCCGCTGACCTCTAATAATTTAGACGTGAAAGGTAATTGTTTGGAAACAAATGAAATCGGGGGTGTATTTGTTTATACCTAATTCAAATTGTTGTTTAACGTTCAAGGGGTATCGCCACAACCGGAGAATCAAATACCAGACCACAAAGGAATTGGTTCATACAAAAGCAAATTGTTAATTTTTCAGTTATATAAATCCTAAAAATGAATCATTCTAAACAATTCATTAAAATTCTATAACTTGAGAACTGTGACCTAAATAATAAGCATTTACCCGACATGACATGACCCCCACTTCAACAGTTCGTCAACGAAATATCTATCACCAGGCAAGAAAGATTCCCCCTCAATTCAGGCACCATCAGTATCGATAACCTTACTTTGAATATACACATATTTTACCTTGTGTTTGTCAATTTGTTTTGTAATTCTATGAAAAAACTAAATAAATATTATACAACACTCCGAAGTTATATTTAATGCTTGTTCTATTAACATATCTACGTGGATAAAAGCCATAATCAACATTCTACGAAATAGCAATATTTTCAGAATACTCGAGCTAAAATACACAATGTATACTTAAAATCAATATTATTCTCGATAACAAATTATAATATTCACAAGTTCTGCATCACTCAGTTTCGAACCTAATTTGGTTACAAACTTCAAACCTTATTGGAAGAAGCTCTTGTATCAAAACATGTTAACTGTAACATTTCTAGCCCGTACAACATTGTTTTTACTCTAGAGTAAACAAACCCTTAATGTATTTGTGAAATGAATACATGTTTTAATAAACAATGTGCACCTCTTAAGGCTCTGTGCGAGTTGTAAGCCGCTAACGAGGCATCTCTCGGGTGACGGATAAGGGCTGTTATACAGGTAAGCTGGAAGGAAAAGATTGAAATAACATAATTACCTACTGCAGACCGACACGACATCCAAGGGAACATCACCTTAACAAACATGAACAATGCAAGAAGGCAATGCTTAGCAGTGGGCTAAATTTGTAAAAAACATCTAAAGATATTCTCAATAAGTATACTTGTGTACTGTGGTGATTTTAAAATATTTATTTATGGTAATAACACATATCTTAGATAATCTTATGATTATACTGAAATCCCTTGATGGAAGTTCATTTTAAAAAATAATTAAATAAAATTATGTATTTTTATTGACTACTTCCACTTGTCTTTATTTGGACAGTGCACAACGATGTTCTCGTGCCGACCCTTATGTGTGTAAGTGAAACATAGAACTGCCAAAAGAAGAATGAAAGTAGAATAAATGCAGAAGAAATGAGATCTCTAAGACGAATGTGTGATAAATCTGAATGTGTGAAGTTGTAAAAATCGAGGATCGTGCATATTACAATGTATGAATGTAGAGGAAACTAGGGAGGTATCCTCTCTGTTAGTTAGTTTTTACTCCTTTTATTACTTTGAAAATATATTTAAATTCAATGTCATCACTGTTCACATTTTAACTTTAGTTCCCTCAATGAACGCAAACAATAACCATAATTAGAAAATAATAGTTGGAATAATGCAATTTCCGCTCTTCGGAATATCAACGCTAACGATAATTTCTTAATTATATTATTAGAGCTATGTACCGGTGGATATTACACACCAGCAGGTGCATGTATAATAACACAATGCTGAGTTATCTTGCACGGGCTACATGTACATGCACAGGCAACACATTTCAACATTTTCATCACAAATGGAATCGCGAGATTCGTGATATTTCTTGGTGGGAATATTTTAATTCGTTGAATTATGAGTCAGGATTTGTTATTTAAATTAATCGAATGTAAATATAAAACTTGTTTGACAAATGAATAAAACATTGATTTACCTCTCTCTAACACGACTCCCTCTGTTGGGGGTGCGAAGATGTGGGGAACGGGTCATTGATAAATATGTATCAGATACGAATCATCACGTGTCAGCCATCCCAGAAGCTTTGTGAATCATTAAATAAAAATTATTTTTCATTATACAATAAATAATAATGAAGATGCAAATTGGAAACTGAATATGGATGATCAAGGTGTTTACAGGACTTATGACCTGTCATTGGTTGGGTTAAGCGCACGCTTTATGTAATTACAACATTCCCCATTCCCCAATTCATGAATTAATCACCCACCATGGGTGAAAATCCAGGATTCGTGTACAAGTATAAGTATACATTCACAAAAAAAATATAATAAGTTTTACATTCAACTCATTGAAATTTAAGGCATTATGCGTTATGGAATTCCATAGTAATCTACTTTGGGAATTAAAAAAAACATTGTTTAGACCACTTTTTTAATAATAATAAAAGCTCCTATTCCCAACCAAATGCAAATTAATCTTTTATTTATTAATTTTTATATAAATTGTATCTTTTCAAATGTATGTTTGTTCTAAATTATATTATCATCATGTATTATTATTGTTATTTAATGTTATTTATTATTTTACTGTTAAAAAATAATTGTTAGTACCTGCTTATAACAAATAGCCCAACTTAATTTTTAATTTTGAATTTTTGTATCGAATTTTAAATGCGTTTTTTATTAGTCTTTCCTTGTTTAGTTTTTGTTATATATTTTACACCTGAAGATGGAGGTATCCTCTGAAACATGTCGTGTACTTTAGTAATTTTTTATTAAAAAAGTGATCTAAACAATGTTTTTTTATTTAATTCCCAAAGTAGTTTTACATTCCTTTAATTATTTTAGTTTCGGCAGCTTACTGCCATCTTCTGGATAGCGTATTTTTCCAGAGCATTTTTTAACGTCCGAAATGTCTATAATGCCGTAGCAAAGGAAAACATGCCACTCTCATAAAATTAAAATAAAGCTTCTAAAAAACATTAGGAAAGAATACGTTTTGAAAACTGAACACCCTCGATTTCATACTCTATTAGCATGCCATATTTTTCTTCTCCATCTTCGCATTATTTCTTCGTTAATTCACTTTCGTGATCAAATTCTTTTTTTCTTTCAGGATTTTTTTATTTATTTGCATTTTAATTAATGCAAATATTATTGACTATTGTCATTAATATTCATAAATAAATGTATTTTTTTAAATCAATTGGAACATCTTCGAAAAAAATCTAATAGGAAAAATACTTCCCACTGATACTGAATAGAATACTCATTATTCGTAAGAAAGAAATATATACATATTTTTAAAATAATTTGTTTTAAGTTTTAAAAAAAACATTATTATTTGTAAAAAAAATTAAATATAATTGTAAATATGAAATTAGGGTAACTTATTTTATTTTTTACCTACCTACAAGTTTTATAATAGTTTATGGCATGGGTCTCCAAATTACGGCCCGCGAGCCAAATATGGCCCGCCAGTGTCACCCATCCAGCCCGTGACATCTAATGCCCATTGTCATCAAACGTTTTGGCCCTTGAAACTTACTGGATAATCAGTATGGCCCTAAGGCTGGAAAGTTTGGAGACCCCTGGTTTACATTACCAATTGATATAAGCAGGGCGAAACATGTCATTCTGTTAAAATATAATAAAACTTGAAGAAAACACACCTTTTTATTCGTGTAAATTATATTATATGGAGTCCTATATCATTGTTCAAGAAAAATAAATAGTCAATAAGCCACCGATATATCTGTGGAAGTCTTGTGATATGCTGTTTTACATCGCCAATAATACTTTTCTTTTATATTATTCATAGCTTTAAGTAATATGGTTCTACTTTCGAAAAATAAAATATTTTCCATTTTTTTTTGAGAAAATGATTCGTATATATATATACCTGGGTTCTTCGAAGACAAGTGAATCTCAACAATAAAACTCAATAAAATTCTTATTCCATGGTGATAAGGCGTTATACCATGCATTGACTTATAATTGCAAAATTATTAATTTTGAGCTATTATATTGATTCTGAAGACATGTGATAGACAGCTAATCTATCGGCATTTTATTGACACGCCAATTCTACACCAGATCAAAGATGGTGTGTGACAAGCACACTGCCACTGCCCTGCCATCGCCGGGAATCGACGTGTCAGGTAGAACAATAGTGTCCAATAAACTCTACGAATGGCTGATTTATCATGAAGGATGCTATCGAGCAAGTAATGTTTTCAAATCAAGTGATCTGTTTTGATTACTTCAACATTGCTTTTTTCGAGTAAGAGATTTCACATAATTTATTCAATATTTGTAAACAAAAAAATTCAGAACATCTCGATGTAGTTATTTTTTTTGTAGTTGTTCATTGTACGTAATGAAAATAAAAATATTATATAAATTCCAAAAAAAAACCTTCATTATATAATATATATTTAGCTAGATATTGCATTATTTTTTTTAATTCCAACCGGTCCTGGTCCACCAATTTCTATTTTTTAAATATATTTTCATTTTTTCACAGCAATTTTCGGAGGTGACCTCCATCCTCAGGTGTAAATATAAGTTGTTATTGTAAAATAAAGTTTATATTTGTATACGCAGTGCCACGAAGTATCTTTCAGTAATATTTAGACTAATATTATTAAGGACAACCTTCATATCATTAGGATACTGAAATTTTGCATTTGTTTTCATTATTTACAATAATTTCACCTTACTGTTGACAACATATTACATAGTGTTGAAGAATGCCTTCACTGTTGCAGGGCAACTACACCGCCACCGGCATCTTCTGCGCGAATGTGGTGACCGAGACCAAACCCCTCCCGAGTGGCTTCTATCTGAGGGTCGCCAAAAACCCAAAAAAAAACATAAATATAACAATCTATTCATTTTGGGGTTGCTCCCTTTATACCTTCACCTATAAATGGTATTACCAGAAGCGTTCAAAACAAGTTTGCTACATTTAAATTACCAACTCCCACCAGCACCATATTTAGTTTCATTCTAGAAATATGCATTTCAACTCTTTTTTAATAAGTGTACATTATTTATTTAAAGTTTGATTAATCAAATTTCTACGAAAAATGTCGATAAAAGTATAAACTTCTTTCATTATGCTGATAAATTGGTGTTCCGAACATTAAAGTCTAGTTTTAGAGTAAACGCGTGGTAAAGAATGGCCTGGAATGCAACTGACTCCAATCCAAAGCATTGGAGACAATTACGATCAATAAATAATAATAGGATAACATACTAAATCAATCCTAAAGTATATGTTTTAAATATATACCATGGAACATAATCGTTGTGTTTTAGTTTTACAGGTCTTTTGTTGTATTAATACAATTTATTAAATATTTCTTTTGATCATTATTTTAATTGCAGACGTTTTTCTCCTGTTGGTGGATGTCTAATATTTGTAACAGAACTCAAAAACTCGCACGCGTCCATGTGAATAATTTTTCACCTTCCTATGATAAACGGGCTTATTTAAAACAAAAGACTGACGTTTAAGGTATAGATTCATCTCAGCGATATTCTTATAATATTATAAAAAAATATTTTTCAAAAAAAATCTTAGATATTCGATCTTAATAGGTAGATAGAAATGTGGAGTGTAGCGTTCAACAAGATCATGTGTGAGATTTAAATATTCTAAGATTTAAAAATAATTATAACAACGTACTCGTACATTGTTTCTACAAGAAAGGTGTACATGGAAATCCCACAGCTAAATATTTTTAATAATAAATTAATGGATCAGAGGTAGGACCAAAGTTGAAGTCGCAGAGTGAAAAATAGCCTCGTTGAAGTGGAATTGGGCCGGCCATATAGCGAGGACAACAGATGATCGGTTGATTAGACGCACCCTGGAACCGAGAACCCTCCACAGAAATCCTGGCAGACCACAAGCGGCAGGAGATCAATGGTACGAATGATGGAGAGTTGTGGAAGTTGGGAAGGGAGGCCAATGTTTAACACTGGACGAATAAAGGCTGAAGATGACGACGATGAATAATATAATATTTTAACTAATGGCCTCATTAATAATATTTCTATATAACCTATTTCCTAACACAACCAGTCTATCTTTCGACATACGTTAATGTGCCTGTTCCATTACTCCAAAATAATTTGGTCCAGTTTTTTTTCCTTATTGTTTCGAGTCATCAGAAGTATTATATGAACCAGTCAGCAAATGTCATTTTAGTTCCAAAATCCAATAATTCGAAAACTGCGGAGTTATATAATAATTGTATCTATAATTTCACAAGTATTATAATTTAAATCGTAGATTGTCATATTATGCCAAACATAAAAAGTGCATGCACGGTCATCCATGGAGAGTAGAATATTATCTGCTAATGATTTATGCCATAACGTACATTGACAACATTATGCCCCTAATGATGTCACATGATGATAAGTACGAGTACTTAACATATGTAAATATTATAAAAACATTATATATATATAAGTGACTCTAAACTGTTTGTTCCGTATGCTCGCGTTGCCTTTTATTTCGTACATTCCGATACAATCATAAATGCGATCGTCTAGAGTTCATAGGTCTCTTGGAGTAGATCAAGATAAAATCATCACCTGCGATGAATGCACGATGGCGCACGAAGCGCATTGGGAGCACTCAATCCAACTATTTATTTATTTATTTAACAACATTTTATAAACAATTAATAATATAAAAAAATACAAATGAAAAAAAAACAAAAACCTTAAAAACATCGGTACTCACAACAACTTTAAACATCGGTACTTATAAAAACAACATATTATAAACAATTAATAGTATAAAACAACACAAATTAAAAAAAAAAAAAAAACTTAAAAACATCGGTACTTACAACAACTTTAAACATCGGTACTTATAAAACAACATTTTATAAACACTTAATAATATTAAAAAAAACATAAATGAAAAAAAAACCATCAAAAACCTTAAACATCGGTACTGACAACATATTTAAAGCATTTTCGACGAAAGATCGCAAGAGAACCGGCATCTCTTACTTCATTTGGCAATTTGTTAAATAATTTGAATCCTCTATAAAAAAACACCTTTCTCTGTACTTTCAAGTCTGGGTCTCCGGAGTCGGAATCTATCACGACCTCTCGTCAAATAGTCATGTATATCATAACTATATGCTACATTTTTAGTAAGATATGCAGGTACCATATTACTCTTAATTTTAAAAACAAAAACTATGAAAGATCTGCGCAATGAATCAAGATGTTTTTGAGGCGCAATGATTCTAATATCTGGCGATTTTCGCCTAACACTACCAGTCATTCCAAAATCGACCGCTGCCTATGAAATAAACGTTTGCCTCAAATCATCGACTCTGTGTTCTGTCGACGAATCGAACGGATTGATTTCGTCTCAACGAAGGACGGCCTCATTAACAAAGTGTTCCTGAACATCATTGCTAACCACAAAAATTACAATTGGCTGAGTGAACGAGTAACTCTTGTGGCAAACAACAAAGTTGTGGATCACTTAAGCTTCACAATTCAAAATCAATTTGTTCAAATATATCGACTATGTTACAAACGAAGACTAAGCAACCAACTATCCAACTGAATTTATAAACTCATTTGATCTGCCTGGCTTGACACTTTGAAATCTAAACCAACAAAATCTCTTTAACAGAACGGTGGTGAGAAAACTCATGGCCAATGTGATTTACGCGACATTAATTATTAAAGTTAAGTTCAAAGGTGAAGAAATTCTCATTCCGAGAATTCCGGTGATCCCAACCGACATGCCATTCAAGTTTAAACGAATTCAATTTCCTATTCGTCTTGCATTCGCCATGATAATCAACAAATCAGGCCAATCCTTGAGTGCTTGTGGCCTGAATCTAGAAAATGAACGTGTCTCTCACTCTCAATTGTACGTAGCATGTTCACGTATCGGCAAACCATCCCCTTTATTTATTCTCGCACCTGACAACAAAACAAAAAATGTCGTATATCACAAGGTACTTTAATGATGATATTTATAGGTACTTTATTATAAAATTTGATATTTACACATTTATTGAACTTCACATTCTACACACTATTTACACATTTATTTTGAGTATTCATTTTCACTCAATAAAAATCTGAATTTAATCCAGCTAATAAGTTTACACGATATTTATTAATTCAGAGACGGTACGAAGTCCGCCAGGTCAACTAGTATTAGCATAAAACCATCTCACTATTTAAGTCATCGGCTTAAAAGACGTAACGATTCAAAAATAAAAGAGCATACAACAAAAATAATTCTTACTATGGATTAGTATCTTTTGGTTAGTTTATATCATTCTCCCGATGATGAAAATGTAAAGCCTTCCACACATGTCGAAAAAATATACTCAAGAGTAGAAAAACAGTAGTAGTAAAAAAAGAAACGACAAAAAGTGTTTTGATGGAATTGCAGTGTAAACACCTTCAGTTTATCAATAATTATTTCTCCTTCCAAATTATATCATTCAGAAAATGGACTTTTTATACTTTCTAAGTTTCCTACACTGAACAATACAAGTTATTATGACTAATGAGTAGACTTATTGCGAGCGTCTGTAGGCAGATATGACGAACATTTTTATGAGGGGAGGAACAAAAGGGGAAACATCCTTATCGTATTCATATTATTAAATAGTTGGGAACGTGTAGTGGGCGTGTTTTTCAAGACAACTCATAAACCCATTAGACTCTAGTTAAAAATTCGGCCTTTTAAAATTTGATTTAATAATTTTGTACATATTGAACAACATATTATGTATGAAGAAGTTCAACTCTTCGCCTATCTGGACTCTACTCCAACTCCAAAATTCCAAAAATAAGCTAGCTGAAGAAATAAATATCCGTAGGGTGTAGAACCTTCCATGCTTGTAAGAAACGTCTAGAGTCTAAGAAAACCATCATAAAATCAGTAGTCACTTAGTCTATGAAACACGGTCCCTTGCGCAAAGAGAAGAGAACACGCTACCAATTTTAGAAAATACTATTATACTATAATACATGCCATTTAAATGATCCTAATTGATGAAAACGTAATTTTTTACAAGTTTTATTCGATATGTTACACTAAATATCTAATGGCAAATTAAGTTGTCCTATGTTTTAAGCAATACTTGGAATATCGTCTAAAATATTCATATTGCTCTAAATAGTAATAAAAAATATGTCAAATATTAATTTAATGTGTTCGAATTAAAAATCCTCTGCGTTGCAATTTTATCAATGCATCTCAATGCAATTACACACTAATAATCAACTCGTCATATCCTCATATCTATCCATTCTACGAGCTTTAGGCGACGCACCTACTCGTATTAGCCGCGCAGACACCGCCGCGGAGACTCCTGAACCGAGATGTGGCTCAAGTGTGGCGTGCACTTTGGAGCCATTGTAGCGGTCCTTTCTGCACTTCAGTTTGTTAGTATATTTTGTATTCACATTCAAAATTAGGGAATAAAGATGTACCGAGTCAGAAATCTTGAAGCCAGTAATTATGAGTAATGACTAGTTCAGCTGAACACCTGTACACACTCGTATAACAACTGGGAAGTTGACAGTATCGGAGGGACCAATTGCTGGCACTTGTGTCCACAATGATTAGCTGGTGATGAAGTGTGTTAATGTGAACCACTTCACTCTTCAACAACTCTCCCTCAATCCGTGTGAAAGACGTTCGTCTAGCTACATTTGACCATTCCAAACCAAATCAATACAATTGTTGAACAACCCTATTTTTCTCCGGTTTTTTTTTTTGCAGGGTCCATTTTACGTCCACACAACAAATGTCCAAAAATGCATTCTACCTGGACCCGTGGACAGAGAGAATTTTTTATTGGACAAAGTAGCTATTTACCAAAAAAGCAGATTCGTGGAAGAAGGCAGAGGAGTTTTTCAGATACCCAATGATATTCCTGAACCCAAGGTAAGTAAGCTTATGCTTTTTGTAAATTCAATCGTCCTAGAGCTCCGTAATATATCAATTATAAAGTTAGATATTAGTAGAAATTAATCTTATATAACTGCAGGGCATGCTGACTGCGGACATCTGGGGAGACGGTGGATTTCAGCCCATGATCAACGTGACGCTTAACAAACCATGTGATCATGTCTTCTTCGGAAAACTTATTCCAAAACACTCCGGCGTTGCTGGCAAACATTGCATTGCAAAAAAGGTTTGAGATAGCGAAACGTCTTAGTTGTGTGAATCCTGCGCCAACCCAATACTCTTACTCTTAATTCTCCTAGTCGAGGCGTTTAATTCTACATTTTTGATATTTAAATAACCAACTCATAATATTCTCGTGACACCGTCTACGCACGAAGGATGCATGACCACTACAACCGGGGGAATATTCAATCTGATGATAAAAACAGCCCCCTGACCTGATCATACTCGTATCGCTTCAAATGACACCTACTTTGGATGAACGAATATATATTTTGTTTGCAGGGTAATTACACTGTAGAGGGCATAAACCCCACAGCCTTAGCTCAAAGCTTCCTCGGTAAAAAATTCTTCTACAAGAAAATTTCCGTCACCGTCGCCTGGTTCTCAACGAAGGGTCTCATTTTCTGCGTCAAGATAACGTGCGAGACTAAGCCCCTGCCGAAAGGATTCGGCTCGTCTGTTAACCAGACTAACATAACACCGAGCAACTGACACCTCCTTGCAATCTGTACGATTATATATGTGTATTAAGAAATCGATCATCAATATTAAAATGCATATGATCAACCTGTGATAATTGTTTAAACTTATTATATATTTTGTGCCCCTTAATGTCCCCCTCAGTGTCTTGGTAGAGCATAACGGAGTTATACACAGGGTCGTCGGCAGCAGAGAGAAGAGAAGACTCTCTCTTGTAAGAGAGTATTCAAAAGAAATTATTTAAAAACCTTAATCTTAAAGAGTACGAAGTATGTCAATGCATGCATTTAACGGCGTTGTATTCTTATAAACTTGACTATGCTGCCGTCCTCTTATGGACGGTAGTGATCCGTCTAGAGGATTTTCTTAGTTTTAATTAAATGGATGTTGTGGTAAAACACGTTTGATGTTCTCTTCGGTTGTTTCTAAAATGCCATTCAACGAAAAAAAAATATTTTGTATTTACTTAGCCGACACGTCGGGGGACCTGACATCAAAATGTGTGGTCAACATTATTGGAATATACAACCCTTCCAACCTAAAATGACATTTTGTTTTCGCGCTTCTCTTTATTCCTTGAGAAGGCACCATAGGAATGTAAATGTGTTGTCTTGTTCGATAATACCGAAAACGATTTTTAATTGGCCTGTTGCCCTCAATCCCACCATTATTGGTAATTGTAATTTGGCGGCCCGTATTTCATATGACACTTCTTGGCACAGTGGTAAGAGCTCTGACTGCCATACCGAAGGTCGCGGGATCGATTCCCGGCAATGGCAGTGGCAGTCTGCTGTAAAATTCACGTGACAATAAAATGGCGATAGATCGGGTGGTGGTCTAGGGGATAGAACGCTTGGCTCCTGATCCAGGGGACATGGGTTCAAGCCTGGACACGACCAGATTCCTTCTTCATAATAATGAGCTATTTTCTGCTCACATTGAAGATTGTAAAATAAATTCTAATATCATTGATTAAAATCCTTGGTATTAGTCTTTTTTTAAAAAAAAAAAAAAATTACCTACCTATCCCGCAGCAATTAGGTTTAAATGATCTGTTGTACCTATACAAAATCGATCTCCTAGTGTACAACGCGAGAAGAGTTCCTTCACTCTAGTTCCTAGATAGTACAGGATATAGAAGATTCCCACCGCTTACCCGAAAATGTTATAGGCGAACGGCGCCTTTCGTCAGCTTTGCTCATTCAATCCTAGGACGTCCCTCGTCCATGCGGGATTTACGTTAGAAGAAGAAAAAAAAGGGAAACAATAAATCAAGAGGGACCAGGCCACACGTAATCTACTGGTATTTTCCTCTATGTCCATACATGCAGATAACACTAAAAAACACTTAAAATATTTCTAAACATTTTACAAAAAAATAAAGACACGGGATTAAATGGGAATCGGACTCATGGACACATGATAGCGGGCAATGAAAGGAAAGACAGAGGAGACAAATGCGGAATGGCGTGATGGGCAGGGCAAGGCTCAGCTCTGCAGGGTGCCCCCACCCTCAGCGAGGCAATCAGTACACCCTCAGAAGGGTCAGAAATGGCACTATTTACAGCGACTTTCGGTGAGACAGCCGACCATACACCAAATTAGAGTATAAAGCAGGAGCAGCAGCCCAAAGACGAACGGGTTAAGGGGCACAAGTAGCTCGCAGGAGGACGGGGACGGCTAAGTGTTAGCCTCTCACGAACTCCCCAGTGCATGCAAAAACATCTTGGAAAAACAATTAAAGGTGTGACTAATATTCATAATAATACTATACAATGTTAAAATTGTTTTTATTTAATTATTTCAAATATATGGTGTCCCAGTTAATGGGGTCTGGATGTTTCCATTTTTCTGGTAAATTTGTGTTACTACTAGAATTCTGAAACAAAACCGAAAACATAAACATCTCCTTCCACCTTTGAAATTAATTATTTTTCCTAATTTCGACATAATAGTAATTTTCTAATCACCGAGTATTTTAAACCCAAACGCAGTACTCTCCGCCTACTTAGACCCATCAACCAATCAGATAGCTTTCTGTTACCAATTTAGGAGGTGTTTCTCACACTATTGCAAATATTCTCCATGAAGTGAATAAGCTTTATCTTAACGCTTACACTTTGATCTGTTTTAAATCGTGACCTGCAGCGGGGAGAGGGAGTGCCGCAAGGGCAAGGCGCGGGACCTGGGTGACGAGATACAGACTTCCCAGGCGGTGCACAAACCCAACCTCTTCAAGGGCGAATTTAGGGTAAAGTCAAGAAAAGAAAGACTTCGCGGTACTATTATAACATTCGCTGTCACATTAAACTGCCGATATTCCGTGAGAGATTCTCAAAGGCGTAATATGTATGTATGTCCTGATCCGCAGATACAAACTGTCGCCCTCCACTACGCACGTGTGTGCTGGTCAATGAACTGGAGCTATTCTTATGTATTATAATTATTATAATACATCTCTCATTTTTGCCTTTCGCCGCCTTACATTTTAATAATCTTTATCTTACCAATGCGCTGCGGCTTATGTATTATACATTCTTCTATGATTCTTTAAATATAATTAACACTAGGATACGATTTATAAAACCTAATTTACTTACATACTTACTTCAAATGGCTGTACCACTCTTGAAGAGTTTTAGCCTCCTTGATCATATTATTCCTAGCTTCTGGCTCCCGATAGTCCCTTTGGAGCTGTCTAGACCTTCCTAGAAATCTTACTTTGGTTGGTAATTAAAAATATGATCACTTTAGCCATCGATTGGTAAAATAAAACAATATCTTCTGAATATTCCCTTCTTACAGTTTCCAACTTTCGGGACTTTTTAGAAGATTTAGGGAGCGGTTCACACTTAGTCAATACCGTACCACCTAGTTTAGGAATCGAAGGAGAAAATAACTTCGTATCGTGCATTGGGCGTTAGTTATTTTAACTTAGAATATATTTTATCAGTAACTTCTTACTAACAACTTCCACTTACTGTCTTCATTTCGTGAGCGACCTGTTTCGCCAGACTGGCGACACTATTATAAACTTGCTCCTTTGCATACTCGTACATATAGATCAGGGGTGCTATAAAAATTCTGTACAAAAATTACATTAAAATAATTTTGTAAAATCTACAAAATTTAAATATTGATTCATTTTAAATTTCATCATGATGTCATTTTAAATTTTGGTTTTAAGTACAATAGAATTTAAAGTGATTACACTTGACATTTCTATGCACTATTAATCTGTATTCATTTTTAACACTACTGAATTGAAATATAATATTTGATACCGCTGGTTGCCATTTACTTTGGTTACTCCGTCAGTAATCAATCCTAAGAAAGTATTATGTTTATTTGTTATTTCTCCTTTAAGTACATACCGATCAGGGGCAATAAACAAGGGAGTTGTTTAGACTCTCGAACTCTTCCCCAGGGAAAGCAGGTAACTACTGAAACTTTATTTTAAAATGTTAATAAGACTGAAAACGTCTGTTTTATACGAGATTTATTATACTTTATTGAAATGACAAGTTTTGCCTTTACGTGGCATTATCAAATGTTTTACAGGGTGTCCTGGGGCCCTAGAGGCATTATCGAATGTTTTATTATTAGATAAAACATCTAGAAAACCGACGGAATTTCGACTGTATCTAAATGTATCCCCTAAATAACCGATCTTAGGTATTGAGATGCTCACTGATAGTACTCTGGCTGAAATAAATGGGATTGTTATTTCGGTGGGTAGATTTGGAATAATCTTTGGGTACTATAATATTGTCTCACACAGCCAATCTAAATTTCTATTACTTGTGTGTGCTCTAATAGTAGAATAGTTCTTCTGCGTACTCTGGTGGATATTGTTCAGACTGGGTGATCAAAATGATAATATAATTTGGACCACAATATACCAAACAAGGATTGCCCATGACCATTGCACAATACATGTAAAAAATAATATATAATAATTTATAAAATAGTATCCATTGTTATCTCCTAGCTAAATGTAACGCGAGTTGACAGTGCGACTGCAAAACGCGGTATATCTTTGACAAGAGAGTGTATGAATGTTTGAATGTATTCAAAATTGTCTGCAATGTCAAAAGGGCGTAATATTTATTCTCCCTTTAAACATTTTATGAACATCTCAGAAATGTATGGAAACTGGATAATAGACAACAATGTACGTTTCAGTATCTAATGAACCAGTTCCCAAAATTGACGAATCACGTCACGCCTTGTGATTACGTTGTGTGGAGGTAATCGTCCTCGCGCTCTGGAAATAGCGTAATAGATTTATAATAGTAATTGTTGTATTAGGATGTTCACAATTTGTATCGAACCGATTAAAAATCACTCGCAATCGACTTCTGCGCAATGTTCTCGAATCAGCTAAAATGATTTGCACTTCTACCACAACCACATTAGCACCTATCGAGAAACCATTATGATAGCGAGCTTCCTATTCTGTTGTTTATCAAACTCGAGGATATCCGTGTACTGCGATCAACATCCCTCGCAGTGAGTATCACAAATAAGTACTCGTATTTATTCTTCTTCTTCGTCGGCCCTAGAGTCCATAACGAACTTGGGCTCCATTAGTCCTCGCCTCCAACTCCTGTCATCTGCAGCGACTTCATCCTCCCATCGTAGCCTTGATCGTCTAATCGGTATTCTACCACCTGGGTGCCCCTTCAGCATGCTTTTGGGGTTTCGCGGTGACGGCATCCTCTGCACGTGACCAGCCCATCTTAGTCTGTTCAGCCTCACGTACGTGGAGAGACTGGGAACTTTGAAAATATTGTACAGCTCGTCATTATGCAGTATTCTACAGCTTTCACCATCATTCACAAGTTCCAAGATTCGCAATACTCTTCTCTCAAAAGTATCCAGTATCTCTGGGAATTTGACTGCCATAGTCCACGCCTAACACCCATAGCTCACCACTGTTCGGGTTGTCTTATCCGTAGTAGAGAGAATAATAATTTGTTTGAAACTGATCTTGAAGTCACAGATGGAGAGACGTCACTGCTTGGCTCGCTTGAGGAATGCTTACATTGTGGAGCCCAGGTGCGCTCGTGAGCAATGGGACTTGGAACACGAAATAGTCCATGCTATTGCTGTGAAGAAAGCCGATATTCACAATTTTACGGTGAGATGAAACCGAATTTTGTGTAAAAATAATTAAAAAAACATTTTTACTTCTTTTTTCACCACCATATTTTTGTATGACCAAACCGATCGGTTTCGCTCCCGCCGAAGCTAAATAATGTTTGTTTTGTAAGCCTGACGAAGCACCGACGCGACGTGAGCGAAACCAGTTAGTTTAATAAAATAAAGTATTGTTGTATTTTTAAAATATTTTTAATAATCCTGCACCACAAATTAAGTGCTTCATACGAAAATACGAATGCTATCTCTTTGTTCGACGGAGAAGTCTAATTCATAGTCACTTCATTTCTAGGGTCGGATTACGACAAACCTGTGGACGGATGGTGGCTATAAACTCTTCTACTAGAATGAGACCAACAAGCCATGCGACAATATGTATTAGAACTATCTTCTGGCATACTTTTAAATGGACAAGGGGTTAAGAAAGTAATCAGTAGATTCAAGAAGCCCGAGCCGGAGATCGGAAACTGGATGTCGATAACCTGTATAGAAGTTCCTTCGTTTATTATGATTTCAGGGAAATTAGTCCATTGTCGGCCTGGATCCAAACAAGATGTTCCACAAGGCCACCAGCAAGGGCCGCGTGTACTGCGTCAATCTGTTTTGTGTGTCCCAGCCAATGATCAAGGGTCAGTCCCACGGACAGACTTTGGGATGACTTACTTCTCTGACTTTGGTTTGCTTACCATATAAAATAGGCAATTATGCAATTGAACATCAGCTCTTATGAAAAAATACCAAATTGGGTTAAAACCGAACTAAAATAATTATTTCATATATTTTTCGAATAGTACAGATAATTTCTTTTGTGTATTTTTTAGTATCTTGTTGATATTAACATACATTTTAATTACAACGATTATTCAAATGCTTCGTCATGTTTACACAAAATTCATGAATGGTGTTGTTACGTATAACCACACCTTCTTTTAAAATTGTTTCTTCTAAACCTTCAGTCATGATGAATACCGTGTCAGGTGTGTACAGCCCTGCAGACGAGGCAGTACATCAACCGAGCTGGTTTGTATTCGGGTGATGGTCACCTCACAATACTATTAGTACGCACTATTATGATAGGGTCCTACGAATAGCAATGTTCATACTTATATTAGTTTCGTGAATCATCAATTGGTTAAACATCGGATAATATATTATCAGCTCAAATGGATTTCAAATAACGTAAGGTCATTTAATATCTGCCCCTGACACCTATCTAATGTACAACGCCTACAAACGCCCGCTTTATTACGTCACCAGACCGATATTAGTGCATGCGTACAGAGTGAGTGAGAAATAATGTCTTCAGATTTTGAAAATCATTTGTTGAAACTGAGAATGTTACGTTGAAACGACAGTTAAAGGCATTTTAAGATAAAATTAAAAGCAAACAGCCTCTGCATACCATATAAATATACCTAGTTCACGTGATATTAAGAAACACTTTCAAAATAATTACCTAAATAATATCACAAGATTTCTCAATCAAAAAATACTCTGGACCACGTTTTCTACTTTCTTTACTATTCTAGCTTCTGTTCTCATCTTTCTTTTCCCAGTTCTTCATTTTCGTACATATTTATATTTATTATTATTTGAAATATGGACAAATAAATAGAAAAAATAATTGTATCTTAAAATAGTAAATCTTGTCACTCTCAGAGTAGGTACAATTTGGTTAGCTCCAGTTTCATGCTCTGCGGCGCATATCTCTATTGAACTTATTTATAATTCGGATAATGATTATTGTCTCCTCTCCGTGCATATTGCATGGAAGATAGAATCAACTGTCATTTTGAAATTCCAAATAATTATTCGGAGTTATTATAACTGGGAGCTAAATTATGGTTGTGACATTAAAATAAATCTGTAAAGTTACATACGATTGCAAATAGCAAACACCTCAGTTATGCTTTATATTTCAAAGCTCCAACAGGTTCTATTAAGAAGAAGTGGTCACGATGATTCTCTCTCTCTCGAGGTTGTCCATGTGGGTATGGCTCATTTCCATCCATTGCTTGGATTCAGTCGTCGCTAAAGAGGCCTTTCGATTCGTAAGTGGAAATTTTTAAAACTTTTCAAGCCCGCCTGTTAAAGCGCCTTGTTACGTTACATTGCGTGAATCATGTTACACCTGGTACAGAGGGAATTTCTGTAATTTACTGCAGCAGTATACCTATATTGCGCGGATTTTATTTAATCAATAATTATTACAATTATTTAGTATTCCTTAACTATGAAAAGCGCTAAAAAGCAGTGCACAATGGTGTTCTTATATTTTCCCGAAAACAATCCTCTGCTTTCACTTACCCCCGCGAAGGCTGTGACAATGGCTAGGGATCTAAAGTGGTTCGTTTGCAGGGGCCCTTCTTCATCTCTACTCGCAGCTTCGATAAGAATTGCCGGGCGGGGGTCGTGGACAAGAAGAATGAAATTTTTAATACGTTGACTGTGAAAAAGATTGGCCGCTACAGGGAGAACTTGTCCGGGGATATCGTCATTAAAAATGACTTATACAACATCACGGTGAGTACCTGCTCATAAGTTTATGTTTAGTCCACCGTATGGATGGTTATCAAGATAAAATAAAATAATTTACTCGTGGAATGTACGCAGTGATATACCGTTCACCAAATTCAAGCAAAAGCGGATTTTCGACAAACTTTGAAAAATGATATGCAGAAAATATTAGAGATAGGGAGACAATAATCATTGTGGGAGATATGAAAATTACCGATGACATACTCGTATATGCAAAAAGACTGAAAAATATTATTAATTCAAATGGGATGAAACAAATGATCAAATAACTAACGATAGTGACGCAAACATCAGCTACCATCATAGACTTGGTAATTACAAATATGTTCGAATTGCAGGTGAAACTATTGGACTCTCCTAAAATAACAGATCATGTTATAATTCATGTTATGATGAAAAAAACAAACTTAATTAAAATTCCTAATCGTGTACCTAAACCCTATCGGAATTATGGAAAGTATTATACAATATTGAGGATCTCACAATTGTAAAAATGCAACTGGGATAGAATTTAATTTATTCTTAATTTTTTCACATTCTTATTAATAATATAAAATATGCAATCGATAATACAGTACCTGAAACACAATTTAAAAACACGTCGAATAATAATTAATCGTATAACGGACTTCTTAAGATTAAACAATATAAGAGAGATAAACTATACAAAATTGCAAAATACAAAGAACTCCAAAGAAATTCAATTAAAAAAACAGAAAAATGGATACTATCAAACAAAAATTGTAGCTGAAAAAGGAGACCCTCGAAAAATGTGGGAAATAATTAAATCTCTACTACAAAATATACCTAGCGCAATCAACCAAGACATTATCAAATTTCCATCCAACATTGAAAAATCCAATATAGCCAATAAATTCAATAAATATTTCATTACAAGTGTAGAAGAGATATATATATGAGAGTATTCCAAATATTTTGTATGATGATAATATCGACGTGAGAGGCGATGAACTCGTATTCATCGAAATTACTATTCAAAAATTAAATCAAATATTAAAGAAAATAAAATCCAAATCCAGCCCTGATGGTAAAACAATAAGATGAATACAACAAGCGATGCCTGTAATTGGAGAGTACATAGTAAATGTATTTAATAGTTCCATCACTTTAGGAGAATTCCCCCAATCGTGGAAGATATTCCAAAGTCATTCCAATACCAAAATTTAAAAACACAACTAAATGTGAAGAGTTTAGACCTATAAATACGTTGCCTAAATATGAACAGATATTAGAATATACTATTAAGGAACAAATTGTGGACTTTTTGGAAAAAGGAAATGTTCTATGTGAGGAACAGTGTGGATTTAGAAATAACCGATCATGCGAAATGGCCTTTAACCTGATTTTGGATGACTGGAAGGAAGATACGGACAAGAACAAACATATCATTGCAGACCAAATATTTGTGAATGTATACTTATACCTGTATACAAATCCTGGATTTACACCAAAGGGTGGTTAATTCAAATTTTAATCGTATCTCAATAGAGACGAAGACGTAAACTGGAAACTGAACATGGATGATCAAGGTGTTTACAGGACTTATGACCTGTCATTGGTTGGGTTAAGCGCACGCTTTATGTAATTACAACATTCCCCATTCCACCTTTGTTATTTGTGATCATGCATGACAAATTTTTGGAAGATGTATATATACTTCAAAATCCATATTTATCTTCACGTGGCAGTTTCAGTCAGCCTTCACATTGTGTTAATAAGGTAGTTTGCTAAATGCCGAAAATCATTCTCCATAGATGGCGTTAGTGGGTCGGTTGTATAGGTTAATTCTTGAAAAAATTCACTAGTGCAACCAAATCTACATAGATGGCTGACTGAAACTGCCACGTGAAGATAAATATGGATTTTGAAGTATATATACATCTTCCAAAAATTTGTCATGCATGATCACAAATAACAAAGGTGGAATGGGGAATGTTGTAATTACATAAAGCGTGCGCTTAACCCAACCAATGACAGGTCATAAGTCCTGTAAACACCTTGATCATCCATGTTCAGTTTCCAGTTTACGTCTTCGTCTCTATTGAGATACAATTAAAATATCATTGCAGTTTTTCTGGACTTCAAAAGAGCTTTTGAAACAATCGACAGACAGATTATACTTGCAAAATTTAGACAAAATTGGGATAATAGGAAATGCTTTCAAATGGTTCAAAAAATATTTGAGCAACCGTTATCAAGTCACTAAAGTTGGGGATTTGGTTTCTGAGCCGCACATGATATCTATAGGAGTACCACAGGGATCAGTCCTTGGACCAATCCTCTTCATCATATATATTAATGACATAGTTAAAACATTGAAGATTGTAAAATAATGCCGATTTGCCGATGATGATTGGTATACATATCAGGGGAAAACTACAAATCTATTGTGAATAAATTAAATGGGGATCTTAACAATATTTCAATATGGCTTAGGAAAAATAAACTCAAATTGAATGTAACAAAAACCAAATTCATGAATGTTGGAAATAAAAGATTACCTATGGCATCAACAGGGATGATAGATGATGAAATTATAGAAGAAATGCGCGAATTCAAATATTTATGTGCCCTAATAGATAACAGACTTACTTTTTCACAAAATACAAAATATATTACTAAGAAGATGGCTAAAAAATATCACTTCTGGGCAGGATTAGACGATTTATCAGCGCAGAAACATGCAAAACTGTAACGCAATCATTCTCCCTCATATAAATTACTATAGCAGCATACTATTTTTAACAAATGAAGTAGATATGAGAAGATTAACCATACTCCAGAATAAGGCATTGAGAATAATTTTGAGAAGAAGCAGATATGCCAGAATTAAAGTGATGCTTAAAGAGCTAAAAATTACGCCTTTTAAAAAAATGATTAAATACAACGTTTTATTACTAATTCACAAAATTGCTAACGGGCACACCTCCCAACAATTTTTAAGGTAGGTAAAAAGTAACCAACATGAACATCAATATGAAACAAGAAAGAAAAATAAACTAAGGCTACCATTCAGAAAAAAAACAAATCTCAGAATTCTCTTATGTATAAAGCATTTAAAATTTATGAAGATATACCGGAGGATGTCAAAAGTGTGCAGAGCATAAAAAAATTAGAATAGAATTAAATAAATATGTAAACAAAATGTAACCTTATAATGTAACCTAATTATTAAAATTGAATGTTTAATCGTTTTTATTAGAACATGTGTTGTGTACATGTGTACTATTTCAAGTAAATAAATAATTAATAAATAGATGTATTGGTTTTGAGTCAATGTTTTATATAGGAGATATAAATATTGGCTGAATTAACTTCCCTAAGCTCAGATCCTGTGGTCCTTACGAGAGACTTTTATAGCTCGGTGCTTCATCATTAGTGTACGAGGCGGATTTCTCATGTCCGTAGCAGTATACGAGTATTTATTAAGGCCGCTAACTGCTGCTCGTCTCCGATGTGGTCCACGGACAAATGCATATTAGTACTCCATGTGCCAAAGGACCGAAAGCGGCCGAAAAATAAAACAATGTTTCGTTTTTGGCGGTGATCGGTACAGAGCGAAGTATGCGATGCGAAGTGGAGCAGTGTGGCAATACCTCTCTGTAGCCTTTAGAAAAACTGTTTTAGACGAAAAGTAACATTTAAAAATTACAATAAAAAAGCCTTATTTACTAGGTACTAGTAGCGAAGCTAAAACCGTGCGCTAAGAAAATGGGCTTAGCACGGGGAGAATTCTAAGACTGGCCGAAAGGAAACGCCGAGACCTATCGTCACCTGAGAGTAAGAGGGTTCCAACTAACAAAATTTCACATTTGGCTTTTTTTCGTGAAAAGGGTTCTTACTAACCTTATCTATACGTACAATTTAAAAAAACATGTGATAGTATCGTCATTTTGATGTTACGAAAAGGATCAAGTTCCATCTGATCATTCAAAATACACGATTCACTGAAAAAGGATTCATTTAAACTTAGAACATTATTATTCCAGCTGTTGCCAGACAAAATTTACACGTTTCTCGGTAAAAAAAATCTCTGGAAATTTGAATAAAACCCCTTTATTCCAAGATACACACCCGAAACCAACAAAACTTTGACTTCATTTTTCTCAGCTTTTTACTTTTGTCAGTTAGAACCTTCTTACTCTCAGGTGACGCAATGTTGCCAGCCAATATTTATATCTCCTATATAAAACATTGACTCGAAACCAACAAAACTTTGACTTCATTTTTCTCAGCTTTTTACTTTTGTCAGTTAGAACCTTCTTACTCTCAGGTGACGCAATGTTGCCAGCCTTGGCGTCCTTCCTAGCAGACAACGCCTCGCTTAGCTCAGTGCCCCTCTCCCCGCTAGTCTAAGCGGGCTCAGTCGGCGAGGCGTGAGTCATCCGTGGACGGGTTTTGATACGTTTTGATACATTGATCTCATGCGATTGAGGGTGGCAGATTAGCTGCGGGAAATCGGATCGGTGCGACTATCCATGGTTAGACTACCTCCTTGTTTAGAGGAGCGCGGGCGCGCTGTCGTGAGTCCGCTTCGGCCGCTCCGTTTGCGAGGCGGTGTGTACGGCGAGTCAATTTGCGGTGATCCGCCTCGCAGTCGGGCGAAGGGCCCCACCTCACTCGAATTAATAAATCCTGTTTCGAGTGAGTGTGTTGTAGATACGAATACGATACGTAGGCGCGAGGCAGCGAGTCTTGTACACCGTCCACACTCTCACGAACTTCCCCATGCATGCAAAGCTACGTCAGCTGGCCGTCAGGTCTGAGTTCCAGACCGGGCAGACAGCCACCCTTACGTCACAAATCGTTCTCCCATAGCCTCCTCCAGAAGACCACACACCCATAGGATGTGGAAGGCCGTCTGGAACCCCCCCTCCACACGTTCATTCCGGGTCCGGTGCCTGACCAAGCTGGCACTTAGCCGTCCCCGTCCTATTTTTTTTTAAAGGAACATAGAAGTTCCCGCCACATACTCGAGGCTGTTATAGGGCGTAGCGGCGCCCTTTTACCAGCCTTGCTCGTACACTCCCTGGGCCTGTCCCCGGTCCATCCGGGACTTACATTTAAATACAGGAACAACAAGGGGGTGCCAGACCACATTTAATCTACTCAATCTTACTTCTATGCCCCGCTGTACTTTATTGAATAAATAAATAAGCATAATATATAATACATGAACATTTGAGGAACATTATATAAAAGATAAAAATAATGATACACCACAGGAATATACAGCGGGAAGAACAGGAGAGGCAGAGGAGACAAATGCGGGATGGGAAAAAAATAATAATAATAACGTAGAGTACAGTTTTTGGCATGTAGGACAAAGGACGAGGTTTAGGAAGCATTTCATAATATTAAATAAATAAATAAAACCACTGCACAAATCATTATTATGGCCAAGAGGGAGAGCAACGAGACCCGTCACAGAGGGGGCTACCTACCTCTCCCAACTGGAAAACAGCGCACCCTCAGAGGGCAAGAAACAGCACAAATTCCGGTGAATTCCGGTGGGGTAGACAACCGTAGAAACCCCTCTATCCAGCAGCAGCAGCCCCAGCATCCTTATATACGTGAAGGCCGGCTAAGTGTCGGCCTCGGCAAATGCATTAATCCACGCTCTCACGAACACTTTCAAACACCCAAAGTTATGTTGACTCTCCGTCAGATCTGAGTTCCAGACCAGGCGGACAGCCACTTTTACATCATCTATCATCCGATTCCGCGCGCTCACCAGGGAACTACACTCCCAGAGGATGTGGAAGGTCGTCTGGGGCCCCTCGCCGCACGTACACTCCGGATCCGGCACCAGACCAAAATCATGGAGCCTGGCACGGAAGTTGCCGTGGCCCGAGAGCATCTGCACAACGTGGTGATCCAAGGCGATCCACTCACTGCTCATCCTTCTTCTCAAGGAGGGAAAGAAAGAGTGGGTCCACCTCTCTCTGGGCGATTCGTCCCATCTCTTTTGCCAATCACACATGGAGGCCTCCCTTATCCTTCCGCGCAAGGCTGTAAGTCCGTCCTCTTCAGGGTCAAGAGTGAGGCCCAGATGGGTCACCCTCTCGCCCCGCTTGAGGCGTCTCCTGGCAACCGCCTCCAGCACCTCCAGATCGGCAGGGAGAACCCCTCCAATTACCGGAAGCGCCACCGAGGCGGCAGTCCTGTAGGCACCGGTCAAAGCTAAGAGGGGCACGCGTTGGCCCCTCAGCAGTGCGTACGTGATTCGGGGCACATACACGGCTTTGTATAGTAACCGAGTCGCCGGCGCCCGAAGGCCCCACGGCGCAGTGCTGAGGCGCCTGACCTGCATGAACAGATTCGCGGACCCCTCAGATACCGCCTTTACATGCCCCAGGAATGAGAGCGACATGTTGACCTGAACACCTAGGTAATTGAGCGAACTCTTGAACCTGATGCCAGATTCATTCATCCGTATAGTCGGGTTTCTGTTACGGCTTAGATTCCCACGAAGAAGCCTACGAGCTACTTGTGCCCCTTAATCCGTTATTCGTTGGGCTGCTGCTCCTGCTTTATACTCCTATTTGGTGTACGGTCGGCCGTCTCGCCGGAAGTCGCCATAAATAGCGCCGTCCCTGACCCCTCTGAGGGTGTACTGATTGCCTCGCTGGGGGTGATGGCTGCCTGCAGAGCTGGGAGCTCACCCTCGCCATCGTGGCGGTTTCTTAAAACACATGTATATTTTTTGAGATTTTGATAATGTTTTGTTCCCTTGACCTGTCCCGTGTCTCACGCCATTCCGCATTTTCAATTCCCGCTGTCATGTGTTTATGAGTCCGCTTCCTATTTAATCCCGTGTATTTGTTTATACTTTTTTATACTATTTATGTGTATGTGTTTATACTTTTTTTATATTTAATATTTCCAGAGCACGATGCTAGCGGACTTCTGGAGGGACGGGGGGTTCAAACCCTTCTACTCCAGAAAGGTGAAGAACGCTTGCGATGATAGCTTCATGATCTTTATTATGTATACTTTCTTCAAAGTTGGAAATGGCTGCTATGTTAAAAAGGTAAATAAACTCGATAATTTGTTACGAATTTATAGAAATTACTCTCGATAGTAAGAGACAAAGACAAGCCTAACAAATGTGAAGCCTTCAAATTATAATTTGAATGAATGTATTATTCTAGGGCAACTACTCGGTAACGGGCATCGATCCAAATGAGGTATTCCACAGAACTGTGGGGAAGAACTTTTTCTACGAGAAAATCTCTTTCACTATGATCATCTTCACCCCCAATGGAATGGTGGCCTGTTTGAAGTTCTCTTACGAGTCCAAACCCCTCAACAAGGAGCAGAAAGCCATGAACTTTACTTTTGGTCCGCTCATTAAATACTGACGTCATACGACTACCGAGGAGGACAATTACTGGAACACACAATTTACATTATAGTTATGGCTAACGAAGCAACTCCTGGAGAACTCAGCTATCTTGGGTATATTGTCCTCCTCTCTCTTGGTCCCTCCTCTTGAAGGGCAGAGACCTTATGCCGGCGCCTGGATCTTTATCTCATTGTATGAGTACCAAAACCTGACCTAAATATATTTACCAGAAGTTCCGAGTCCAAGTCCAAATCAAACCAACAATAAGGTCAATTGTGTAATCCATGTATAGAGTTTTAAAATCTAATATGTCGTATCTTGTCACATCTAATGACAAATAAAATGTGTAAAAAATATTTTTGTTTTGTTCATATTCATACGTATTAAATAATTACTACAAATTGAAACGTCCGCTTTCATACAACAAGGAATCCAATATTTTGTTATTGATTCAACGGTGGCAATTTTGAATATATAGATTATGTAGTTGAAACGAGTGTTAAATTGACGATGAAGAATCTTCAATGGCGGATGTAAACTTACCGCGCGTGTCACAGCAAAGTAACGCAAAGTACCCAATTAGTCCTGTGGCCACGCTCCATGCTCACATGACCGTGTAGAAGAAAAGCCTTCGCTCCGATTATTCCAAAACATCGAACATCAGCATCCCGCTAGTAGACTGTAGCTCAGATCTATTATTTCTCGATTAAAATATTACAATTGTGTTTTCAGTATGATATAATTATCGGTGACAGAATAATTCAAATTAGGGCAATATTATCTCGTCACAGATTGCAAATTGATGTTGATGATAAAAATCAGTCGGAACATTTAGCATATGCATGTACGTGCGCAAGTAATTTTAAGGAAAGTATGAGAATTCCGGGTCCTTCACTTTACATCGTAATATGGATGTTAAGATTAAGTTACGTCGTCCGGCACCAGACCTCTGCGTCCGCGGCCCGCCCGAGGAGATCTCTGTCCTTTGTGAGTATGTTTCGCCTTTCAGCAGCCAGCACTATTAATACTAGTGAACAGTGTTAACAACAAGTAGATGACAGCGAGATGCCGAAACCTCTAGAAATTTGAAGATCAAACAACTTAGAATAAAACTAATACATAATATGATACAAATCGTTTTATTTTTAATATTTGATTAATTTACAACATTTTCTTAGAACAGCAGAAATGAAAACATAGCGACCTAACGACAGGATACCTAACGGTGAGATTAGCGCAAGATTGGTGACATAGTGACATCGAGTGGGTACAGAAGACAATTCTGAAGGGACAGGATGGAGAGACAGATATCCTATCTGAACATATCCCCAAGATTTATTTACTGCACAAGACACGAGCTGATCTCGGCTCTCTCCCTCCGGAGCCCTCCGAATTGTGTTCACTGATTTATCTTCGATCGCCACGTAATTCTGAGGCTTAACAAAATTATTTCCAGGGCCCTTTCTACGTAGCAACACGGAGCATGAACCCTAAATGCCACCTGAACCACCCAGCAGATCCTGAGAACGAATTAACTAACGATCTGGCCGTGAAGAAGGTCGGTCGTTACAAGGAAGAATTTTTTGGAAATATTACGGTACATAAGGACCTTCGCAATTTCACCGTATGTATGCATTTGTCGCTTTCTTACAGCCGCACGACTCTCCATATACGATATTGTAGCTAGTCTCGTTCTCAATTTCATTTAAGGAAATGTTTTCTTTTCAGAACCATCCAATAATGTAGCAGGCAGTGTCGTGTGTTGCCTACCTTTGGCGCCTCTCACCCTATTCCTGATTTACCTTTGCAGAGCTTCATGTCCATTGAAATCTGGAGAGATGGAGGATTCAAGCCGTTTTTCGTTCACAAGGTCGACAAGCCGTGTAAGAGCAAACTGGTGCTCCATGTGTTGAAGAAATACTTCAAAGCTAACAATGACTGCTATTTTAGAAAGGTACACTCCACTGTTGTTGCTTGTGATCCGCGCTGTGTCCCTCGACCCCTCGAAGTACCTATTCCGAATTTGACTGTTTCAGGGAACATACAGAATAGTAAAGCTGGAGCCGAATGAGATAATTCACAATCTCGTGGGACACAACTTTTTCCACGAGAGAGTGTCCCTGACGATGGCTGTCTTCTCCGCGCGAGGGCTCGTGAGCTGCGTGAGCCTCTCCTGCGAAACCAGGCCTCTCACAAGGGCGCAAAAATCCAAGAATGAAACATTTGAACTATTACTGGATTAAGAAGGGGAACCCATCTTATTGTATTAATTATTGTACATGCTGTTATATCATTTGAACGGCAAGCCCGAGAGTTATTGTATTCCACGTTAGAGTTTGTAAACCAGCATTGCTTATGTTCAATAAAATTCCGTTAATTGATCTGAACATTTCATTTTATACATACCTACACTTTAGAAACTAGATTTTTACAAAAACATTCACTTTTTCGATGTCAGCATAAGGAGACTACAACAACAGCAACATTGGCGCTACAGCCCACCATGGGTCCCGGCCTCTTCCAGAATCCTTTGCCACTCTCCCCGGTCCATTCTCCAGTTTGTTACACCCCTCCACACAACCCCTTTCCACACTTTGCTTTCCATCTGGTCGTGTACTGAGAATTTTCACCGGGATTCGATCTCCTTCCATTCGCTGGAGACCCTGCATTTTTATAATCTCCACTATGTTGGGTTCTTTGTAAAGTCCTTCCAACTTCTGGTAATACCTCACTCTCCACACTCCACCTTCACAGAGAGGTCCAAAGATTTTTCTCAACACCTACCTCTCAAAGACCAGCAGCGCAATTTCGTCCCTTCTGCTCAGTACCCAACACTCCACACCATATACAAGTACTGGTCTCAGAAGTAATTTTGTGTTTCTTGTCAGCAAACGAGATTTTAGGTGTCTGTGGATTCCAAAATAACATTTATTTGCCACGTTTATTCTTCTTTTGATCTCAATACTAACATTATTCCTGCTAGTAGTTACCACTGAGCCCAAATATTGAAATGATTCAACTATTTCTATGTTGTGGGTACCTACGCTGAATAATGTTCCTGGACCATTTCTGATGTTAGCTGGTGTTTTGTATGCGATCATATATTTTGTTTTATGAGTATTTTCCTAGACCCATTCTATTAGTAGCATTTTCCAGGTCTCCAAACCCTGGCATAAGAAGACTGGAGCTCTTTAAATATGTTCTTATTACAAATGGTGCTTTAAGATAGACACGTTTTAAGAACTAATTTAAATTTCATTTTCTTCTTCACCTAAAGCATTCCACGATGGCGACTCGACAATTTCTAATGGTTTTGTTCTGATTCATTATATCATTTCCGCAATGAAAAACGGCGAGAAAGAAAGAGTTCATTTTGGCCGAAAACCTTCGAATGTGCGGGGTTTTGTTTGAATTATTTATAATAGACATGGTAGGTACCTACCTGAAATCAAAATATTTTTTAATGTTTACCAATTAGCCGACATTCGCTATCACTCAAGAGTGATAATCGCAATTACCAACGTTTTTAGTACTCCCACATAATAAACATTACCTAAAGGGTACATCAACAACAGCGATCGCATTCCATTATATCTCCATTAGTAGACAGACGCGTAGTACCCTACTGGAAGGGTCACACTCCCAGCCCATCCCCTTGAGCCACTGGCTGCACAGTGTCTCCTCGCGATGGCTCTCTCCTCTGTACTTGTGCCGCTTCTAATCTCGTCTCTGATTTCGCTTCAATTCGCCTCGGGGACTTCTTCAAAAAGATCTGTCTCATTTGTAAGTATAAACTGATCGTGAAGACGCAAACAGACGAAGGTATCGATGAATTATATAAGAGGATTACAAATGACTTCATCTTATTTATTGTTTCTTGAACAGGGATGTACAACTCCATATTAAATAATTAGTTAATTAATATAATTTATGGGAATGACATGTTTCGCCTGTCTAATGCATTATCGAAAGTTGTGTCATTATCAAATGTTTGGTATCACATTTGATAATGTCTTTTAAGGCGAAACGTGTAATTCCTATAAACATAATAAAACTTCTAGAAAATATTTATATTATTAATAAATAATGAAAATAAAATAATAAAGTCACTAAAAACTTGAACGTTAATTTCGCTAATGAAGCTACATGGAGATATCAGCTCAGGCAAACAATACAATCAGCTGTGTGCAACTTGGTGAATTATGAACACGAGTATAATAGGACTTGTGCAGGGTCCCTTCTACGTGAGCACCGCCAGCGTGGGCGCGTGTCCGGCGAGCGGGCGGCCCGTGGACGCGAAGAACGAGATTCTAGTCCGCGTGGCCGTGAAGAAGGTCCGCCGCTACGAGGAGCTGCTCCACGGGAATATAACCATCCCCGTAGAGCTCTGCAACTTCACAGTAAGAGGGCTTCATTGTATTTGCTTGTACTAATACCACGACATTTATTAGCCTACGGGGAAATTTATTCCTTTTTGTTCTTCAAATCAAATCAAATCAGTTTATTTTAGGGTTAGGCATCTGCTGAGAACAGGTAAAATATATTATATACCTACCTATAATATAATACCAGGAACGCATGAGAAATGGTTCGACTTTAGGAAGATTTTATACTCTCAAAAATCAATAGGATTTGAAAAGTTGTCAATCTCCGAGGTACGTTAATAACCATGGCGCTGTCGGAGACGGGTGCTGGGAACAAAAAGACCCACACCCTCTAAATTTCGTTAGATTCGTAGGTATAAAGAAATGCGTGGTGAGAAACCCGTTACTTCGAGGTTGCAGAGAATTGGACCTCAATATTCCCAAAAGAAATGGCGTGGGATAGAGCCATGCATGTGGAGATACCTAAAAAACTTTTTCTGAACCCTCTCCAGCATATGAGAACATCTCGTCTCGCGCGGACTCCATATCACGGAACCACATTCATTATATTCCGAACCGATGAATCATATAGTACTCTGAGCACATCGGTATTTCTGAAAACCCTCCCAGTCTGAATGATGGAGCCCAACATCCTCAGCGCAATGCCACAAATTCTCTCAACATGACCGTGAAAAGTCAGTCTAGTCTCATAGATGTCCCGAAATCCGAGATTAGATTACTCTGACTCCAGTTAATAATATTATTAATGTCCGACCGGAGGCGTGGGCAGTCGTTTTAGATCAACATTTTTTCTTAGTTTCTGTTATTTTGAATTCGGGATTTTAAATATTTCAAGACTATTGAGGGTATTTTTCTTCTGGTTCGTATCGATGCTAAAGCCTCATCTCTACTCTTTTTCTTGGTAGTTTAGTCGACTTTATGTCGTTTCCAGAGGCGCCGGCATTATATTTCAGTAACACCACACGTGGAGGCAACTTCCTTGGCCCATTGCCATCGATGAGAAAATGATATTTATACAAATGTACGAACGATTAATAGCGACCCACTTAAGGATGCCGTATTATGCTTCAGAATGAGTTGAAGACCAGCGTATGGAGGGACGGCGGCTACTTGCCGTTCATCAGCGATACTTTTGATGAGCCTTGCAAGAGCAACTTTGTGAGATACATACTATTCACCTTCTTCAAAGTAGACGAGAGATGCTGCCTCCAGAAGGTGAGCGACTGCTTCCTTATTTGTTCATCTTTATTTAAAGAAATGATATGTGTACTAGAAACTAAATTAGATGTTTTTCGTTGTTGCTTATAAATACTTGTACGAGTATAGGTACTATGTTTTTACACAATTATATTTGTTTTATCAAACCAACCGGTTTCGCTCCCGCCGGAGCTTCGTCGGGGTTACGTAAACAAACTGTTTCAGTTAAGTGCTTCATACGAAAGTAAATAAATGATTCCTTTGATTCCAATGTGGCTATGGGTTCCATTAATAGTATGGCGACAACTCGGCTAAAATATTGAGAGTACCACAATACACACGTTATCCTTAATATTATTGTCTTTTTCTCGGGCAATTCAAAAAATCGATTTCAGTATGATTGATATGCGTATTAAGCGTTTCAAATCAATGTTCATCTTCCATTAACTTATACTGAATCATTTCCATGAAATTGAGCTCCACACTCGGGCAATGGTTTCAGGGAAACTACACTCTCCGCGCAGAGCCGAACGAGATCTTCCACAACGCTGTCGGCGCCAACTTCTTCTACGAGAGGATCGCCTTCACGATCGCCACCTTCTCCCCCGCGGGGCTGGTGTCCTGCGTGAAGTTCAGCTACGAGTCCAAGCCCCTGACCAAGGCCCAGAGAGCCATGAACCAAACTTTCAAAACGTTCCTCGATTGAAACTATTGTAACTATTATATATACCCTCAGGGCGTCTATGTCACGGACCAACATCGCACATTATTCGTGTCACGTGTTAAAACTACATTTTAACATACAATAGACTATAGAATATCAAGTTTCTAGAAACTATTTTTAATGTCTCATCAACCAACTAACCATCACACCGCCTCCTGACATTCCTCTCGCTTCATGCACGCAACAAGATTGCTCTGACTCCGCATGTGGCCGATTAATATTTGATTGTGCCACGTTTTCCTCGGTCTTACTCTATTTCTTGTTCCTTATACATAACGATGAAGAAAGAATGGTAAAGAATGTATGTGTTATCGAACATATACTATATTTACCATTCTTTCTTCATTATTTTGTTCATAACACTTTCATTCATACAGCATTCACTTTAATTGCACTCTATCATATACAGATTTATCGCACATTTCTCTAAGAGATCTCATTTCTACTGCATTTATTCTAACTCCATCCTTTTCATACAATCGTTTTCATACTTCGGTACGAGAACACCAGTTTTAATCAATGCAAATTATTATTACTGTTCGTTTTATAATAATGGGTCAGACCTCAAAACTAGGACATCAAGCCGCATACAATTGTGATCACTACGGCTGTGACTGTGAGTGCCTATGGTATGTGCAGTGTACTTGAAGTGTTTTCACACCGCATGTGTTCATTTGTATTATCGTGTATTTTTCACTTGTTTGTACGAGTATTTGGTGTTATTTATAGTTATAAGAGTTTATTATTTCACTACACGTATTTGTCCATAATAATTTGTATGTTGACGTGGGTACAGGCCGCTATATAAATTAATCTTCCTTAACAAAACAAAGGTGTTTTATTACTAGTTTTTAAAATCTGCGCATAAAACGGAACCACATTTCTACGTTGGAATCTATTGTTGATCCATTATAAGAATACCCCGTGAGAAGACGAAATTTGGTTCCTATTGCGCATTCCTCTCCCCCCGCTACGATCCCTCATCCCCGCGCAGCCCTCCCGCCTAGCGGAGCGGTCTCCAGTATCTATCTGACCGTCTTGTCGTGTGCCAAAATATATTAACTTATTCAGTCCCTACATTAAAATGGAAAATTAGATTTTTATTTTTTTTATGGCGATGATGATGTTTTCAACTTCGGGTCAATTCTTGGCCGATTTGATAAATCTTATGCCACTTAAAATACAATGTAATATTTATATTTATTAATAAAAGATTATCATAAGTTTCTAAATTATAAATTTTTATCTTCGGGTATTAATTATTATTATTAGTAATGAAATAAAATAAATCTTTATATTTATTAACAAAAGATTATCATAAGTTTCAAATAATAAATTTTTATCTTCGGGTATTAATAGTTCGTCTATCCGTGGTCAATCACGTGTTAAGGATGAAACGTTAATGTCATTTTAATTCACCGTGCTTGACACAATGTGCGGCGAGTATTTTTCTAATTTAAGGGTGTCTGTCCACCGGAGCGGAGCTAGGTGGCGCGGCGGAGAGGTGAGCGAGATAAAAATTCACCAATAGAATTACATAAAACATCCGCCCGGAGATTTTATGCAATTCTATTGGTGGATTTTTACCTCGCTCACCGCTCCGCCACCTAGCTCCGATCCGGTGGACAGGCACCCTAACTATTGCATCCGAATATGCCGTTTTTTATAAAGTTAAAATGATAACATTGTCGATACCATCGGACGGATTATGTTTGCCATTAACAATAAATTATTAATTACCAATGCAAAGTAGACTCTGCCAGGCTCTCTGTAGCCCGACATGCGTGCGCTGCAAGGGTCTCCATGGCGGCTGAGGTTAGCGTTAGCGGTGTTCACGGTATTCGCGTTACAGATCACAAAGACGGCAGCTCGGCCCAAGAAGATCGTCTCCTTCGTGAGTACCAACACGCCTCCCAGAGTACTGCCAGAGTACCTATACCTACTGCCAGTAATACAGGTTGCTTCATGGTACTCGCAGGGCCCGTACTACATCGCCACCCGCAGCGTGGAGAGGCGCTGCCACGTGAAGGGGCCCGTGGACACGAAGAACGAGATCCTCAACACGGTGGCCGTGAAGAAGGTGGGCCGCTACAAGGAGCTCTTCTACGGAAACATCTCCATACCCAACGACCTGCACAACTTCACCGTGAGTCCTTTAGAGACAATAGTAGGTACGGGGGCGTTATTCTCAAGGTCGGTCTGTGGGCTGGTCTGTTCGCTCGTTCTGTATTCGCTAAAATGAGTGATTTGTCTGCTTTACGCGGACGATATCGCTCTCGTTGCCGATAGTGTATGCATGATGTATGCAAGTTCACGATTTAATGATGAATGTCGGAAAGTTAAAGGTGGTGGTTTTTGAAAGGGTAGAGCAAATGACAGTTTGTAACATACTCGTAAGTGTGAACGTAGAGAACTTGAAGTAGGTGAGTGAATTTGTGTATTTAGGTAGATGGCCAGCGGATGGCCGAACGGATAGTGTCGTCGAAAGAAGGATTAGGGATGAATCGACGTCCGTGTATGACTCGCTGAATGAATGTGGAGGAAGCTAGAGAGATGTGTCTGGTCTCACCCCCAAATTCATTCCCTTTCGGGCTAATAGGTAACTAGTGATTTTTTTATTTAATAATAACACGTGTCCCAAGGTGGTGAAAATTTTACAAAATTAGTTAAATTCTTAAATTTTCGCAAAAACTTTTTTTTTTTCAAATTTAAAACGTTAAAACCCCCAATTCTTTTCATTTGGGGCTAGTAAGTAACTGGTATTTTTGTAATTATTTAATAATAAAACGTGCCCCGAAGGGGGTGAAAATTGAACAAAATGAGTTAAATTCTAAAATATTCGCGAAAACTGTTTTATTAATTTTGTTTAAAATTTGAAACAAATATTTAGAAATAAAATAACTAAAACAATGCCTCGAAATTCTCGGCTATGAAAATAGTTTTTGTTCATTAATTTACTGTTAATTAATGCTAAATTTACGACTTGCTAGGTATTGCTTTTGCTCCTCACCTTGTGTTACAATATCTGCGTCTGTTTTTATTTTCTTTAAATCAAAACGGGGACGCTTGGAGCCACAATTAGTTGATTATTTTTCTCTAAATGTTCTGGTCATCTTCATTTCTTGTTCAACAGGAATTGTATCATCAAAAAATGCTCAAGCCACGGTTTCTTCGGTAGATACCTACCGGAAATGTCCTCTCTGTGTCCTTACCAATACTGTTGCGATATTAAACAACAAATTAATCATTCATATCTCTAGTTCTGGATGTAGGTTTCTTAAAATATTTTCCATTTTCCTCTATCGTGTGCGACTCTTATTCATTTTCTTCCCCCGACTGGAATTGGGTCGTCAGCCCATCCATTTTGGGGTCGCCCTATGTTCATTTTTCCCTCTCATGGTCTTCACGTCAATACTCTGGGTGCCCATCCAACCAACATTAGTATGGTTATCTCCCAGCATGATCGCGCCAGAGGGACGGGTTATCGAGATTCTGAACCCGATATCTTCGATCCAATGTTTTGTCTCTGGAACTCTGACAGTCCTTAGCTGATCAGTCGTTGTCTTAGTTTTCCTCCCAATATGAGTCGCAATGCTTTCAGAATCTGCTCCAGCTGGACATTTGGAGGGACGGAGGCTACAGGCCCTTCATGTCCAACGTGTGCAGCAAGCCCTGCGAGAACGGTTTGATGGAGTTTATCCTCTACACTTACTTCCGCATGGGTAAGGGATGCTCCGTTAAGAAGGTAAATGGAATTGTGTTGTGTTATTGTATATACCTACGAGTACTACATGTATACTCATTAGCATTAATAAATAATAATAATAATAATAATAATATGCTAACTTTTAAAGCGCCGTTTTTGTGATGTAATCACCTCAAGGGCGCATTAAGACGTGTTTTAAATCTAAAAATCTAAATGTGACCGCTTAAAAACGATCGGTTTAAAAGTATAGTAGAACAAAGTATAAATGTTTAAATTGGGTATGAAATATGAAAAAGATGGGTTTTCAATTTAGATCTGAAATCTGTCGGATCATTTATGCATCTAAGGTGTGAAGGGAGATTGTTCCAAGCTGATGGACCGGCTACCGCGAACGCTCGATCCCCGAAATTTGTACTGGGGCAACGCTTCGGCTCAACTAATCTTCCTATTGCTGAGGAGTTCGCCGAGCGAAGTGTGGATTTCCTTGAATTTAGGCTGTCCGTTATGCAGAGTTCAGATATATAACTTGGTGCCATTCCATGTAGCGCTTTGAAGTCTGTCCAGCAGAGTTTATACTGAATTCTTTCTGGACTTTTAAGCCAGTGAAGTTGTTAATAGTGTGTGTGAGTTATTAATATGGGATTTTAGAGACAGATTTGCGTCAAGATAAACGCCAAGAAGCTTTGTGGAGTTTTTGGGAACGATATCATTGTCAGCTGTTGAAATTGAGAAATGATCGATAAGATGTTGACGCTTTGCGGAAGAAGTCCAGAGAAATTCCGTTTTGGATGGATTTAGTTTAAGTTTGTTTGGTGCCATCCATCTGGATATGGCATCAATGCAGTTGACAGCTATTGACGTAAGATGTTTGGTGTCATCAGGATTGCAGAAAAAAATAAAGTTGCTGATCATCAGCATAGCAATGTGAGAGGAGGCCAAAGGATTCGATTATTTTGGCAACGTCATTCGTAAACATGATAAATAAAAGGGGTCCTAAAACAGAGCCTTGTGGCACACCAAATTGGATATTAGTAAATGAAGATTATTTTACCTGCTAGCTGCACAGCTTGTGAACGATCCGACAGATATGAATTTAGCCAGTCTATGGCATTACCTCTAAAACCATACGTGATCGCTAATCGTTGGATAAGATATGAGTGATCAATTGTGTCAAACGCAGCGCTCATGTCCAGAAGGGAAAGCAGTGCCTATTTGCCCGATTCGTTTGCCAGTACTAAATCTGACATGACTCTAAGCAATCCCGTCTCCGTTGAATGGAAACGTCTGTAGGCGGATTGTAATTTAGACAAAATATTATTTGTCGAAAGGTGAGTTGAAATTTGGGAGACTACAATTTTTTCAAGAACTTTAGAGATGAATGGTAGATTTGAGACGGGCCGGAAGTTACTAAGATTTTCGGAATCTAGTTGAGGTTTTTTTAATATGGGAGAAACAATAGCTTTCTTGAGCAAAAAGGGGACTTGTCCTGTTAGAAGAGATTTGTTAAAAAAAATTACTAAAAATGGAGCAACATGGTGACAGCATCTCTTGAGAAGCCATGTCGGAATCGGATCAAGCGAACACTGCTTATTAGGTGCGTTTAAGATAAGTTTAATCACTTCCTGAGGTGTTGTGATATTAAATTTAGTTAGAAGTTTTCCCTCATATGTCGTGAAAGTTGGTGGTGTTGTAGATGAAGTCGTAGCGCGAATTACAGCGATTTTATCTTCAAAGAATCGGGCGAAGTCCTGAGGAGATAACTTGGTAGAGGCCTTTTCTTGATGATTATTTCCGAGTACTGATTTAACGGAATTCCATAGATGTCGGGGATTTTCCTTTTCCGATTCAATTTTACATTTTCAGTACTCCGATCTTTTCTTCTTGATCAGGTCTCTAAAAGAATTCTGCGATCTCACCCAGGCTTCTCTTGGAGAGCTTAGGCCTGTGTTTCGGTACATACGTTCAAGCCTACGCATTAGTCTCTTGTTTCTACGACATTCTTCATCAAACCATGCATTAGACACTCGCACCCGGAGTGTTTTTTGTCGAATGTGGAGCATGCTTGTCAAGAAGAGAAGTAAAAACATTGTAGTAGGTTTGAATTAATTCATCTAATGACATATCGAGGGTATTGTTATATTTTTCACAAACATTTGAGTTCATCAAGTCTCTTTCAAATTTTTCGAAATTGAAAGAGCGCCATGTACGTGAAGTGAAAGTTTGAAACACGGGTCGCAGTGGATGGAAATCAATCTCCGTACGAATCATTTTGTGGTCCGAGAGTCCAATATCTGTAACACTTGCCGGAGTGTTAGCATATTTTCAAATCATCACAAAGGCGTTCAAATCATTTAGAGTTTCGTATTTCCTTGTTTTTTAAATCCAGCAATTGTATTTCAAAGTTACCAATGTCAATGTCAAAAAGAGAAAATTTTAAATCTGTTATTGAAGCATGAGGATGTCTGACGAATGCTAAGGTCACTCTGCTGTTTTTTAATTTCTGAAACCTGTTGAGAAATGCTTACCCCATATTTAAAATGGTTGTTTTCAAATCTCCTTTATTTCTTCTTCCTCAGCCTATTCCCGTCCACTCCTGGACAAAGGTCTCCTCCATTCGCTTTCATGTCACTCTGTCCTGTGCAGACTGCATCCGGGTTATTCCGACGTGTCTGTTCAGATCATCCTTCCACCGTAGTTTTGGTCGTCCTGCACTTCTCTTTGCCGTCCACGGTCTCCAAGTCAGCAGTCTTCTTGCCCACTTTTCGTCTGAGCTTCTGGCTACGTGACCTGCTATTGTCATTTTAGAGTCACCACCCGTTGGATGATATCAGTGATCCTTGTTTCTTCTCTCACCGTATCGTTTCTAACTGTTGTCTCTTAGGCTTATTCCCAATATGGCTCATTGGGTCACTCGTAGTTTCTCGGCACTTTGTTTGGACAATGTAACATTTTCAAGACCATAAGTACCAACCGGTCGAACGCAGGCTTCATAGGCTTTTCGTTTCAGGTTGATCGGAATTTTCTGTTTTTTAAGGATGTAACCCATGTTTCCGGAAGCTGCCCAGCTTAGTCCAATTCTTTTTTTTAGCTCTGCGGTTTGGTTATCTCGGCCCAATTGTTTTGAAATAATGTTTGTTAATAGAGGAATTTATTATCTTGGCGATGCTTCAGCAGACTCGAAAAGTCAAACTAAGTTTGCCTTTCAAAATCTTGAGCAAAAATTAATAATTGGCTTTCGAATAAAATAACTTCTTCTAACATCGAAAAATCGAATTAAGCTGATTTAGATGAGACGTAACGTCTATTATGAATTTTTTTTGATCCACTGATCGTCTGTATGGTCTGGATAGTGAACACCCTTCTCAAGGAGAAATGCTTTGATTTATTATAATAGAGATTCGAAACGTTTTAAAACGTTCCCTCTTGATAAGCAACGTACCTTGTTATGAAGCAGAAGATTATCGTATTCACTCTCCATTTCAACTAAAAAATCTTTGAATTGGCTATGATGATTAAGAGCTTTAGCTAAAACGGAGTTGATAACCGTAATCACCAATTCCATAACATTACGAATTTCTTCTGGAAATGTCTGCGGCCAGAGCGTTCTTGATGAATGATGCAATGGTAAGCAAGTATCTCGCGATTAAATTATTTTTCAACAAACCCCTTTTTTCGACTGATACCATCGGCGCGTCTTGTGCGCCTGCCCGTGGACATTTGTGTCAAATCCGCACTTGAGGGGCCAAAGGGGCCAAAGAGCCGCATGCGGCTCCGGAGCCGCACTTTGCCGACCTCTGGCTTAGGGGATGCGAAATGAGTCTCACTTTGCACTGTTACACTTTGATCTACACAAACGAAATATTTAAAACTTTAAAACGTCATTTACACATTGACTGATAGTTAATTTATAATTTCGTATTACTAAAATATAAAATATAAAACTGTAGCTATTGTACGTAAAAATAAGCTTTGGGAAACAAAGATATCCCTCGATATGAATATAAAACTACAGAGTGATATAAAACACGTCCGACAGGCAGCTACAGAGCGCCAACTTTTTGATTATACAATATTATACAATATAAATAAATTCGCGGTGGTGGTCTAGGGGATAGAACGCTTGACTCCTGATCTAGGGGACATGGGTTCAAGCCTGAACACGATCAGATTCCTTCTTCATAATAATGAGCTATTTTCTGCTCACATTGAAGATTGTAAAATAAATTCTAATATCATTGATATAAATCCTTGATGTTAGTCTAAGGGTCAATAATTAGAGGTACTAATTCACTCGTAGTTTGCTTATTAAGGTTATGTTTTCCTGGAAGAGTACCTATAGGTATCGTAGTTATCCTTGCAAAACCGAGACCGAAACCCGACCGATCGCTTAGTATACCTATCTAAATAATGTTACATAATATGAATGTTGTATTGTTGAACATCTCCAGGGGAACTACACAGTGGTGGGGGTGGAACCGAACGAGATATTCCACAAATCCTTAGGGAACAAGTTCTTTTACGAAAGGATTGCCTTCACCCTCGCCACCTTCTCGCCCCGCGGGCTGGTCTCCTGCGTCAAGTTATCCTACGAGTCCAGGCCGCTCACCAAGCTCCAGGCTCAGACGTCCAGCAACCAAACCTACTCCATCTTTCATTTCTAGTGCACCCTCCAGCAGCAGTGGCTATGATTGAAACTAATTAGGTATTCATTATTTAAAAAGAAAGCGTCCCGTTGCGTGCGGGTGTTGCGTACCTTCATCTATCTGTGTGCAGCCCTCGTGTCATGCCTGTACCTGTACCTGTACCTAGTCATATAGGTACCAAGAATATTACATAACTTCGGTAATTTTAAGTGAAAAAAAACACGCACTTTAGATGCTGAACTTATGTGGATGTACATACTTTAATGTAAAATTATGTATTGTCGGATTTTCTTTCTAACCATTTTATTTAAAAAAAACAAAAACAAAAAACATGTGTAGGTAGAGGTACTTGGTGTTATTCATCCAAATAAATTTATTTAAGAAAATATGTTTTGATTTCTGTCTTTCGGGAGCATCAGACTCAAGTCTATTGCTCCCCTACCTGTTGGAAGTGGAAGTGAGGATATGTTATAGCTAGCTAGCCCTATAGGGCGGCGTAATAAGGAGGGGTTTAGGAGGAGGACATCAAATACCTACATAAATAGTTACATTATTATTAATAGGTACTTTCTACCTTAGACGGGTCTAAGGTAGATCACACATTGATCTAAAAGAAAAATGTTTTTACCGCTGATCAGATCGAAATAAAATGAGGTTATACATACGAGTAACTTGTTACCACAAAGCGAATAGTTTTAGTGTTGTTTTTAATTTTCAATTTAAAAACCTATCAGTCGCCAACATTATCACTTTATTTCTCGTTGTGCATCGAGATATGAAATCTCCGATGATTATCTTGGCGGGGAGTGTTGCACGGGAACTATTATATTCGTATCAAAATCACGTTTGCATTTAATAACATAATAATGTTATCCAACGAAACGCAGAAGAATGTCGGAGGTCGTAGTGAGGACAGGAAGCTAGAGGCTAGGCGCGACGGACCATGGTGCTCCACGCATGCCTCACATTGGTGCTGCTAAGTTGGGCTCTTTTGAACAAAGACCTCGCGTCTTCTGCAAGATCGAAGAAGCTCCAGGCTGTATTTGTAAGTGCGAAAGTAGATACAACACCTCAGCACCAAATGCCTCCTGCCCTAAATTAGCCGCAAGGACCATAATACCTACTTGTAGTTTAGTATAGAGGAAACAAGGTTTTTTTCTTTGATACGAAGTTTATTACTTTCCAATGTCGACTCTCTTAAATAATTAGGATCACACTTAGGTATGTTACATGTGACATATTTAGATTTATTCCACTTTGAAGACGTGAAATAAAATTAAATAAGCCCTAAGCCCCTGTTTTTATAATTATTAAATTTTGTAATATGTATCCACTCATTGTATACCTAATTATAATTGCCAACCCATTCAGAGCCTAGAGCTATAAAGTTGCCAGGGGGAGAAAAACTGCTCTCCATACAGCCGGAGCTTAACACTTGGCTCCTGAACCAGATTCCTTCTTCATAATAATGGGCTATTTTCTGCTCACATTGAAGATTGTAAAATAACTTTAAATCCTTAGTTAGTCTTTAAATAAGAAAATAAGACAATAACAATAAAAATAATATTATAGGTAATATAAAGAAACGTTGAATATTTTGTATATTTACAATGAGCTCCTACCAACACTAACCCTGTGTCCGCAGGGCCCCTACTACGTGTCCACCCGTAGCGTGGAACGGCAGTGCCCGCGGAGGGGCCCCCTGGACCAGCCCAACCAGATCCTGCACGACATGGCCGTGAAGAAGGTCCACCGTCACAAGGAACACTTCTTCGGGACGGTGGTGGTGCCCAGCAGCTTGCGCAACTTCTCCGTGCGTACCTTCGTCTTCGTCCGTCCATTAAGATCTAAGAGTTCCATACCCTAGGGAATATTTCTTCAAGGGGAGATTTCAATAAACATTGCAGGTTTTCCTATCGACGGATGTCTGGAGGGACGGAGGCTACAAGCCTTTCTACTCCAAAACCTTCCCCCAGCCCTGCGCCAACTGGTTCCTCCTGTACGTCCTTGGGAAATACTTTGCAGTGCGAGAAGAATGTGTGCTTCGGAAGGTAAATACTTAGATGAATTAATCTTAGAATATCCCCCGTATCCTCGACTGAAATGAGATGTCCAGCGATGTGAAAGACACTACACTTCTCTCCCTTCCTTGTTGGCCCAGACGTCCGCCAGCCCGGTTGCACATTTGAATGCTCGAGTCCAACTCCTTGGTTCGCGCCACATATAGAGTGCGTCCCTTCACCCCGAAGAATCCCCCATCTTGTGCCAGGATCCGCCAAATGGTCCCCGCATTCATCAAGCCTTCTTGGGTTCCATATAATTGAGGCACCAATAGTTTTTCTTCCGGTTGTCCCATCTTACCATTTCACGTGCCTGCTGCGGTGGAATTTACGGATCTATTGAGTCTCAAGACTGGACATTCTGGACATTCAATGCTTCTCCTGACTGTAGAAGGGGCTATTCCCGCCAGAGCATATATCTTTACCAGGGGGTACGTTTGATACGTTTCGAGTGCTCCATCCTCCAGACTAGTGTTTTTGAAGACTGCAGACTGGACAGGACTCCAATTTTTGGTGAACCGCGAGGGGCAGCCCATGATGAGCAGGTGAGCATCCGCAACAAATGGTTAGGGGGGAAACATTGTCTTTTGTTACTTAAAAGACGGGTAATGTACGTAGGTAAGTGTAATTCAAGGGTAATGGGTAATGTTGATTCCGCAGCTAAAAATCGGGTGGTGGTCTAGGGGATAGAACGCTTGGCTCCTGATCCAGGGGACATGGGTTCAAGCCTGGACATGACCAGATTCCTTCTTCATAATAATGAGCTATTTTCTGCTCACATTGAAGATTGTAAAATAAATTCTAATATCATCGATGTAAATCCTTGATATTAGTCCTTTTAAAAATAAAAATAAAAAAAGACACAAACCTGTCTTTGGAGGATTTGATTTAGCTTGAGGCCGGTTTCTTTGTAGCAACTGCCTAGTTCGGGTTCTTTCCTGCGCAGCAATAGCTCGTCGGCATAAATAAAACGCTACCTTATGGCATAAAATATATGGTTTCGAAACAGAAATGTCTACAAAAGCGACCTTGGTCGCCCGGCAATGCACGTCAATACCTACATCAGGCTGGGAACTGAGACAATAAAAGGCTAAATCCATTGATTTAAATATATTAACCTGTCAAATATTTTGCTTCGAATATTCTGCGTCATTTGGGGATCTTCGAAGCGAAGATATTTAACAGTTTGATCATCAGAGAAAGATTCGTTCTGTGCGTCGAAAATTTCAAATAATTTGTCCTGATTCTCACAATATTATAAATACCTGCCGGCCATGGCGCGTAATCAGTAGGTAATCAGTATTGCAGAATTTGATAGTGCGCACCAGCCCCAATGATATTTCATTTCAACGACAGCTGCAACGCGAGGCAATGATTCCAGGGCAACTACACTATTAGAGATGCAGAGCCCAATGAGCTCTTCCACATGGGAGTGGGACCCGACTTCTTCTATGAGAGGATCCTCTTCACCATGGCCATGTCCTCCCCCCGGGGGCAGCTGGCCTGCCTCAAGCTCACCTACGAGTCCCGCCCGCTCTCCGCCACCCAACGGACCTGACTATTTATGCGTATGAATACTACAAAATAATGTATTCAGCTCATCAGTAGTGCAATATCAAATAAAGAAATCGACTAAAATATTGCTGCTCACTGATTTTCGGTCAATTGAATAATGACATACTTCCAAATTATAAAAATCAAAATGAAAACACTGTTTTTTTATTAACCGTGTATATATATTTTGGATGAACATTCCTACACACAGTACTTATCTGCAACTCCTTCCCTCGGGATCTTAATCATTCCTCTTCAGAAAGGGCTGCGCTCGTTGCATCTTCATATCACACAACTGATATCGCCATACATACATAGCGCAGAGAAAAATACTAATTGGAAAATTATTCCCATTTTTATTTCATCAGAAATTCAATATTAATTACACACATATTATATTTAAACAGTTGCCCCTTCATTGTGATAGCAGTGCGACGGCTCAGGTCTGGTAGTGCCGCCCGCGCCCCCGGGCCCTGGAGAGGGGGCGGGTCTCAATGACCACCGAAATGCAGCAGGCGGAGCCTCCCTTCTCAAACCACTCCATGGAGAAGTGGAACTTCTCGAAGATGAAGTTATTCCCCGCCAGAGTGTGGAACAGATCGTTTGCGTTGATGGTGTCGATGGAGTAGTTGCCCTGCCAGAACACACCACTCTCTATCTTTACTCTATCCATTACTTTAACACTAAACACCCTCCACCCTCCACCCTCCACCCTCCATCCCGCCTTCATCCCGCCATCTCGGGAATAACTGATCCAACGTTTGCCTATTGTTTATTTATCAAATAGATACATACTCCAATGTACTTTTAGAACTTCCTGTTTATTTATATTAAATTAATATGAAACTTTTCGTATGTGAATTTTCATGTCTCACTATCAGTGTAAAATGAAATGCTCGTTGCTCAGATCTAGGCGGGAATTTACCTTCTTGGTGACACAATCTTTGTCAGTCTTGAGATAGCCCTTCATGAGTTTGGCGAAGATGAGCTCCTTGCAAGGGTTGGGCGTCTGCAGCTGCAGCACGGGCACGCGGAGGCCGTCCCGCACCAGGAACACGGACGAGGCAGCCTGCAACACGCGTCAATACCCCACATTCACCCACACTTCCAATTAGTAATTCAATGATGAACACCAAATATATCTAAGTTGGCTCACCCCGCCATTCTCGATGTCATTCTTGATCAAGCAGTGTCCCTTGAACTCCTCCGTGTTCCTCTTGACCTTGTTGACGTAGATATTGCACTCGCAGTGATTGGGAGACCTGCGCCTCGAGGGTGCGCACATCTCCACGCTCTTGGTGTACACCTCGTACGGACCCTGACAACACACCGGCTGACACGTTAGACAGATAACGAAAATATATATTCAATCAACCACTTGATGCAAATCCTTACAAATCCATTGGGCGAGAGCTTCTGAATGTTCATGAGACAGCAGCAACCTTGAATTAGAAACAAAAAGAGCGCGGCGCTCCACATTCTCGGTGTGTTTTGCTGGAATAAATAGTGCAACACAGCTACTGCTCTGTGCTCTCTGCTCTCTGGCCGGAATGTTCTCGCAGTATAATAGGACAATAATCACAATGCTCATCCTCTAATCTGTCCAATTGTTGTCATTAAACTACCATTAGCGTTTCTCATACAACCATTTACACCCCAAACTATCATCGCTCCTATTGTAACGCTCAACATATTATTTTCTCATTAACTAACTAGCCATTAGATGCGGTTGTGAAAACAAAAACAACAATTCATAACATTGCTAAAAATGGCGGTGAAATGTTATGTAGTTACATTCCTACTTACTGCCTTCTCCGACATCTCTTTTGGCATGAATAGAAGCCTCGCTGAATCCTACAGAATGCGTCACTTTTCTCCGGATAGATTCGTGAGTAAAGTGCTCTTCCTTGCCCTCAATGGTTCTACCTGTTTTATCTTAAAGGTGTGCATACTTTGGTCTACTTATAATTTGGCAAAAGTATTCATTCTCCCTATCTCGTCCGAGATATTGGGATAGACTTGACCTCGCAGCAGGGCTGGCCATTCCGACTATTAGAACCTCATATCAAATGTTAAGGAGGGATGTTGCAGGGCCCGTACTTTGTGCAGACTAAGAGCATGGAGCGCTGCAGCACCGCGGGGAGAGTGGACCAAGAGCACAACTGCCTGCTCCACATCCACGTTGTCAAAATCAACCGCCGGCAAGAGGAGTTCCGCGGGACACTCCATGTCCCACGAGATGTGCTGCTACACCAGGTGTCCCGGTCACTGGACAGCTTTATTAGACCCCCCCAAGTTTTTTTCTATCCCTCTTTAATATTCTCTTTAATTACATATACAATAACAAACTTTCAACAAAATAAATAAATGTCAATGATTTTTTAGTTTGTTTCGTAAATCAAATTTGATAAAGTTCATTCGAGTGCTTTCGGGTATACAATATTTTTAGTATTTCCGTCTGTCCTCGTGAACATGCAAAATATTAAAAGTTGATCATGTTAAAAGTACAAATTTTCCAGATTCAATCTTCAACTTCAACCGATCGACCTGGTCATTGAGAATTGAAATGGCATGTCGATTGGAATACTGGGAATCAATCAAATTGCACATAAGAATCATATCTTTGATGACATTTGGCATCATTTTTTTTAGAGTGAGCCTAGTTCCATTGCACAATCACGGTGGATTAACGTTGCGAAGAAGAGGGGGTTCAGCAAACTGTTTAGTGGAATGGGCGCCGAATGCGCTGTTTGTCCACCGTCCAATAATGTAGCCGCAATACCTGATTGCTATCAGGAGAGCCAAAGCAATTCCAATTTGAGAGCGAATAGCAAACTGACGAGGCATGTTTTTCTTGTGCCCCCGGGCGCAAGGTCTTACACGTTACAAGGGGCTGAATGGGGCATGGTCAGGGTCATGCATCCTAACACGGCAAAGCTAAATTTGCAGATCATCCTGAGAGCCTACCTGAGCAGGGGGGGCACGCTGGTGCCCATATACGAGAGGCGGAGGAAGTCCGTGTGCCAAGATCCTCTCTTCCTCGCCTCCATCTACCAGTTTGTCACGCCGAATAGCAACTGTGTTGTGAAGAAGGTTATTCATCCATTATTATTCCATTAACCATTATTCCTATTGCGCGTGGACTATTTGTAGTTGTGGGTGGGCTTGTCCGCAGGGCAACTACACGATAGAGCGGCTCAACGCAGACGACCTCACGCACCTGGTGGCGGGGCAGAACTTCCTGCACGAGACCTTCCACGTGGAGCTGGAGGTGCTCAGCTCCCGCGGCTCCGTGGTCTGCGTGCGCGTGATGTACGTCTCGCGGCCCCTGCACCGCGCCCCGCCCGCCAAGAGGCCCGCCAACACCACCGCCGCTGGATGACCGCATTCCTCTTCGCGTATTATTATCACAATTCTGTTTTCCACTCTTCATTATTATTATTTTATCATCCATTTGGCTTTTTAAATAAATTTTATAAAAAATACTAGCTAACATACAGTAAACTTAGAAGAGAGAATTAAGGTCCGTAGTAAAAACAAGAGAGTCAGTGTTTTAAATAAAATATTTATTAGACACCATAACATTGGGAACATAAAGCAACATAAAGGAAGGAAGGACTCGGTATGTCTCGCGAGTCCACCCGAGTCCATCTCTGTATAATGAAACTTCTCCACGGTAAATACGATACATACATACATATATTAAAAACGTCCAAGAAATAAAATAACAAATCAATACTAATAAATACTTGCACAGTCAAAACACGATAACAGCATAACCTCCAATATTGGCAAATTAAAGTAACTTTTGTGAAATTTCAGATGGTTCGCTTCGATTATCATTTAAACAAATGTGATGACTACGCTGTCGGTGAACACACAGATCTTCTAACATGTATTCACCTTCACTTGGTGTGGTGAATTCACATTTCAACAAATAGAATTACACTTTGCGTTATCACAACACTTTATTATTCTATTCACAGACATGTTTCGGTTGTGACGCAACGCATACATTTTACATACACTCGTCGTCACAACCCAAACATACGTGCGGAAAGTGAAATGAAGTGTTGCGAAAATACAAAGTACAATTCTGTTTATTCAAACAAAAAAGAAAATTCATTGATCATTCATTAGCTAATAAGTGCAGAGAAATATATACATGTCGGTGTAACCATGATCTGTGTATGAAACAAAGGTAATACTAGGTATTCTATACAAAATATGTACAATGACCCGGGGCGGGCGAATCTTTTGTCCCGAGACTCTGGCCAGGCACCCTGTTCTCCAGTGTTGCCACATTGACCGAGATTGTCGGCTATCGGGTACTTACATTCAAAATATTCAATTAAGGAAATAAAATAAAGTGTTTAATGGCACCGGTTTGAGTAAAGGTCAATACTTATGTTAAACATTTTGGTAAACATACTCGCAATTTGTTCAACTACCACTCCTTGTACCCACCTGTTCTCCAACGTGAGGCGACATAAAAGATATCAGTTAGGAGAATATTAACACTTTCTGTATTAGGCTTGGTCGCTGACCCTAAGAGGTCGCTCAGTATGCTATGTTATCTCTGATTTGGATCCACAGAATCTCACACACACCGCCCTCTCTCGACACTAAGTGCTAATAAAACAGTTACAAGGTACACTATACAATCTATTTTCATTTTTTTGGTCAATAGAGTAAATACATAAAAACAGAAATTAAAAATTAGTCACAATTAAACTATTTCACCCGTCAGACTGCTGCGAGGTGTGGAGGACCTGATGTGATCCCGATGGAAGGACATTGCGGCGAGTCAATTAGTTTGCGGATACAGATTCGTGTTCCATAAAACATATCTTAGCTACTTGTAGAAACAGACCCTCTCTGGATTGTCCCCATTATTCCAAGAGCTGATGCTTATCGTCAATATGATTGGGTCAAGTGTAAATTATACAGATTACACCCGAGTTTATCACAAAGCAGGCCTCGTTATGTACTACATTACATTATAATGTGAGGAAATCATAGTGTGCAATGTTCCCTCGGCTGCCTTCCAACAACGGCCATTAGACGATGAAGTCCCGATTGGGGAGGGCGGCCACCCCGATCATGGGCTGCGAGGACGGAGACTGCGAGGGGGCGGGCGCGGGCAGCAGCCGGCCCGAGTGGGAGGACGCAGAGCACCACGAGGTGGAGGGAGGGGCCTCTTCCGAGCTGCCATTATCAGATCTGCATACGAGTATTTAGACTTTAACAATTCAATCCGAGGATGTTTCCTTCATTAATGTAATAGGACAGCAGGAGAAGTGGAACTGACCTGCGCAGGTTGAGGACCCCGGACAGGAAGGGGACGCCTTCGGCCTCGGGCGCCGCGCTGCCCCTGCAACACATCACCCGCCATAGTACACTCCAACCTTAATACCGGTCAATACCAAAATAGAACTACTTGGCTGCAATAATAATTTGTATCTTCAGGCATGTGATACTTACCGTGCCTATTAAAGTTTAAAACTAACCATCACGACATGTGGCCGAAGGGGTAGGCAGAGAAGAGAAGCCGCCCACTTTTCAAAAAAGATTTTCTCTTCGTTCTTGTAAATAATAATACAAATCGCACCGTGAGTGTAAAACCGAAACAAGTGCAAATATACAGTTTGGAGATATGGGAGTTTAAAGACTTCATATTGCTTGGAAAATTTTTTTTTTTTTTTTATAAACCAATGATTTTCGGTTTATAGGTATATTACTTTAAACTGAAAATCATTGGTTTATTAAAAAAAAAAACGTTTTTCCAAGCAATATGAAGTCTTTAAACTCCCATATCTCCAAACTGTATATTTGCACTTGTTTCGGTTTTACACTCACGGTGTGATATAACCATACTTTTATTACATTTTAGTGACATAGTCCACTTTTTCAAACAGTGACTCAACGGTGCCTCTATTATGGGAAATACACTACCCATTAATGCAACATTGTGCGGATTATACAAGGACAAGGCAGAGAGACCATCAGGAACCACCGGTCTAGCCCCACATCCGTGATAATACTCGAGTCTCCTGGCCCCCACTACCAAACACTCATTGCGAAGGTGATAAACTTCTCGCCATTTCTTTTATTTGCCCATGATCTGAAATTATTCCTAGAAATTAACAATCCTGACGACTGTCTTCGCCTCCAGTCGGACATTGATAATATTGTTAACTGGAGTCTAAGTAAAAAAATGCAATTCAACGTCTCTAAGTGCATTATGCTATTTTTTACTAGAGCATTGAAAAGTGTGTATCATAGATACACAATGAACAACCAGCAACTAACACAAGTATCTACGATAAAGGATCTCGGAATCATCTATGAGAGTAGGCTGACTTTTCGTGCACTTATCGAGAGGATTTGTGACATTGCACCGAGGATATTGAGCTTCATCATTCGGACTGGAAGAGTTTCGGTTCGGAGCAGACTCAAAAGTGGTTCTGTGATATGGAGTCCTCACGAGGCGAGATATTCCATTATGCTGGAGAGGGTACAGAAAAAATTTCTGAGGTATCTCTACATGAGGGAGTATGGTAGTTATCCGCGCCTCTATCCTACGGCATTTCTTTTGGGAATGCTCGGAACCAATTCTTTACAGCTTCGAAGAGATGGGCATCTCATTACCCATTTCTTTAAATTAATCAGGGGATATTTCGAGAACTCGGCCGTGCTAGAGGGTGTTGGTCTTTTTGTCCCAGATAGATTTCTCCGACAGCGCAGATTGTTTTACCTACCGGCCACCAGAACCAATCTGCCTCTGGTGTCACCGGTAGGAACAGCAATTAGTCTGCTGAACGCAGTCTCCTCGGAGATCAACGTCTTTCATATTAGTGAAGGTATGTACAGGGGACAAATACTCTTGACTTTAGAAAGTATCTTCCTGTACTTAAACATTTTGCTGTTGGTAATATCTTTTGAGTTAATAAACTGATTTGATTTGAACACAATCATTGTTTTAAAGTAAAACAAAAATCTTTCAGGCAATCGGAAGTTCAGGCATCGACATTTAAAAGAGCCAGAAGACAAGCGGAGGCACAGATGGCGAGTATACCTGTGTCGGGTGGGCGTGCTGGCCCCCGAGGAGTGCTCGCTCTCCTGGTGCAGGTGAGCGGCGGGGGGTCCCTCGGGGGCGCTCTGCTGCGCCAGCACAAAGGGGTTCACACTCTGCGGCGTGAAGGTCCCTCCCTGCAACAGCAGACATCTTATTGCGCCTGTCAAGCTACATGTACTGTACCATAATATTACTGACTAGGGGAGTTGAGGGTAGTCCCCCCTTGTTCAAGATGTCGTATCCTTCTGGCTCCTGTATACGTAACAAGAAGATTGAAAAAAAATCTTTAAAATTAAAGTAATATTAAAATTACCTAATGGAGCGTTGTTATTCAAAAATAAATTATATAAAGTTGTTAGTTAAATTAGCTGTTGAAACTAGTGGCAAAATTTCTAATAAATAAGCAAAAGTGAAAAGTTTAAGGACTTTTTCCAGAAACTAGCGGAGTATTGGGGGTACTACAATCTTGCAGAGTGTTAGGAGGTCCGAAGGAGCACCTGCGTCCTGTTCCCCGTGCCGGAGGAGATGAGGGGGGCGCGGTCGTCGTCCGTGTCCGAATCGGAGCTGCTGTGATGCGCCGGGCGCCGCTCCCCGCTGGCAAACACCTTGCGCTTGCACACCGGACACACGCGCCGGTTCTTGGTCAGCCAGGGGTCGATGCACTTGCAGTGGTACGCTGCAAGGGGAACAATAATTCATTGAACAACGCGCTACTTGCCACCTACGCATGTCCTGACCCGTGAGGGAGAGGGAACGTACCGTGGGAGCAGGGCAGCACGCGCAGCTTATCCCCCTCCACGTAGTCGTCCAGGCAGATGGCGCAAATGTCGTAAGGGTCTCCCTTGACGAACTTAGCTGTAGGGATCTTCTTCAGCGAGCTACCCGGCAGGCGGTGCCGCCGCGCCCGGCGACGCTCGCGCACGCACTTCACCACCTGCGGCAGGAGCAACCGTGAGACCACAATCACACATCGGACATGGGAGTCAAGTGGCTGGCTGGCAAGTAGCACTGACCAGGAAGACGGACATGATGACAAACACGAGCCCCACCACGATAGCGAAGGGCACCAACAGGCGGGTGTTGATGTTGAAGGGGATGTCGCCGTTAATCACCAGGAAGTACCTGCACACAAACACAACACGCTGTATTGACTATTGACTGGCGCAAGGTGGCGGAGGGCTACCAGACACAATACTGCAGAGCTCCGCACCCGTCCTTGTACTGGAAGTTGGCGTCCAGCATGTAGCCCGTGTCCTCCGACACAAACACGGAGGGGATGAAGATGCCGTCGGGGTTCTTGGCCGACATCACCTCTGCAATGATACAAAACAGTTAGTATTTTAACCCTCGGATTATGATGAACAAGGCGAACATAGCTTGGGAATACAGACCCAGTTTGCTGGAGTTGACGTTGTGCACAATGACCCCCTGGAAGCCGGCCGCCTGCGCGTTCCTCACTTTCACCTCGAAGCTGCAGTTGTACCTGCCACACAATCCCTTGTTAGTAAAAACATATTCCACCGCCGCTCAACAGTTGTCCCGGCTATTTCTCGAGGGAGCCAGTACCTGGCGAGCAGCACCACCCACTTGCCCGTGAAGTTGGGTATGAGCGGCGCGGGGGGCGAGGTCAGAGGCCCGCAGCCATCGCGGGGCACCCCTGTCACCATGAAGGTGCGTAGGCCATCCGAGGAGATAGAGCCCCCGAACACCGCCGGCATGTCGCGGTACTCCTCCTCTATCTGGAACACGGAGCAAGGTAAAAGAAGACATCCCTCAATCAAAATGTTTATTAAAAAAAGTGTAAACCTCGTACAGATATGCAATACAGATAGCAAGAGTCATTCAAACAGCAGCTCCTTATCTGCTTCGCGGGAGATAAAACCATTTTATTATTTTGGAACATTGTCCTCACGCGAGACACGCCATTGATCTAGCTCGCAAATACAACATTCACGCAATCTTGTCTGCTCGTCTTGTGGTAGAGACTTGTACTAGAAATTGTCTTCATTCCCTCCGGCATTATTTCTATTCAAGTGCAATTTTTTTGTTCATAAGTAAAACATAAGTATAATGTTTTTCATACTGTACTGTGGATAATAGCAGCCAATATGGCCTTAAAGATTGTTTGAAACAAAGATAAAAGAAATATTCTTCATTTACAAAGAGATAAATTAAATAAATTACAAATAGATAAAATAAAAATATTTCTTAAGATAAAGAAATGTATTATGTATGTACATATAACTCAAACATAAAACCCGGAGGAGCAACTAACGTAAGCCTGCAGGTCCACCACCCTGAACACTTGCAGCAGGTTCACCACCACGGCCGGAGACATCGCACTTCTTCCCTTCCCTTCACTTCCTTGAAACACGGCACAACTGGTGATCAAAACTATTGGAGATTTTCTCTGTTAACAAAACTTGTGATCAATAGCCCGTATTCCATTTTGAATTCAATGTTCCGTATACTTGTGCTGAACGGATTTGTAATGTTTTCTCCAAGTACACGGCAAATGATCCGTCAACCGTCATCAGCCACACTGAAGTGAAGAGAAGCGACACTGCGCAGCCCTCCGCCAACAGTCATTCTTATCTCCCTCTGCCCTCCCCTCCCACTCCCCCACCACCTAATCCTCTCGTGAATCAAATCTGACAGATTTCACAACTGACGTCACCAATTTAATCAAACCATCAAATATTTAAACTGTTTTGAATTTAATTTTGGAACAGAGATATCTATTTGTGGAATCTATTCAACGGTGACTTATCATCCAACCACATCAATCGCCAAGGACGGACGTAATTGGGAAGCCAATATTCACCACAAAACATTCTCACCTTTTTCTGAAGACGTAAAGTATAACTGAAATGCGTGTATTTATACTTTCTACCCAATAGTTAAATCTATAAAAATCCTAGAATAGAATTTCAAAGTGGGTGAATCCTTTTTGAAAAATTAATGAGCGTAATTAATGAAGTAATCACTTGTACAAAACACAGATCAATGAAAAATTCAACACCATATATAATACTATCCAACACTCCGATTCCGAGTACTTTACTGCCGCTCGGTGCTGCTCGGTGTCGTAGTCTATTCAGTATTTACAGACATTTAGGTTGGATTAAATTGAGTCAGCATAGACATAGAGCTTGAGTTAGGCAAAGTTGGGTTGCTTTAGTGAAAGTCAGCACAGGAGAGGTTTACTTCATAATGAAAAGGGAGGTGCACGGGTAGATACATACGAGTATAGAAGGATTGAATGATGTTGATAAGATTAAATTAGCAGATAGTCCTGACCGGCCAATCAAATGTAAGTATCTACATCCATTATTAATAATCACTTCAAGATGAAATGTACAATATCTCATTCTGGAAATCTACCCGAGGAAATAAAGTCTGTTATCTAGAAGTTTGACTATTACGGAATGTGACATTATCAAATGTGTTCTTGTCTTGGGCATTTGATAATGCCTTAGAAAGGCGAAACATGTCATTCCCATTAACTATAATAAAACTTTTAGAAAACAAACACTTTCATTCATATTAATTATTTTTTACGGAGTTTTACATTATTGTTCAAGAAACAATAAACAGATTTCCAATTCTTTCTGCCAATCTAGCGAGAGGCCAGCAACAGGCACAGGGAGTAGGGTATGTCTACACCACCACTGCAGCCAGGTAATGGTAACTAGTCAGAGCTGAATCCAGACCCTAATAGACTGTAGCTCTATACAAGATGGAGAGGTGACCACTACCACTACAGATAGCGGCATATCTAATCTCCCTGTAGATACACTCTATTCAGAAATACAGAGAGCACATCGCCTAGACCTCAATTAACAAATATTGTAATTTTTGTTAGTCATGTTTTTGTGGCGGTGAGGTTCGCAACCCACCACACTGCGTCTCCCGCGGGGCGAAAAGAGAATGATGGAGTGCCGCATCGGTTAAAGTGTGACAGTCCATTCTTTCTGCCTACCCTTTCGGAGAGACGGCGTGATGGTTAGTTAGTTAGTTTTGTTAGTCATGCCATATTTTCATCACATTATGATTCCACCCAGGAAAATTGTCCCTCCAAACGGTAACTTCCAACTAATCTGCATACTGTCTACTGGGTCTATACTATACACTGGATACTATGTCCATGATAATATTATATGTACAAAACTCTGTTTTATGGCTCTCAAGAACAGATATATTAAATATCATTTAAATTGTGGGCGCCATAGTATTTGGTGAGTCAACAAGTATATAGAAACAATGAGGGACAAACAAGAAATAATTAGTGATGGTAACTAGGTAATCAGTACCAACTGCGCATGAATCAGTTTGTTGTTTCCTATGGAAATGCAGTGCAGCGACCACTCGAGCCGCTCAAGTGGGTGAGAGATTGCAGGTATAGCGAGGTCCTTGGAGAACATCGCATGTTAAAGAGTGCCGCCATAATCTACTTTTCAGATAATCAAATGCCGGAAGACATTGTCGGTCATCAGACAATGTGAAAAGTGATCATAAATCTTTACATTACTGTACCTTAAGAGTTACCTTAATAGGGCATCAGTGTTAAGGAACATTTTGCACTGTTCATTTAACTCTTGTACGAGCGAGAGACAAAACCGTAAATAAATGTTCATGAAACATAATTAATAGGCCGAAAACAAGCATTCCATCTTTTTGACGATGACTCTAGCCAACGCCTTAATAAGAGTACAGTAGCAGAAGCAGCTAAATGGGGGCAGTGATTAGATTAAGGGAACCGCCCAAAGGCGTTGTATTATATTTGTATTGACACTATATCAGCGTATCCACAAACAAACAGAATATATTTCAAATCAACTTCCACGAAGGAATCACGGGCAATCATCGTATTTGGAAATGGGCACTGCTCTTAATACTCCTTTACCTTTCTGATAGAGAGTTGCATATCTCAGAATGATTATACTCGGATGTAGATTACGCTCGGCTTGATACTGAACAACACGCTATTTGTTGACAATGTATAAACTTGGTTTAACATGCCAATGGGTAGGATCTGCATGAATGTTAAGAAACTGTATTGGATCAATACTTACAAAATCAGGTGGGTATTGCAAGTACACCAAGATGTCTCCCTCCGCCGTGGCGCTCAGGGAGCACAGCGCCACCAGCGCCACCAGCAGCACGGGCCGGGCCATCTCCTCTCTCGGGGCTGATCGACCTCGGGGGCTAATCACATCACTCGCGATGCTTGTAGCGCTGCAACGAGGTTGATCTAATAAATCTAATCTAGTTCTTGCAGAGTTCACGTGTCATTGGGTGAAGTCTCCTCTCGGAGTCACTCGATGATAAAACTATTGCGTTCATATGCCCGAGCACTACAAACACATTCTGAAGAAAATAACTTAAAAAAGAAAGACAAATATATATAAATATGCAGACAAATACGCAAACTGAAATACAATAAGCTATGGGCAGGAAAAGAATTGCTTTTGAAACATGGTGGACAGTATTTTCTTCTGATAAACCTAACAGAACTGAGGACAACCACAATTGCTTCCTTTACCTTTTGAAAATTCCAATAATTGTTGTAAATATAACTTGAAAATATTTAACTCAAAATATTCCCGTTTCAAACTAAGTTAAGACATGGAGTGCGAAAATATGGAGTAAAACACAAAATCCAATGTATTTGAATTACGCTGTGCGGCAGTAATCAAACTAGAGATAAGAACAAAAGAAATTTAAAATGTGCAAAAATAGGTACCCACATTCAGCAAATTAAATTCGTTGCTTATTAAGACTAAATTATGCGTTATCATAAATTTTACAAATCTTACATTTATTACTCTATTATGGATCATGGTCTAGGTTTAGAATCTGGTGAAAAACATCAATTTCTTTCTCATAAAATAAATGTATAAAAGATAATAGTGTAATAAAGAAATACTTCCAATGTATTGTGCCCCAAGCAGTCGGATTGAAGATCATCGGACTTTACAGATGAACGCAAAGGTTACACATTATTTATGCAAAATGATATTAGTCCTACAGCTAGTGATAATGAAAATACGGGGAAAAGACACCTAGGTTCAACGTCCTAATTAATCAAAAAAGTTCATTTTGCACAGCTTGGAGATATTTAAGAGAAATATATAATAGGGTAAACAAAATAAAGATACACCAATGCACAATGATTCACCTCTCAGATATCATGCACCAATTGTCAAACGCAATACATTTTTTCTCTCGGATAAGACGGTTCTTGACTGTCAACTAAAATAAGAATTTTTCAACTCTTGGCGGATTATTCACTATGAGAATAGTAACTTAAATGATGAACTGGGGTTTAATTATTTGACAACGGAGTAAATTAGTACGATAAATTATCACAGACAGAACATAAAATAATTAGACATATTTTGCAAGTATTTTGCAAAACACAAAGAATAACTAACTTCAGTTCATAGTTGAAAACAGTACCAACTTTACCATCATTAAATACAATAACCAACAACCAAATTGAAGTGGGTAGCAAGTATTTGGAATAAACCTACACCAACATTAAATGCTAAATAGTGCTGCCAGATTCACAATTTTTTTTTTCAATATGGAAACTAAAATCTGTGCATACATTTGAAAATCCTGAATTATTATGCTGGGAAACTTTATATTTACCATACATATTGCTGCGGTTGCGTTATTATCGAGTTATTATTTTTAGCATTCTTTATAGTTCTTTTAGTGACCTAATTGTATTATAATATCCTAAGCAATTGTTTCAATATAAAACGTTGCTCGCAGATTAAAAAAGAAAAATATCGCGAATAATTCCAACTTCATCCGTATATACTGCTAGTAGTGCTCATTCAAAAGTATTATTGATATTTCCGTGTGTGGTGGTTTTCCCTTAGAGCGACATTTTGGGGATCGTTGATAGATGTGTGCATCGTGGTCACTGAAGTTAATTTATTTATATCCAAGCTGTACCGAACCGTCGACAATGTCTAAACTCTGAACCAATAGCAAGCGCTTAGCTGCACGCGGTCGATACTATACCGCAAGCAACACGTCAACCAAAGTTCGCTTAAGTGGTGCTGTATGATATAACACCGATATTAAGATTGATCGGCTCAGCTCAGCTCAGCTCAGCTCGAGTTTAGTTTGCTTCTCTCCCACATCAATATTTACTCTAAAGATCCATCAAGACTAGAAATGGACATACCAAGATCCCAAGATATACACCATTAGTTTTAGGACGAAAATTCATAGAAAATAAAACAAACGACAATAAATAATAAAACTGCCATAAAAATACTTTGCTTTTAAAAATATTCCTTTATTCATTTTTAATTAAACAATATAATAATTCCAAAAGCTACGATAGCACAATGTTACGCATAGTGTTTAATTACAAATAAATTCATATAAAGTCATTCCAGAGGCTTTCTTTATTTTGCCTCGGGAACAAGTATGATAAATAAATAATAATTAAAGCTACATGTTATGATATTTAATGAATCGTGAATATATTAAATGCGAATAAAACAAATGTTTTAATGAGGTTTTATTACATTTTATGAGTATTTCATGTTTCGCCTTGCTAATGCATTATCAAATGTCTTAAATGGCTTAGCAAGGCAAAACATGCCATAAATGATTTAATATGGAGTTTTACACCATAGTTCAATGATGTGGTTGGGTGATGGCAGGGGGGGGGGGGTGATTACAAACAGTTCAATATATATTATTATATAATAACAGTACTTTAACAATATAAATCACAAATGTTTTATGAATCTATTAAAATATAATAATTTATACTGTTATTGACACAGAGAGATTTTCAGAGCTTTAATTATTAAATTTAATATTAGAAAAATTTCGAAGTTTAATTTCCTGTGTAAAAATCATTCTTATGACAAGAGCACACATCAACCGATAGTTTTCTCATTTTAGAATGAAAATAATGAACGAGTGTGTAAGATGGTTTATTTTATATTACATTGCGAATGCATATTTCAAACGTTTTTATTTTCTTTTTAAATATAATTTCTTATTTCAAGATGATTGCTAAAATCTATGAAAGCTTCTCACAGCAATAAATAAATGTGTCAATAGTATTTGTATGTTCTATTAGAACGCACAAACATTTATGTGAAAATTACATTTATTTCACTATAGGTACCTACATACCGATCTTCACGATTTTCGCTGAATCATAATGCTTCAATTGTACTAAAATAACATTTTCATGGTTATATATTAAATTAATAAATAAACCAGTCATCTTTTTTTATAAAGGACATTTTTTAAGTACAATTATTACCCTGATTGCGTTTTAATGTCTTATAATATGGGAAAGAGCTATTTGAGTCTACAGACTTCAGAAAAAAGAGTCTGAATCCGAGTTTTGGTTGCCGTAGAGGAAATCAAACATGGCGGCTTCTAATTCTTCCGAATTTTGTTCAGAAGTTCCACTTCCGTCGTTCTTCATCGCCCTCCCAGAACGAGCCAGATTGCGAAAATCTGTTTCAGTTTCAATTTCTTCTTCACCGCCGAACTTTTCCCTGACATCCTTCATTATGCACGCTTCCAATTTCTTGTGCTGTAAAAAAATCTTAGTTAGTCTGTGGTGGCAAATGAGCGAAGTTACAAAAATTTATTAACATTAACCATAAAAGTTCATATGCATTTCTCGAGATTCTCGAGACTCAATACATATAATTTAAAGTAATATAATGGAAAATATACTTTTGTATTTTTGGATAATTGTCAATTAAAAAAAAAAACTTTTACATTTTAAACCATATTATAATACTAAAATAAAGCTCTTTGAGAATAACTTTCAAAATAACTTGAATACATTGTATTTAAGTATTTTTTACTCGGGCTCTACTTATTATGTAAGCTTATTTACCTTGTGCACAACACTTTGAAAAGATTTACAGGCATAATTACCTTGTAGCACCTAAAGAAGAACATCGGTTTCAAGAGTTCCCTCGAGAGTGGCGAGCTATTCTTTTTGGATTCAGGAACACATTGCTGCAAAAGTCGTAAGCAGAAGTGTTAGAATAGAATTGTATGCAAGTAAAGCGAGTAGTTCGATTTGTATGTGTTTCATACCGAAAACTCCTGACAAAACTGAAGTCCGTCTTGAATATCGCTTTTTAATTCATTTGACACTGGTAAATTGGCTATTCTCTCTGAAATTTTCTCGAAGTTTGGTTCCAAGTTCTGAAATATAATAAACAATTAAAGTAATTTTAAGTAATTGCGTAGATTTTCACGGTTGGCAGCAATATGTTTGTTGTGTTTTTGGGTAACACCGTGTGATACCTCCTTCTCGACCGACGTTTCGGAGATCGTTGCAGTCTTCATCTTCAGGGTAATGAAGATGGAGACTGCAACGATCTCCGAAACGTCGGTCGAGAAGGAGGTATCACACGGTGTTACCCAAAAACACAACAAACATAAAGTAAATTTGATTCGAATAATATTTTTTTATGTACACGAAGTTTGGCAAGGTTTGCCATAATATATAGGAATCATAATATAAATAGGCAAAAAACCGGATGTCATCAAAGAAAGAGTACGAGAATATTTTGAAAACGAGAGAGGAAGAGAGGAACACTTCGATTTTCTGCGAAAGTAATTCGAAGTGCACACGATGCGCATCCCCGAGAACGTTTCTTATTATTCTGATTATTTTAGTACTAAATTAAACAAATAAACAAAGCATGAAACTTGATGTGAATATTTCACGGGTCGCAACTACGAGTAGTAATATAAAAGAGAAGAATCAGTGTAACCTGGTCCAAGTATCCAAGCTCTTGCATGACGCACGTCACATTTCTAACTTGTCCGCTTGTCCGCGATGTCAAGATTTCCAATCTTGTCCGGAAGTCCATTTCACGCTGAAAGGAAATCAAATTGTTTTTCAAAAAGCATAAAACATATTTCACTAGTATCACTTGAAGACATTGAGTCCATTTTGCACGCGTAACAAACATAAAAATAAAATCTAGGCTTTACATACTGAAGCTCTATTTCCGAAGTAGGAGTAGGGCTGCACGTATCCCGCCTGGAAGCCCCCAGGGTAGGCCTGGCCCCAGGGCATGTATGGCTGGGGCTGCTGGTACAGCTGCGGCTGGAAGGGCGAAGCCGGAGGGAAGGCGCCCTGCTGGAAGGGGGACTGCTGGAAGGGCGCCCCCCCGAACGGAGAACGGTATCCGAAGTTCGGTACTTGGTAGCTTTGAATGGGCTGCATATACCGGAGCAGAAAAATTAAAATTGTATTAAAGTGACCTTCATGTATAATGTAAGACTTTATCATAAACCCTAAATCCCCCCTCGCCCTCTTTCACATACATTTAGCCCCATCATAAAACAACTACCAAATCACATTCCAACAATGTTTCCTACAGACGTAAGAGGAATAGCCATTAGAGCTGAACCTCTGTAAGCCAGAAGATCCAAGTCCAAGTCCAAGTATTCATCGGGTATTTTTCTTCTTCTTCTTCTTCTTTAACAGCCGTTGTCGTCCACTGCTGGACATAGGCCTCCCCCATACTTCTCCATGTATGACATGTCATACGGGGGGTGGTTGGCATCACAACGCCACGCTTGTCAGACGGGTTGATGAATGAAAAATACGTTAGTCACACTTTCGTTTAGGTTGTAAAAATATTATATGTATAATTTATATTTTCTATATGGGAGTACAAACATTTGGAATTGGATTTTCGGGCATACAGAAGTTCAAATCTTGTTGTAAAAGTACATACTTATGGCTGAAATAGTCGTAGGTATCTCTACCGCATTGCGTGTTTCTTATCTCTACTAGACACAACATTAATATACAAGTAATATACACCTAATACAGATTATTTGCGAGTACCTGGAGTACTGAATTGCTGTAGAATCCATCAGAAATAAGAATAGTATGTACAAATGTTCATTGGTGACTGGAAACATTAATATGTGTATGTTAATTAAATAAATAAATAAAAATTTACTCAAATCTAAAAAACTAATCTGGCAACTTACACAATAGGGTAGTTAAGAAAAATGTTTCGAAAATTTATTGACCAATATTGAAAACGAGTATTTTTAAGCATAGTGTAATTTAATCTCATTTTAAATACAAAAATGAATCTAATTTTCTTCACTGAAATATAAATGTAGAGTTAATTATTTAGTCACCCCCTATTTACGAGGATCTTCAAGGGCCTCAGTAAGTCATGACTAAAATTGACCGGGGCCCCCCGAGCCTCTTTAGCTCAGTGGTAGAGCACTGGTCTCGTAAACCAGGGGTCGTGAGTTCAATCCTCACAGGAGGCACATCTAAATACCAATTTTTTTTATAGTCATATTTTCTAATATCAAAATAACCGAACTTAATTTAAAAATAGCGGAATACGGAAAAATGTCAATGTAAAATAATTATTTAATTAAAGAAGTTGATGGCTGATGGTATGTGGGTATAATTCTTTGTAAAGGAATGGACAACAAAATTATTAAATATTGGAATAAATGATTGCCACGAACAATACCTGCGGAATTCTCAGGGAATAAATAGCTTGTTGTAATTTGTCGGTATCCAAAGAGGAAGCTTGGTCCGGGCCCGGCGGCGCGCCTGACATCTGTGGGCCGATGAGGTTATCACCGTTGGAGTTGGCATCCTGGCCGATCTCGTACGGGCCGCTGTTGGCGGCTTGCAGGATAGATGGCGGTAGTCTGCCCACCAGCATGGGGTTGGCTCGAGGCGGGTCGGCCGAGGCGGCGCAGCGGGCGCAGGCCGCGCGCATCTCCTGCCTGATTTCTTTCACCACTTCGGCGCCGAAACAGCTTTCGTAAATCTTCAAATACGAGTAATACACATTTTATGAAAACTAAGACGAAACAATTTAGTTTCTTAGTTACATTTAATTAATCCACTGCTCCCAATACATTTTAAACTTTATTTTGAAACCAAGATCAGTTTTAAATCATATTTTTTCAGATATGTTTTGCTTTGGAATCGTCAAAAAAAATTCCATTGGTTTTTTTGGTGGTCAAAGGGAAGTAATAACTAATTTTTAATCAGATTTTTATGGGTTTGTTTGATGAAATTTTGCGGTAGAAATCTAATTATAAATCAAACTATTGAGGATAATTTTACGGAGACACGGCTATTGTAGAACATTGAGGTATTGAGGAACCTAATAAGATTCATATTACTATTTTTCAAAATTCTTATAAAATTATATAAAGTATATATTTACGATTTATAGAGGATGTGCGCAATAAAGACAAGTTCATCTTACGAAGAAAAACTTTATTTAACAATATCTAGGTATATAGCAGAATGGAATAGATGCGATGTTTTCATCTCGTGTAGAATACATGAAGGTCCAGAGATAAACGTAAGTATGTTGCGTATAGTAAGTGACTACATTTGAGAGGAAAAGTGTTGTCTATTTGGGTTCCACAGACGGGTGGTGCTCACAGCGGGAATGGATTAGTGTGGATGGTGACAAGTGCGGACAAACCTTCATCATGGCGTACTTCTTGAGGAACCTGTCATCGCTGCTGCCGAAGCCGCTAACGGCCACCACCCCCACCACTAGAGCCGCCAGAGGGAGCTGCATCTGCGCACGTCAAAATATATATATAAAAAAAATGAATTAGGTCATGTTCATAGAATTCAATGGGGTCTTTGCACTAAGGAGGGATATGTTTGAATTTACATGGAATAGGTATGTAGAACTTTTTTTTGATTTTAATAGTTTTTTTTTATTCATAAAATTCACGTTTTCATATATAATTTTATGTTTAAAAATATCCAAATTTTTAAACTCTTCTGATTGGTTAGCGGTGTATGACGTCACAATTCAGACATTTAATATCAAAACAAAAACGTTGCAACGTGGTCACACAACTCGTTTAAATTTCGTATATATACTCGTATTACAGTTAATATTCGTGTTTTCTGTTTTTATTTCTAATATATACATACTCAATATGACTTATGCTGAATTTTTACAAAAACAGTCTAATAATTTGTTTTAAATCAATGTCGTTAACCCTAGAACGGACGGGCTGGGTCTGTGAGACCCAGACTTTTGATATAAGGTTAGAATTCAAGGTCATAGGCGTTGCAGACCGCCATTTTTCTGAGTACCTTCCTAAAAGAGTCCACAGAATGCGCTGGTGTCGCATATTTGACAACTCAATTCCGTCCGGCCCGTCCGCTCACGTGACTTTTTTGACATAGCTGTATTTGTGTTCTAGGGTGTTTTTTTTATTTTTGCTTGTACTCATTTTAATACTATTGTCAATTTTAAACAAGTATATAGGATTGAGGAAGAACAAGCCTCAAATACCTCGAAGCTTTCTTCCAAAATCAACAGAGGAACGACATTTAAGCATTTTTGGTTTTCATTCAAGATTTGACGATTGTATTTTATGTAACTAAGAGAAACAAACGTGTTATTTTGCTGTCATCCATGCACAACGACAGTGAAATTGACCCTTCTACTGGTAAAAATAAGAAGCGCAGCATAATAACATATTACAATTCAACTAAGGGAGGTGTCGACGTAGCCGATGCTATGTGTGCCAAATACAGCGTTGGAAGAGGAACAAGACGTTGGCCATTAACTTTGTTTTTTGTCGCAATTAATATTGCTGCTCTAAATGCATTCATTGTGTTCAAGACAAATGAACAGTCCATCAGCAGGCGTGATTTTCTCAAGGACTTGTCGAAACAGATGCTGCAACCTTACTTGACCGTGCGAGCTCAGCAAAACAACCTACCACGAGAGATTCGTCAGTGTTAGCAACTAAGTTTTCTGGATATGAAGCTCAACCTAAAGACGATCCTGCTCCAGGAAAACGTGGAAGATGCTCTCAGTGTAAAGACAGCAAAAGAAAGTACTTTTGCAGAGAGTGTAAAATTTGGTTATGTCTAAACCACAGTGAAATGTTGTGTAGCGATTGCTGTAAAAATTAAGTTATTTGACATCTTAAAAACATTTTTAAACTAATTCTTAATATTTTTCCGTTAACATCATTCTTGTATATAGTATGTAAATTCAAACCCAATCAAAATTAAAAAATTTATAGCATTTCATGTAATTAAAAAAAATCAATCTAATTTTTTTATTCAAATTTCAAGACTATTTAAATTATTTATACCATCGTTTGTGAGCAATATTATTTTGCTAAAATAGTGTTAGACTACTGAAAACATTCCTAAGTTTGATAGAAAAACCTGTTTGGATCAATAAAAATAATTTGAATTTTTTTTAAGATTTTTTTATTTTTGGGTCTGTCAGGCCCAGCCCGTTCACTTACGTGACATTTTTTGCCCGCCCGTTCTAGGGTTATGATGGGTTTATTTCACAAGTAAAACGCAAACTTTTTTAATGCTGAATATCGTGGTGTTTGATGTAAAGCTAAGAAAAATACATTTATTTTATTCAATTACCTATTTGTTATTACGTATTGGCGCCTGTTGACAGATAGTGCATTTGACATTTCGCGTTCAAACAAAAACTGTTATTATTTCTAAATAAAACTGTACTGATGTGCAAGGTATATAGAATAATATGGTAAGATATTGCGCACGTAGCATGCTATCCCTTTCTAATAATTTGCTGTCAAGTGACGTCATGTGGTGAACTCGAAATCGAAACGAAACTATAAACAAACCTAAATAACTATAAACAAGCTAAATCAAATGGAGTTGATTTGCCATATCCAGTTAAAAATCTTTTTTATCGATGTAAAATGTTTTTCAAAATAAGAACAATGAACTTAAAGCTCATTGAAGATGCTAACTCTAAAAAAAGAAAAATAAAAAAAACAATAACTTAAATAAAGAAAACGATTTGTCATAATTTATTTAATACAATTACAAAAACTTCTTTTAATTAGACGTAATAAATAAACAAAGAAAAATTCCATACCCAATGTATAAATATATACTCAACTCATACTACACAACCTAATGCTTGGGTCTCCACGTGACGTAGCTGCGCAGTAGATGTCAAAAATAAAACGCGGAATATCTTACCATATTTATTCTATATACCTTGACTGATGTGTATAAATTGCGGTTTATATATATTTAAAAATAAATTCTAAATTAACGTTCACCCCGATTTCGCCAAAGAAAAACATTATATTTATATGTTCTAACATTTAACGAAATTACTTCGAAGTTAAGTTGTATTGGCACACATTTGTACTGGACCTAAAATTACTGTTATTTAGTTTATATTTATAGAATAATGTTTTGAGTAGTTAGAATTCAATAATATTCACAGCAGTGAAGACGACTTGAACCAGATAACGTTTTATTCTACTTCAAATCTCTTTTCATTGCATATAACCATTTCGATTTCATTGGCGGTTTAAAGTTATTTTAATAAAAGTATTCCTACAAATAAACTGAATACAATACTTCTAAGCAGCCATTGTGAGTGTTTTGATTATAAACAACATTTTTAACAACTAATAAAGTGAAAAAATAAAAGTGACAATCAACTGACAGACGGGAGCGTCCGCGATAGTGACGTCACATACAAGAACGGCTGAAATACCGTTTTCACGGCAAGTGGTATTTTCAAATTTCAATTTGTTTTTATTAATTACCAGCGCAAAATAAAAATGTTTTTTAAAAGAGATCTTATTTTAAATACGACTCTTAACGATTTTCTATAATAATAAAAAATGTGAAAAGACCCCATTGGGGTGATTGATGGCTTTTTATTAATTTTGCCATTACTTTGCAGATTACACGTTTCGATGCGAAGGTATTGACACTATATTAGGTGCATGAGTGGCGCAGCGGGAGCGCAATCAGTCGCCCGCTGCGGCCACTGCGAGGCGCGGCAGACGGAGGTACTATTATAATTTATAGTATAGGTATTATATAATATATATTATAAATCAATCTGCCGTCGGAAGTCACAATGAGACGCATTCGCCACGGTCCGCCCTGCAGCCGCTACCTCACTTCAACGGAGGTCTGGATTCTGTATTTATTTTTGTAGCTTAATGAACTCGAACTGTGTGAATAGTTGCTGGGATTTTTTGCTATTTTTAAACCAAAGAAAATAATGGTTGAACGAAGGAGAACAATATACCCAGGATCGAGGCCCGCTCCTTGATCGGGACAATTGCTATCAAGTTACAATTTTAGTTTTTATTTTATATCCCTGTGTTTTGAATATGGGAACTTGCAGACACAATTAGCCAGGACACCAGCTATTCGAAATAATTAAATAAAATCAACGAATTCTTTGAATAGTATCATTATAAATATTAGTCTCACCCTTAATTGCTTTTCCAAGAATAATCAATAGGTAGGTACACCAATTGAAATTTTTATTAATTTTATATTTGGACTTGGATCTTCTGGCTTACAGAGGTTCAGCTCATGTGGATATTCCTCTTACGTCTGATGGGAACATTGTTGGAAGGTGATTTGGGAATTTTATATTTGTTTTACTTTATTCTTAAGATCATTACAATTGAACAAAAGCAGGTATATTTATTTCAAGGTTTGAATATCTCTCTGAAATAAACGAAACGGACTCTAACAGTCGGAAGAAGATTAGACCCCTCACAATTAGACAAGTGTTAGATATTGCTGGTAAGCAAGAATACTAGTGTGTGGTGTGCGTGAGGCACTGCAGGTTGCTCGTCTTGTTTTGGTGGCCTACCATTCGTAAAGCAAAGTACCTATTGGATGGCAAGTTAAACAAAAGATTAGCCCCTAGAGAGGTATTATAGGAGGTAGCGCCTGGCGACTAGATCGCCAACTGACAAGTGACTCGGGTCATTCCTGGCCGTGCTGTGTGTTCAGCTAGTTGTTGCGTGGAAATTGCTTCATCACGGCGTTGAACGAACTCTTTTTAATGCCCGAAAAAATGTTATCAATCTAATAATGCGGCCCGGAGCCCGACAATGGCAGGCGAGAGAGAAGTTTGGGTATTCAATCTCCCCGCAACGCGGACATCAAAAGACTGCAATCATTTCTAGTTACCCAAACAAAGCGAAATAATATGTTATTTACTTCTCGGCGAGTGCAGAACTTCGGTGATCAAATAGGGCGCGAAGAAGTTTTTTCTACACGGAGAAGACTTCAAAGGAGATAAATCTATAACTTGTTAATTTTGTCGGAAGTTCTAAGGGATTAAAAGTCCCGTATTAGCGGAGCTCCGAGAACTTCATTTGAAGACTACAGGGGAAAAACAAGGAATGTCAGTTAATTATAAATAAATGTAATAATGCCATCTAGCGGCATTTGTACGTATCTATCCGCAGTAAAATTTTCATATTAAAAAATCACGTGTGTCATCGACTATGGCCAGATAATCGATTGCTAATTGCTAAGAAGTACCTATATAGACTTTGATTAGCTTTATTCTCAATTTATTCTTTCTAACCTTCTACTGACATTCCTTGTTTTTCCCCTGTAGTCTTCATTTATTTAATTACGCTATGGGATGCATAGTAGGTAGGTACCTTCGCCGTCTTTAATGACCCGCCATAGCAGCGCTCCACACCAGTTTGAACGATTGCTATAATTTCTACAGTTTTACGGCCTAAATCTAAATAATGCATATATCAACCAATTCAAACTATTATAAGTTGGCAGTAAGTGCAACTGCCTGTCGTATTGAGCAGCTGCCAGATTCCCGCACGCCTCTCAAAGCACACACTCTAATGGGCTTAACTAGAAATTGACCGCAATATTTGGGTTGCTGCGGTCGAAAGCGATCCGAGTAGGTACGAGTATACACACAAACTCGCGTGTGCACGTACCCTGGTCAAATTTTGATATCTTACGCAATCATCGAGTTAAGCGCTTCGGTGAAGCCGGCTGCCTGCACTTAGGGAGCCCGTAGCAGGTAGCGACATATTTATCGCTCGGCAACTGGACCGAGCTCATCTACTTGACCAAAGTGGGGCCAGGAGCTGCAAGGGCCTCCTTCTGGCTGATACTAACGGTCTCACCCTCCATTCCTCCTTCCACCCTCTCCTCAGATTAATTCAATTACTTCGTTATCGCCCGCAGCCACCATAAACTCGGTCTTCTTTCAATGCGGAATATTGTACCATTCGAGGGATTCATTGCATACCGAAGCGAACATGATGCTGGCTGCATGCCAGCGTGTGAGGACATCCTCATTATGATACAATGGTGGTGTTTTACGCGAGCAAGCACTGGTCCATCGCTCCGAGATGAAGAACAACCTGACGCCGCTTATAAATTGTAATAAGAAGTCTGAGAAAATCCGAGTAGACATCGAGATGCAAGTGGTATACGAAAAACGGTCCGGTTATTTGAAATATATCACAATTAATTTTGTTCTTCTTTTGTCTCCCCGACGTCGGCTATCACCCTGGCGTAGGCCTCTCTGCCCTGTGCCAGACGGAACAACTCCCCCACCCCCTAAATTCCGGTCTACTCCTTGATATTCTCGAGCCAGGACATCTGGGGTCTTGCCACACCCCGCCTACCCTCGATCTTCCCTTTCATGATGAGGTGCATCAGATCGTATTTTTCGTTGTGGATAATGTGTCCTAAATATGCCATCTTTCTAGACTTCACATCAGATAACAATTCTCTTCCCACCTCGGCTCTATGTAGCACCTCATTGTTGGTGACCATATCAGTCCATGATATCCGCCATATTCTGCGAGGAACCACATTCCAAGTGCTTCTATACGTTTTATTGTGTTCACTTTGAGGGTCCAGGTCTCTACTCCATATAGTATTATAATATGGACCAAATATAGCACTCAACCATCCTCTGTCTCAATTTAAGTTGATGTTGTCATTGCAGAAGAATGGTCTCATATTATTGAATGCGGCCTTCGCAATCTCTAATCTGCACCTCACTTCTTTTTCGGGATCGATGTTGTCTGTTATTATATGCCAAGATATTTAAACTCTTTCTATACTGGCGCCATTTAAAGTAAGACTTGCTTCTGCGCAGTTCTGTCGGCTAAATACCATGAACTTTTCATGTTGAGTCCCAGCCTTACACCTGCGTCATTGTTATCTGCTAAGAATCAGCCAAGTGTCATGGGCGTATCTGATGTTATTAATGAAGACGCCATTAACTTTGACTCCCATATCTATGTTGTGTAGTTTAGCTAAGTCGGAATACAAGTTAAACAGCATAGGGGACAAAACACAGCATTAGCGGACTCCACGTTGGATTGGAATGCCCTGCGAAATTCCACTCTGAAGTTTGATGATGGCTTTCTGGTTCCAGTCCAAATTTTTAATTATATTTACATCTTTGTCATCTATACCACGCTTCAGAAGTACATCCACTAGATTTCCGTGTTTCACCCTGTCGAAAGCTTTTATGAAACAGGCGAACACGTCCTTTCTTTGATCTCGGCACTCTTGCAGTAGCACATTTATGGCCAACAATGCTTCTCTGGTCCCAAAGCCACTCTTAAAACTAAACTGTGAGTTGTCCAAATTCATTTCGCATTTTATTCTTTTTCTGGTGTGGATGATTTTTAAGAATATTTTCAAAACGTGGCTCATGAGGCTTATCAGCTGGCTATTCGCTGCACTTTTTTTATTGTTGTTTCTTTTGGAGAGTGACGAACATGGATTTGAGTCTGTCTTGGGGAATATTCCCCATGTCATAGATCATGTTAAACAACTTAAGAAGAAGGTCAGTGTTATTGTCGTCAATTCATTTTAAAACTTCATTCGGCATATCATCACATCATCAGGGTTGCAGGCTTTTTTGTTTTTGCTATTAGAAATGGCGTGAAGTATCTCAGATGAAATGGTCCGGAATTCAGACCGGTATTTCAACATCAGATCTGTTATCCTTGAAGAGCATGTTGATGTAGAGTCCTCCCATGTCCTCATTACATCCACCTCATTCAAAATCAAGTTATTCAGATCATCTGTTATTAGACACATATGGGTCCGTTTTTATCCAGATCAGAAAGTCGTTTTATTTTTTTGTGTAAATTAAAAACATCAAGTCTTTCCAGTTCTTCACATTGTCTTTTGATCCATTCTTACTTCGTCTTTCTAACTGTTTATTTGATTGACCGCTGAAGTTCTCTATATTCTTCTTCTTTTCTCCACTAAGTTCCTCGAACTCGTCTGTCTCGTCTGTCTCTCTCGTCTGTCATCCAAAACTTCTTTCGAGCCATTCTTTCTGTTTTTAGATGTTCGTCACAGACCTCTTTCATCATTTTTACGCTTGTTAATTTTAGTTTAAACAATTTCCCGCACCAATCCCAGTGGACTTTACATCAGCCGCTCGGACTCGTGGGTTAACAATTTTATTTTGTTTGAGACTTTGCAGCCGGTTCCACGTTTATAATTGAGTCAAATCAAATCAAATCACTTTATTTTCTCAAAGGATATTACAAACAACAATTATATTGTGGTTTAAGGCATCTATTAGGAACAGGTAAAAAATATAATAAGTATATAATACCAGGAACGCATGAGAGATGGTTAGACTTTAGGAATACAAGATACTCTCCAAATCAAGAGTATTTGACTTCTGAACGTACTTTCACGAATATGAAAGACGTCGATCTCCGAAGCGATCATGTTCAGCAGTTTGATTGTCCTCCCACCTGCATTACCAGAACCAGGTTGGTTCTGCATGCTGGGATATAAAACAGTTTGTGCTGACGCTGTCGAAGATATCCACCCGGAACATAAAGATAGATAGCCTCCAAGATGACAGAATTCTCAAATAATTTCCTGATAAGTCTGAAGAAATGGGTAAGTGTGAACCCATCCCTCGTTATCTGTAGACTATTGGTCCCCAGCATGTCCAATAGAAATGCAGTGGGATGAAGCCACGGATAGTTACCAAACTCCCTCATGTAGAGATATCTCAGAAATCTCTTCTGAACCCTCTTTAACATGAGCGAGTATCTCGCCTCGTGGGGACTTCATATCACCGAACTAAACTCGAGCCGGCTCCGGACCAATGAGTTACTTAAACAGAGTTCGCAAAACAAAGTGATACCTGAAAACTCAACCAGATTCATTATATATTGCTAATTACTAAGAAATTTAATACAGAACTGTTAGTATTATAATATAATGAAAACAGATACGGTCCAACGACCACCCTGTTAAGAAAACATGAAGAAAAAAAATAAGCACAAATTATCCGCAACGCGTGACCTCCCGATGGAGGTAATTAGTGGAGATATTTTTTCTCACACGAGAGCGCAGCCTCCCGCTGCAAGAGGGGGCATATCACCTAACGGTACCGCAAGACGTGGAAAGTAAATGATATTCACCTCCACCCGGGGACAGGCCCGTCCGAAAACGGGCCTTACCTAAAGCGAGTGCGGGTTTTATGTAAATATCTCAACTAATTGCAGTAATTAGAATCAAGCCAATGTTTCTCCTGTACTTCTGTAGGTACTACTACGGCAGTCGTTGGAAGAATCGCCGAGGGTTGCAGGGAGCGAGGCAAATGACCGCGAGAAGAGGTAAGAGATAGAGTGCGTGCGGCGCCTGTACAGTTATAATGTGCGCTATGACTAATGTGTAAGAATTCGATAACACATGATGTCACAAATGTGAGACTCGACTCGGAGCCGGGGGCGGACCAAACTCGTTCTCCGATCGGTGGATTTCTGAAAAAACGGTACCAATGGTACAGCTTGCGCTGTCTTAGCTCTATCGACTCATTTGTATAGTGTGTAGTGGTGAATAGCAATCAATAGCGCGATCTGTAGGTTCTTCGCTTATCTCGATTACTCGATCGCCCGACATGCTCACCGTTACTGCGCAGTGGCGCACCAATCTACTCCAGCTGAAGTTTTACAGATGAATAGAGTTTGGTTGCGCACGAGGCGACACACATCGTTGGCTCGGAGTGCTACACCCTGCCTGTAGCCAATGTTTTATTTAAAGCATCTCGGGGCAAACCAAATCTGACATTAAAAGGCCACAATAAAACATTTAAAATCAACGATTTTTGGCTCATTCGGTTATGTGATACAAGTGAAGCAGCGCGAACAACAGCGCCACGAACAAAATAATGGAAGGTCCGGATTACGGAAGGTTGAATGAACCACATGGGGAGTCGGATAAATCGACGTGCGTACATGACGACTGTTGAGGGGGCGAAAGAGGAAATAAGGACGCGCGGCCCCTGCCCTGCCTAGCGAGGGATAACGAAACGGGCGGAAGGTCGTTCACAGTTCACGCGAGGCGATGTCCGCCACGAGCCGCTGGCGCTGTCTCGCTGTCTCGCTGTCTCGCTGGTCCAGGCTGCGTGCGGTGCGGTGCGAGCCCCGCCGCTAGCGGAGAGCGAACATTTCATGAAAGATCTATCGCACCTTCTGATATTATAGACATAAACAAAGGGGACAGCTCTGTGGCCGCGTATTGTGCTGCAGTGCTGTCGGATACACGCCGAGGGGAGGGGCAGACAGCTGTTTAGAACGGTAAATTCACCAAAAGTTGCCCTGGGTAAACAGTTCATAATCACACCAACATCTGTAGAGATAAACAGAAGCAGGGAAAACACTTGAGAGATATTATGGGAATTTTCTTGTTTGATATTTAATCGAAAGTGAAATAACTGTAATTATGGAAATTCACAACATCAACGTCCAAGGTTTAATACGAATTTCAAAGGTTTGATTAGATTAAAATAACCAAGAAATATAGAGCAAGCCTTAGTGTCACTCTGTGGAGATAGACTGAGAGTCGAGAAATGAAATTCCCGTTCGCTTATCGTGATGGGCATGATTAAGCTTCACACCAAGCGTGGATGTAAAGTGAACTGAATACCAACTGTGAAGCTGGATGAGTTATTATTGTAACTGCAGATGTAAGGGAAGTAGTAGGTACATAGTGAGTGATGGATGTGCATTTGCATATAAGATTAAATTTATTTTGCACTTACCGTTGATTGTAAAAAAAAATGTTGCCCGCAAATGGAGTCACAACAAACAAGTCACGAGAATGAAGGAAACAACTCGCGAGCCGAGCGTCCCGGGAGCGAGAGCGGCGAAGCGCGTAACGATCTGACTTTGACCTTTGAGATCCACCGCAAGAGTAGCCAGGGAACCTGTTGTGCCCGCCTTATATATACCCGCGGGAGGAAGGAGGGGGAGGGACTCATCTCTCGTCTTCTTTCTTCTTTTTTCTTCCATCAGGCGAGATTTTTCTATTCTAGGATCTGCTGCACTAACCGGCTTGTGGTCAACGCACCTGCCGGCCGCTGCAAGACCTGGCGGCATCCATCCCTTTCTGTCAGCAGCTACCAACTCCCGGGGATTGTACTCGCTAGTTGCGAGCGATCCGAGATCTACCCCACTATAATACGCGCACTTTACACTTGTCTTGTTACCTACTGTAGAATACCACAACAAGTCTGTCTCGTCCAATATCCATGATTCGAAATAGTGAAAATATTTTTTTTTAAATTGGCAGTCAGTTGCCGAAACCGGTCGAAGATATGAAATCAAGTGGAATTAAACTAAATTATTATTACCATATAAAGGAATTTTTCATTATTCTTATTTTTCTACTTTCATTGTTTAGAAGAAACGAAAGAAATCCCTGCCAGCACAGAGCTCTCTTGCTCGTCTGCTGCTATAATTGCATTTCTAGTTGAACGGCGATTATTTTTAAATCCCGTCTAAAGGAAGTTATTTCTCGAATGGATATGATTGTTAGAATCCTGTAATGTCATTTGGACTACCTCACAAATAAGTCAGAATTTGCAAATCTTCTGTCCACAGATATTTCATAAACTTTTAGTCCAGTATATTCGATTATCAGAATTAACCGCTCAACGAGAGTTGCATCATTCAATTTGCTTTGTATCGCGAGTATACTCGCGGGAAATGTTGCACACCCGACCTGCGCCTGCGCCTGCGCCTGCGCTGAGACTCGAGACTGAGATGAGAAGTGATCGAGGCTCGGACGGTTTATTATCTCTCCGACACGCAGTTGACGCACCCTTCAGGAAGGGGTTAAGGAGGCTCAGATCTGATACAAATACGTATATTATTATTATCAACATAACGCAGTACTGTTTTTTAAATAATATTTTAAGTACCTTTTCAAGTGAGCTATTAGTTGAGCCCCATCAGGGAATCCAATCCCGCAAGCCTGCGGGATCGAGGTCATCAATCCCGCGGATCCGCGGGATTTGCGGGATTGCAAAAAAATCATACTTTTTGTTATAAGTAATTATTTTCATGAATTTATGAAGTGCTGTATGAAATAAAAGAATTATATGTTAAAATACATACTATTTTTATTCATAATCAGCTAAACATATTTATTTTTAATAGATGTATTTTTAAAAAAGTTGTTCCGGAGAAATTATGAAATATTTAAAGTTTCGGGGACGGAAAAAGTACGCTCGGCTTCTCTGGTTGGCGGTATCGACTTTACATAGCTATAAGCAGCTTCCAAGTACTTTCCTCTATTGCCTCCGCTTTCAAAAGGCGTCATCTCACGTTTCAATATCAGGTCAATTGAATTTGCTCGGGGGAGTCGGGCGGGCATATGTGAAGACTGACTGCGCTCTAATTCATCTTCTAATGTAGGCAAGGGCGAGGGTTCATGACTCGGGCTCTTGGCTGATGCGATACTCGTACGTTGTCGTCTTCAAAACAAGGGGTAGGTAATGTGCACGGAATCTCGAATAAATAATGACAGGTTGAAACTAACGAGATAACACGTTGAAACTCGAATACGGCGGGAGACTGACTGTCCGTAGGGAGCGGAAGAATGATGCAACCCCCACCCAACGTTGTGTAGGTGTGGCGGGGTAAGCTCAGTCGTGCGTAGGTCACGGATAATTGTCCGGATAATTGACGTTCCGGTTAACTGACGTCCGGATAAAAGACGTTCTACTGTATTTGCAATTGACATTGCGTTTATCAAAATCCCTAATTTGCGTATGTCATAGATTTTAGATGTATCCTTTAGATTAGTAGGATGTACAGGTGTCATTATATTGACTGTAATATTATTTTGAGTTTTATGTGTCCGGGTAGATCGGGCTTTGGTGAAACTCTTTAATGAATATCATGTGAGCGCAACAAAATAGCAATTCTTGAATTTGAAACTTTCTTTTCGTCACTTCGGTGGTCGACGGCCCTCTCGAGTCGATACAGAATAACATAGTACGAGTAGTTTTCCCCGAACAGAAGTTCAGAGTTTCAAGAACATAATTGGAACCCTCTTACCATACATGCGTATTCGCGACATAGTTATGTCTACATTATTCGTAATTTTACCTTTTGTTAAGAAACGATTTGTTCCGTCAGTTGAATCAAATAATTGGAATAACAATGCGGTAACCCCAGTAACAATGCGATTTAGATCTTTGTGTTTGTTTCAAGTATTGGTCAAATGAGGAGATCGAGAATATTCTGTAGCACGCGAGTGTCGCCCCATGAGCTAAGGGAGGCTCTGTTGGTCTATAGTGTAATGCGATGTGATTACCCCAACCAGCTCTGGGTTTGGCCGTGTCGGTCTGTCCACGGGCTCAACGGCCCACTGCCGACCACGTCTTCACTATTAAGCGCCTACCGTTTTTTACTATTATTGTTTTTTTTACAAACCGCAAATGGACATATATTACCTTTTTTATTGTTGATTTCGCTACTTTTATTAAACATACATGTTTTATTTTATGAGCGTTGGATTTAATTTTCGCCATAAACTTTTGCGATATCTCCTTGGAATAAAATGTTTAGAGAGAGGAACCGGATATAAAGGGTAGTTCTTACGGTCTCGTGGTAGTTGAGCAAAAATCCCATCTCATTGCCTCATATTATAATAGAATAGAATAGATAAAGATTAGAAAAAAACTGAAGCTGGCCGGAAGGAAGGAGCGGATGACTACCTCCCGATATCCTCCGGAAGGGAGGTAATTGCCCCTAATGCCTCCTAATGCTATGCCTGGTTGCGAGGTATCCTCTTCCACCGCGCGCTATGTACCTACCTACCTACCTAACATAGGTGTATCGGTACTTGCATAGTTATAATACTTGTATAATACACATACCGTAACACCCAAAGTGTCATATTTAGAAGCCCTAACTAACTGACCGCTACGTCCGTTCTCTGGAGATCTGACATACCTCTAGAACTCCATCCACCGTGACATGCACGCCCACTGACTTGTCTTAGAAATTCACCTACCCTTCTTTGGAAGTCTTTTTCCATTTCACCGTCTCTTGTGAACATGCTTCCCAGATAGATATATTGTAATCCGTAACACGCTCCAGTTTACACTCGTGTCACTATCCGTCAAACAAAAACACCCATTTTCATATTTTCCAGTCATTTTGGGTCGTGCAAATATTTGAACGAAAGTCAACATTAGAATACCTTCCTACCTACACACCTAGCGGTGGTTTTGCAATGATTTCGACAGTAGGGTAGGACGAGGCTAAACCTGCCAATTTCGACATATTCCATAATTGTGCGATATGTATTCCACCCACACAAAATGAACTAACATGCAATAAAAGAATAGCTATTGGCTGTACTGGCTGAAATCAAGCGGCTGCAGTTTATGGGTGCAGTGTAGAGGGAAAGATCTGTTATCAGTAGGTAGAAGGGGCTCGTTAAGGGGTAAGATTAACATGTTTGATGCATTGCCGCGCCGTATCGTATCCAACCGTTTAATTGTAGGTAAGATCCACTCATAGCCAATCTGGAGGTCCGTCTCTCACAAAATGGTCATTATATTTTATTCTGGGAAACAAAAATGACGGAAGTTGACTATTCCTCTTTAAAAACCTCGACATCAAGTCTCCATCGTTACAATACCAGTTGTGTGATTGTAGAAGAGACACGAGAGTTATGTCAGGATAGAACAGTGTGGCGGTCCATCCTCTCTATAATCAATATGAATCGAGGGGCTAAAAGTTCCACCGGAACTTCTTAACCCACGCCAAATGTAACTTTTTGTCCCATTACCTAGTAGAGTTCATATTGTCTGACGAATTATTTATGTTAAATATTGCCGTATTTTAACTAATTACACTAGTAACACAATAAAGAACATTACAAAATGCAATACAAAACACCAATATACCCGTATAGCTCACTATACCGAAACGTTCGTCGAAAAACAAAAATACTTTTCATGCTTTAAAACCAAAAAATCATTCTTATTGGCCTTGTGTCTGTCGGGCGACAGCTAGAGTTGGTTGGTCGTTTCCTTCACTTCTTCCACTTCCAACAATTTATAAATAACCAAGAAATAGCCAAAGGAACTTTTAGCCCCGCCCTACCCTACGAGGGACGTCACCCCCGCCCGTCTGGAGGGCTCTCCAAGGAGGCCGGCCCCGCCCCGGGTTGCTGGCACGGCGCTGTTTTGTTCTACAAAAGGTTAATTTAGCTTGGCGGAGATAAGTCCGCGCAGTATGTACTGCATGCACAGTCGGCTTCAGTTCACACGGCGGACGGAGGATTGTATGGAGACGGGACGGTAATCAGGTCGGGCTGCTAATTCACCAAAACCAGAGCCGAGATGGCGGAACAGCGAGCACTGTCTCGGGCCAGCGACATGTTTATTACTTCGGCAAATTCCCACGATAGGCGACCGTTAAGTTTGCTCTGTGATGGCGGGGTATTTGCCAGACCTATTGGCACGGTCCACTCGTACCGAACAATACCCACAGAGTGCAACTGTACCAAGGCTTATCGCGGACGGTAAGTATACGTATAAACGAGTATTTCATAATTTCACTATTCCCTATTAGCCAGGTGTAGACCATTAATAACAAGTAGATGGGTACTGAGGAAATGGAACTGGACCTACTCTTGGCGGTATTCGGTGTCAACTGGTGTGACATATGGCCCGATAGATATAATATGTAGGTAAGTACTCACATGTAAAGGATACCGCAGGCCGAATTGGTTTGCAAGTCAATACTCATATTGATTGGTCACGTGGGTCGAGCCGGAGAAACCAGAACAATCAAGACCTCTTCTAGGAAGCCCTAGACAGCGCCTGATGAGTAAATGCGCAGGATCGAGGAGCTTGGAATAGTATCATCGAGGAGAAATAATATCATTATTCAAGAGTTGTTCGGCCATGCGAAGTAAACAAGTAAAGCGTTTTTGTGGAACTTAAATATTTCACAGATTAAAGTCGGAGCTCGAGATGTCATCGGCAAGGGACGCGTCTCATCGACATTGATGGTCTCCCCACACACCGGCACGCGCGCCTCTTCACTTGATTGGAATTGAAATGAGCTATCCAAATAGATAAAAGTAACGGGTACTTTTTATCAGATCAAAGGAAGTCATTTCTTTTCACTATTTTTTACTTGGCCGTCAAATAATTGTGGTATTCTATTTAAAATAAGGTTTAAGATGTAACGAGTCACCACTCCAGCCAGCACATTGTGCGGCTGCAGTACCTACTCCAAAATATGTGCATGACTACACACTTCCCACGGCGAGTGTGTATCTGAACATAATATCATTCAATTAAAGAGTTAGAAAGGTGTCGCGGGCAGTGTCTCCCCGGCGGCGGTCCAGCTGCATCGCATCTCTTCACCTTCTGCCGCCCTTCATTTCAGCAGACAACGTCTCTGCCGGTACGGACTGTGCGGACACACTAACACACTATTACACAGTCAAAAGACATAACTTATTCTACTCATTTCAGAAAGGCCAATATTGAAGTTAATTGTGCGCGCAGATTATCACGGTTGATTGGATCATATTTCTTGTGATCCCTGGTGGTGAAGTTAAACAGGTTGCCCTCCCCTGGCAGCACAAGACCACGTGGCCCGCAGATGGACAGGAACCATTCCCAAATAAATCAATTAGGACGGAGAGATAAATGACTTCAACCTCGGAAATGCGGAGAATCGCGCTACGTTACGCTCCTCGGGACAACAATTTTAAAAACAAAACATTTCGTTTTATTTTACACACTCTCTCAGTAAATAAAAAAATTAATAAAAACGTATGCTTACCAGAATGACATGGTCCGAGTTGCTAAGGCAGAGTACCGTGTATCTACTCGTATCGGCCCATGTGTAGCCACCTACAGCATTAGGTACAACCACTGTCTTCTGTTGTATGATTTTTGTATTTTATATTCCAAATTATTTCGGTGTGGAAGGCAATACGACAGAGGCAGTATTAATTTGTTATTTCGAATTAACACTTTCGCAAATGCGATATTTCCTCGTGACCCTAAATTATCGTTATGAACCACATAAATTACCGTCAACTAGAACTAGGGTATACCTGTATAAGAGCTACGAGCTTGACCGTGTCCTGGACGATCGTCGAAGTATCCGTACAATGACGGAACACGGCGAGCACACAGTAGTGCAAGTGCCAGCAGATTATCTCTATTGTTAAAAGATCAAACACCTTTTGATGTTGTATTATGTAATAAAATACGATTGGATTACATTACACGTGTTCGGTGTCTAGAGGGGCGCGGGCAGAGGGGCGCGGGGCCGGCGGGGGGCACGCGGACGGGAAGGGGTTCCTGTAGCCCTCCGACACGCGGCCCTGCAACAGAGAGGAGCGCTACAGTCCTGCAGGGCAACACGAGGCTCGCGGGTAGGAGAGGGAGGGAGGGCCCACTGACCGTGGCGGGGGTGCTAGGCGGGGGCCGGGGGCGGCGCGCGGCCTCCATGCGCCCCCGGGCCGCCCTCTGCAGCTCCTCCTCGGGCCGCGTGAAGAAGGCCACGGCCCGCTGCAGGAAGCCTCCTCTCGGCTTCTCCCTCAGTATTTCCTCCAGGAACACTTCCACGAGGGCCGTAATCTGTGAAGGCAGCGTGTCGTGTCGTGAGTAGTAACCGCATAACTATTGTGTAACTACATAACTATAATATAGTACTCGCCTCCGGGTGCCTCTTGAGGTAGAGGTCGTCCTCCCCGCCCAGCTGCTGCAGGCCGCGGCGCTGGGCGGGCCCGAGGACGGCCGCCTCCCGCCCGCCCAGAGCGCTCTCCCGCCAGGCCTCCTCCTCTGCGGCCTCCTCCGTGCAGAGACACTCCGCCATTTTCCCCACGCTCATGTCGAAACAATCACCCGGTTACTAAGGCCAGAAGAGTGACAGAATTCAATTGTTTTGCGGTTACATCTAAGCGTCTCGCTACGCAAGCACCCCTTCCCGAGTTGACTATTTAAAGGCGCCTACCCGAGGCGAGGTCATTGAAGTTCCGTAAAATTAAAGGGATAGTTGTAGAAGTTTTATTTTATTTTATGGCGACTGTCATAATAGACACGACAGTCACATGTGTGTACATTGTCATTTCCATAAAATATGACAATCTCCCTAGAGCAGATAGTGATGTTTTCCCCAATAATGAATACGCATTTACGCTAGTGATGAAACGGACAGGAGGGCGGACCGCCCTATATGGAGGGCGGCAAAAATTGCTTCTGTTATACTATACACGACCAGATTGTGAGATCAGAATTGTTAGTTCTATTAAAAATAACAGTTCCGTGCGGTGAGTCCACAGGTAGAGGAAGCTATGCTCTGGGTCAGTCGGACGAATTGTTCGAAAAGTTAGCTCCCTAAGGTCCGAAAAGTCAAATTTTAAATTTAAGTATACTATTTTGGTTTCGAAATAAATATTTTTCGCTCTTTCATACGATTACCATTTCCACCAACACCAACATCATTATTGTTGACGTCACAAGGGCGGCACATTATGATTCCGCCCCGGGCGACGATGGCCCACGCTACGCCACTGCCGGCACCTATGTTAACAGCTCTCGCATTTCAGGGACAATTCTCTGGACAATATGAAATAACGCAAATATCGCCTGAACTTTGTTGGAGTGCTTAAAAAGCTCTCGCGATTCTTCTAGCAGCGGGCGTGGCCGTACACTTGATAGAGCTGAACCGTCGCCACCTTTTGGATTGTTTCGATGAAGTTGCAAATGAAAATAGCGGGGAGTGAAATAATTTAATGATTTGAAAACTACGCTTTCAGCTTAAGTTGTTATCTGAAACCGGCCGTGTCTATGAAAACAAGCGCCCCCTTTCAGAGAACATTCCATTCATTCATCACAATTTACCTTTACTTTACTTTGAATTTTGATAAACAACTCCAATTTGGCATGCATTCTATTATCGGTCAAGAATCATTCCTATCCGGTATCCGGATGTCCATTTCATCCCAGGCCCATTGTAAATTCTTGTCAAAGCACAAAAGGTTGGCCGGTTTTAGCTCCCAGAACATTACGGTTCGATGCCAAGTGGGTGTGTTCCCAATTGTAGGTGTGAAGTAAATAAAAGTCAGATAAAGGGAGTATTACACATTTATTCAACAGATAATCACAACACTCCGAGGCAGCAGAAACCTAACTTAACCTAATCTTAAACTGGTCGGAACACAAATACACATCACGGGCCGGGCACTGGTGTGACCTCCCCAACGTCCCCAACACTAGACCTTAGCGAAGGCCGATATTTGGTAACTTGAGCTATATTCCTGCGCACTATGCCCTCGAGTGAGTGGAACCGCGGCCCACGCACACCACAACTAAACTAATGAAGTAACAAGTACAAAAATAGGACACCGCACGTAATTCAATTCTTTATTCATCTCAATAATAAATATGATACAAAAACAAAACAGTCGGTCCCAAACTGTTTCCAGGAAACTGGCCCCAGTTGGCGCAGCGCCGGGCACCAAATATTAATGATGTGATGATGGAGTCTGTCTGAGGAGACGGAGACTGTGCGAGCTGGTCCCCACTCAGAGCAGGCGGGGGTGCCTCCGACGCTCCGGGGAGGACATGAAGGAGGAGTCCCCGTACACGGAGGACGCCTGAGGGAGGGGTACGGGGGAGGGGTGAGAGTGACGAGAAGGGGGAGACAGGGGGGAGCGCGACACACCGTAGGGGAGGCTCCGGATGGGGGTGGAGTCCAGCAGGGGGCCCGGAGCAGACGCTGAGGAATAGACACAATTACAGAGTCAGAGTTGCACACTTCTAGAGCACTACATAGTATGTAGTTGTGAGTTTAGCTGGCTCCGTGGCACGTACCTGGCGAGGGAGACGTCTTCTTCTGCAGCAGAGGGAAGATGTAGGATTTGTACACTGAAAGGGGCAGGCGAGGTTAGGTTAGGTTATTGCAGAAAATACAAAATCTAGTTAACTACGCGGCTGGCTTCGTGTACAGCTCGGACAGAGTACAACTTAGTCATGCGAGGTGAATGTGAGCTGCAATGTAACCAGCCGCACTATTGGCATAATTAATATATATGTTGTGGTTACCCCATACGGTGAGCAACATGGCCCCGAGGGCAGACACCACGGTGAGCAGCAGCGGCAGGTGGTCCTGCACGAGGCTCAGGAGCGGGGAGCCCCCGCCCCCCGCGCAGCTCCCCCCCTCGCCGCCCCAGGGGCCCACGGCCACGCGCAGCTCCTGGCCCGTGAGCGGGGACAGCACGCGCACCGTGCCTACCCCCACCCCCCCGGAGCGGGCGCGCACCACGTAACGGTGCACGCCTTCCCCAACTCGCTCCGGGCCCGCCACCTCCAGCCAGTCCTCCGAGGGGAGGACCTGTGCCTGGCGGAGCACCTCAGGGGCCCCGAGCAGCAAGAGGGGGGCAGCGCGGGCGGGCGCAGGGGAGAGCAGCAAAGGGGAGGAGGGGGGAGGGGACAGGCGCAGGGCGGGCAGGGTGCGCAGGGACAGCGGATTGCTGCGCAGCCCCCCCGCGTGCGCCACCAGCCGCACCTGCACCCCCGCGCTACCGTTCAGCGCCTCCACAGCCTCCTCTCGCCAGGACACCCGGCACGCGTAGCCTCCTGAATCATTAACAACATCATTAGCACAAGTGAGCGTCAGCAGAGTGAGAGTGTTGTCAGAAGAGCAGAGAGACTATGTAGGGAGTTACCTTTCTCTGTGTCTAGGATGGGTTCGGCTACGAGTTGAAGTTCTAGGTGGGCTCCAGAGAGGGGGCCCGCGGGGGCCTGCAGCTCGCAGGCGAAGGGGAAGTGTTCCAGCCGGGAGAGGCACTCCGCACTGCCGGGCAGCTGCAACACGCACCGCACACCCTCAGTCTAGACACTACACTACACTCCGACAGTCTCCACTTGCTTAGGGGAACTACAAAGGGGGAGTATACCAACCAGGTTGGTGACCTTGCTGGTCTCGTGGGCGGCGGCCAACACCACCGGCAGACGCAGCCCCTCCTCCGTTACCACGTTCTCGCTCTCCGATTCCAGGAAGTAAATCTGCGCAACGTGATACAGAAGGATCAAAACATTGTGGTGTATTTAGTATAGCACCCCGCAGAGTATAGGGAACATTTCCAACCTTGTCAGCGGGCCGGACCAGAACGGGCAGGGAGGCGTGCAGCTGCAGGCCGGGGACGTGCAGCTGCAGGTTGGCGGGGGCGGGGCGCGGGGCTCGCGCCTGGACCGCACCCCCCTCCCCGTCCACCCAGAGGGCTCCCGCGTCTGAGCTACTCCACTCGGCTCCGCGCACCCCGCTGCGGGCGCACCACACGTCGCCCACGGTGGCAGTCATCTGCACACAGGGGGTGTTACCTTACTACAGCAGATTGGAGAGTGCAGGAACCAGAGCAAGTGCCTAGGATAGTATTTTATTTTACCTTCTGAGGATATATTGCCGGCTGCATACGGAGGGCCACGTAATCGGTGAAGAGAGGGTCCTCCCCCTCTGCAGGGGCCTCCAACCGCAGCACAGTGCGGCCCGCCTCCGCCAGATGCACCTGCAGGGAGGAGTTCTGTCCGGGGGAGGGAGCGAGGCGAGCCCGGCCGGGGCGCGAGGAGAGGAGAACGAGGCCAGCGGCGGGGCCTGCGAGGTGCCGCCCGAGGGCGTCGTGGCGCGAGGCGGAGACACGCAGCGTCAGGCCCTGCGGCAGGGCCCGCAGACCCTCCCCCGCTCCCTCCCCGCCTAGCAGTTCCAGCATCACGTAGCGCACCGGGCACACCTGTCAACCACATAACTATCTTCATTAAGGTGTCTGAACTGGTAGACATTTGAAGAATTTCTATAATTTGTGAATAGTGTATAACTCATTGGTCCGGAGTAGGCTCAGTAATGTGGAGTCTCATGTCAGAGAGAGTTCAGACAGAATAAAACATGTAAAGATTGAAGGTACCTCGACAGGCAGCGTGATCCTCTGGTCCCGGCCGGAGAGGGTGAGGAGGGCCCGGCCAGGACGTCCCCGCGCAGTGAGCTCCCCTCCAGGGGACACCTCCACCAGCGCCCCACCGCTCACTGCTCCCTCGTCTTCTGATACCCTGAAATGTAACACTCTGCATCCAGTAAAATACTTCTAATGTTAAAGTTTGCAACTGCAGTACTGGCATGGTTGCGCTGCAGACCTGTATGTGACGGGGAAGTTGGTCTCCAGTCGGGTGGTGGAGTGTGGCGCCAGCAGCAGGGGGGCGGGGAGGACGGTCGTGGGGGCCAGCAGGCGCAGAGGCTCCTCCACGCGCAGCTCCAGGCTGGCGCCCCACGAGGCCGCACGGCCCGCCGCGCCGGCCCTCTCGCTCTGCAACAGACATCGTTACACTTGCCACTCACCTCGCGCACTTTCCGCTAGGAGCACAGCGCCCGAGGACTCACCGTGACGTTGAGGAGGACGGTGACTTTGCCCGCACTGACGGCGTTGAAGCGCACCGCCACCCGGTCAGTGTTGTCCAGCTCCACGCCTGAAAACACGCCATGGTTAGGTCACTGGAAGTGAGACACAATGTAAGGATGTGCAGGACACGGATGCAGGGACTGACCTGTGTCCCCGATCACATCGGAGATGGTGGCCACTCCGTCGCCCTGCACTGCCCAGGAGAAGTGCAAGGAAGGCTGCAGGGCCCCGAGCTGAGCGGGCCCGATGCCCTCCGGACTGCCGGTGACCCAGAGGGGAGCCGAGGTTCCCGCCAGGAGGGAGGAGAGGGGGGCGTGGATGGCGACCCCCTCCAGCCGGCGTACGCGCACAGAAGCGCTGGCGCGGCCCAACGCAACGCCATTGAGGTCCGCGCGAGCTTCCACCAAGACGGTGCCCGGCTCCAGGGCCTCCACCGTGCCGTCTGTTCCCACCTCTATGGATACAAAAACATTATTAACTCGGCACCATAGTCTCGGGTCTCGGATTCTGTATGAACCGCAGGCCACTCACTCGCTACTCCCGCAGGAGATGTGTCAGCCGAAAAGAAGCGTACGGTGGCAGGGGGCGGGGGTCCCCCCAGGGCAGAGAGTCCGGCAGCGCCGCCGGGCAGGAGCACAGTGGTGCGCGGGACCACACGCAAGGGCGGGTACACTGTGGCCAGCGAAGTGCCCCTCGTGGCCCCGGCAGAGAAGTCCAAGCGCACGGGGCCCTCTTCCAAACCTGCGCACACGCACTCCAGTTATATATTGGGGAAACTATTCCATCGAGGCGTATGCCCTCACACAATAATGCGACGACTCACCAACGAGGACACACTTGGCCCCGGTGGGCAGTAGCTCCAGAGAGAGGATCTTGATGCCAGGACTGGCCAGAACGGTGACCTCGGGGGCCCCGGCAGTGTCGGGAAGCAGGCAGGTGCCCCCGCGCTCCTGCAGACACACCAGCACCTCCAGCTGCTTGCCACGCTCCAGTAGCGGCGGCAGGTCGGAGGTGATGCCGGAGGCTGACACGACCACCACCTGCACACGCCGTGGATGTATTTAAATAAGTGAAAAGGCGTTAAAAGAACTAAACATTGGGTTTGGAAAAGTTTTAAAATACATGTGTGTGTGTAAAACGTAGAGCAGGACTATTTACTAAGGTTTATCATAGATGGCGCTAGTATGTGTCAACGTACCTACTCATGAAGTGTAATATTAATTAAAAAAAAGAGTAATGTTGTATTATATTTTGTTTACATCTATTATATGAACGTGTAGTTCTAACGAGTTGTACTTTTTACTTACTTTTTACTTAACACTTGTACTTGTTGTAATACCTTCACGAGTGCGAGTATTCATTTTTAACAGTGTGTTTGAAATACTGATATTGTTCCTACCTCAATGGTGGCCAGGGGGGTGTCCAGGCACTGGTCGTAGGCGGAGACGGTGGCCCGGCCCTCCTGCAGGGGCTGCACGCGGAGGGAGCGCAGCAGGGCCCCCTCCAGGGCCAGCCGCGCCAGGTCGGGGAAAGAGCTCTGCAGCCGCACGTGGCCAGAGCCGTGCAGCAGCGGCGCGTGGCCCTCCGCCCCCTCGCGCAGGTACACCACCACCTGGAACATCGTCTTCCCGGTTAGCTCGCTCCTCGGCGCGCTACACTTCCATCAGAGAGAACGGTATTGTTCCCGGTACCTTGGATGTGGAGGTGGAGAGTGGCCGCACGAAGCGAAGGGTGAGGACGGCGCGAGGGGTGTGCGGGAGGGGGGGCGTGTGGCCCGCCCCCACCCCCCTCAGCACGCTGTTCCGGTACCCCGTCACCTCCGCAATCAGCTGCGCCGACTCTGTCTCCGGAGTGCTCAGCGTCAGTTGCTGCGTAGCATAAGTCATATTGGATAAGAGAATATTGACTGCAGACAAAATATTGTTTTATTGAACGACAAGGCACACCTGCAGATGCACTGCTACCACGGGCACGGGTGCATAGGAGCCGTTCAGCCGGAAGGTCAGGGGGGGCACAGGAGCCGGCTCGGAGCCCAGCAGCAGGGAGGCGGGAGAAGACTTCCAGGAGAGACGCAGGGAGGAGGCGTTGTGGAAAGCGTTCCCGCGGGCGTCTGACACTATCACCTCCAGCTCCATAAGTCCTCCACCGCTCAGCACCGGCACCTGCGAAGAGGCGAGCAGGGGACAGGAGGAACCGGGCTCACGGCTCAGGGAGAGGCGCAGGCCGTGGGGGCTGCTGCACTGCACACTCAGCAGCGCCTCCACCAGCTCCGTCCCGCCACTGCCGCGGAAGATCTTCAGGCTCATTTCAGTCTGCCCCAGCTGCGACACAAATCCCACTCAATATATTCTTTTTAGGATAATTGACGAGTCTGATGAAGGAGTCGGAGATGGCTAGCGGAGACAATACCTTCAGGCAGGTCACGCTGTAGGCGTACAGCGGTCCTCCGAGGTAGGGCACCACCACGGGCCGCACGGCCGCCACCTCTCCCTCCAGCACGGCGGCCACCGGGCGGGGCTCCTCCGCGCCCGCCCACACCTGTGGCCCCCCTGCGCACACAATCGCATGTTCCTATCATTCACGTCCGCAATTATTTGGGCAACTAGAAACAACATCCAAAACAAGAATACCAACCGCGAAAGATGGCGTTGGCGGAGGAGCCTACGGCGAGAAGGAGCGCAAGGGCCTCAGGGGGGGGGAAGATGCGCAGCAGCGGCGCGTGGCACGCCAGGGCCACCTCCTGCGCCATGGAGCCGTAGCGCACCGTCGCACGCCCCGCGCCCGCCTCCGGACACACCAGCCGCAGGACCGCGCACGCCTCACCTGCAATGTTCCCGTAAACCTCCCGTCATCCGACACAGAAGCTATGCTGATTGTTTACCACGTATTGCGCTAGTTAGTCACCGTAAAGTTGAGTGTCCTCGGACCCATCAGGGTCGGCCAACACGAAGTGCAGGCCCTCCCCGCTGGTCACTCGGAAGGGGATGTCGGCGCAGCTGCAAGAGCAAGATGGAAGGGATGAGTCACGAGGGCCGTGCTGCCGGCCAAGTCTATCAGAAGGGAGAGCGAATGGAGAGCTGACCTGGTGTAGGGGATGTTTGCGTACGGCCCCGCCCCGTAGAGGGCCACGTGCAGGGGCAGGAGATCGCCCACGGCTGCCTCGCGCCCGCTGTGCACCACCTCCAGCCGGGCCGGCGCCACCACCTGGACACTACGGAGGGAGGTGGGTTACTGTGCCGCCCGGCATGACCTTACATTACAACACATGTGATACCACTACTGCGGGGGTCACCTGGCAGTGGCGGAGATGTGCGGGCTGGAGGGCACGGCGGCCGTGACCTCCGCGGCGCCCTCGCCCACGGCGGCCAGCGCGCCCGCGGGCCCCACGGCCACGCAGGAGGCGTTGCTGCTCCACGCGTACGTGCCGTCCCCGCCCACGGCCTTCAGCTGGAACCTGGTTGATGGAACATTTGGAACGTTAAAATGTTTCATCGAGACAATTGATAAGCCGCAAGGTGTCAGTGTGAGGGGCTGAGGGGAGCTACCTGTGGTCGCGGCTGTAGGGCAGCACCACCCGCGGGGGGATGATCTCGATCTTCTGGTAGATCCGTATGTCTTGAGTCCTGGAAATCTGCACAACCGGTAAAAGGCACGTTATACATTGCTGTGAGAATCAACCGTTACAACTGTATTCATGGAGACACACGAACCTTGGGCGAAAAGCCCTTGCCGGCCACGGAGAGCAGGGTGGCGGTGGCGGTGAGCAGGCCAGGCCGCAGCGCTGTCCCGGTCACTACGGAGCCGTTGTTGCTGCGCCACGACACAGCGAAGAGGGTCTCGTCCAGCTCCAAGCTAATGCGCGTGTTGGGGCCCACGGAGATGCTGCGACCCTCGCTGCAATCACCAGTGAGTGAGTCGTACTGTACTCCCCTCCCGTGTACTTAAGCAACTCACCCGACGGGTTGGACCAGACATGAAGCAATACACACAAACTTTGAACATGAAAGATGCCAATTTATTAAAAGATCAGTTTGTGTTGCGAGCAATGAGATCGCTCTACCCACAGGCATAACCATTGTGCAGGTTTGTTCTGCAGCGTGACAAATAAAACGATCTGTGCTACTTTTTTTACTAAGGTAATTATTAGGAACAAATAGACCTACATCACTCAGGACGTCCGAGTTATGTTCACGGCCGCCCATCAGCTGAAGGAAGTGAACTCAGAAGTAGATATTCCTCCTTCTCCCCAATGATTGGTAGCTTAGCATACCTAGCAAGAATTCCGAGCCGTGGGTAATAAACGCGCTCCCCGAGGTAAAGAAAGATATTATTAGAGAGACGACACGTCGTGCATCTTGTGTGACCCGCATGCAGCTACGAGCAATCATTGCATTTCAGTTTATACTTTGTCCTCTAGACTACGGCAGTGGGAATGAGTAGCTACCTGTCGGCCATGGAGACTGTCAGGGTGCAGCCGGCCCCGGTGTTCAGGGTGGGCGGTGAAGCCCGCAGCAGGAGGGCGGCGGCGCGGGCGACGCGCAGCAGCGCCTGCGTGCTCCCCTCCCTCAGGCCCTCCCCCTCGCCCGCGTCACGCAGCCTCACCAGCGTGCTGCCTTCCTTCAGGCCCACCGCCAGACCTGCGAGGCAGCCCGCACGTTACTCTCCGTCACTCTACCGACTACCACTCTGTCTGGAGCTGGGATACTGCCATTGCTAGTTACCCGTGGGATGCAGCTGGACAAGGGTGGGATGGTCCACGTGCAGGGAGTACTGCGGCGAGGGCTGCGCCAGGGGCAGCAGGCGGCCCCCGCGCACCTGCACCAGCTGCAGGTTGAGCGCGTCCCCGGGCTGCAGAGTCGCCTCCGAGGGCAGCAGCAGCAGGTTGGCCACCACCCGGAGGGCCACCTCCACTGCGCGCACGTGGCCGTACTCCGCCTGGCCCAGCCGCACCGTGACCTGCAACCAACACCACCAGTGACCATGTCTGTAAAGGCAGAACAATCAAGCGCAGGGCGCGGGGGCTACCTTGGCAGAGCCGGTCTTGACTCCTTCGATCAGGGCCGTGTGCCCGTGCTGGCCCTGCGCCTCCAGCTGCTGCAGGGACGCGCTGGCCTCGTAGGAGGACTGCGAGAAGGATATGATTCTGAAACAAAACACCGTTGTGTAATAGCAGCAATACTAGCAGCACTGCCACAATCACAACACCCGAGCTCTGCACCACGACTCACCTGATGACGTCGTTATCCTTGAGCGGAGACTCCAAGGTCCATTGGAAGGGGATGCCCTCCAGGGTGGTGAACTCATTGCCTGCAACAACACACCGAGCATTCAGTAGAGGGCAAGTTTCATCTGGCAGAGGTTTATAGAATAGCCCAACCCACCTTGGTCATCGTGCGCGCGAATCTCAAAGGCCTCGGGCGCTTCTTCTACGTAGAGCTCGCGAGTGGTGGTCACCAGCTCCAAGGAGGCCACCTGGTCTACGATCACGTCGCACCGCAGGACCTGGCAACACCAACTTTCAATTCTCATCTCTTTCTCAGATATTCCGACTTCAATGGACAATAAGTAATGCAAGAATAATGACAAAAGAGAAAAACACGAAGCAATGCAGTTTAGAAGTATGTATTATTGCCCTGAATCAATTTCCAATCTCCGCTAGTCCAGAATACCCAACCTGTAACCTCTCAGTCAACAGATAATATTTTGTGCATAGAAAATATGGGAGAAGCACCTGCTTGGTGCGCAGGTCCTCGGCCAGGATGACGGCCGTGGTGCGGTGGCGGGCGTGCGGGGCGCTGCTCACGCGCGCGCGCTGCGAGCACCCGGCCTGCTCCTGCCCGGGCCCCTCCAGGGCACGCACCACCGCCACGTCTTCGCGGGATGTGCTCCTGCAACCGTGGAATACTCTCTCAGTACAATCCATGTGTGGGCACAGACAGCATCATTTCATTGATGAAAGCAAAAGTGTGCAAAAGACTAATATGGAGTTGTTAAGGTTAGTTTCTCCGTTTATTGCGAAAAGTGATACTGTAATGAGAAGAGCGATATCTCCGCATGAAAGACTTATGACCGGTATGACCCATGTCCTGTTTACACACAACGACAAATCGTAACAATTCGATCGTAGCGTGTAAACGGGCCTTATGTTTCGTCTATATCTTAAGATGTTTATGCAAATGGCATATTAAAATGACTGGAAAGATTCTATGTCGTAGCTTTCGAAAAATAATTAATAGTTGAAATGGCAATATGTGGAATAATGTTACATTTTTTCGGTTGGTCCGTCAAATGTGAGGTTAAGAGGAGCTCACCATTTGTAGCAACCGCCTTCGGATACCTCCAACGTAAAGTTAACTTGCACAGAATTAAATAAGGGAATAAGAACTCTGGGCACATTCAATTTTGCCGAATGAACTATTCCAATACAAATTAATAATATTATTATAATCAAACGATCTTTAAACCGCGCCATAACTAAACAGAACAAGAGAAGCGCGGTAGAAATTTGTATTTCACTTTTATTTTTCTCTCTGATTTTGATTAAGGTTGTGAGTACTCAAATTGATATGTCGGTCTTTTATGTCTTTAATTCGAGCAACTTCTTCTTCTTAGTTTAGGTTGATATAGCCATGTTTCATGGCATACTCGGTGAGATTGCACTAGACAAATTTTACATGGCAGAAAATACGTTTACTCTCTGGAGGCATGTTTGGTCTTAGTTAAGTTTAATTTTAATTAGTGATAAGATTAAATATTTAAAAACAATAATAGTGTATAGGAAAAACAATAATAGTGTAAGTGCCAATTTTCGTGAGTGGCAACACTTTGGGGGGCGTGACCTAACCCCCACCCTGCAATTTTTTTGAATTCGCGGAGCTCTCGAGCGACGCGTTAGTCAGACACCGGCCTTCGGTGGAAGGAACATCTTACCGGCGCTGGGCGGGCGCCGAACGCCGGGAAGATAATCTGAAAAATATCGCGATATCGCCGCATGGCGCCAGTAACCATGGCGTCAGCTTATCATCATTGGGGATTGATGCTGGCCACTGCTGTCTCAGCGAAGGAGACTAGACCGCCTTTCGCTTCCACGCTCTTCCCCATCGTCCGCCTCGCACATCCCTCGTGGTGCGGATGGAGTTCGCTTGTGATCACGCACTGACTTCGGTGTGGCCGTACCCTAATCTAAGTGATATTGATGCGCGCGAAATATTTTTTTCTATTTTACTTAGGGACGCAAACTCGCGATAAAATCGCCTAGATTTATGGTTTTGATTCAAAATTTCTTACGCAAGCCGGGCTTTTGGGCTTCCACTGAAAAAATGAATTTATCGAAATTTCATTCCCGATCTCGAACAACTTCCCCACGTTTGCCATGTGATTCGCCAATGTTATTATAATATTTAATTATTACTATTCACAAATAATATTACATTTATTACTTAAGATCTAAAGAAGACTTACATGCTATTCGCTGGCCAACGAATTAAAACTAACAAGCTGGCGTGGTGGCGCAGTGGGTTGGCCAGCACGACTACTGCCGGAGGCTGATGGACCGCGGAGAGCACGGGTCTCCATAGCGACAGCGGTGACCAGCATCAGGCACCAATGGTGATAATGGCTTCATGGGCCCTGTACGAGGTTGTCAGCCGGCGCGGGCGCTGTTTTCTGGCACCATGCAGCACGTATTCCGCGATCTCCTCCTCGTCAGATTATCTCCCCGACGTTCAACCGTCCGTCGAACGCCTGGGAGATGTTACCTCGCCGGAGTCCCGGGTGTAAGAGCGCTATCTCGCTCCTCAGGCCTCTCACACTTCCAAAAAAAAAAACCGCAGGGTGGGGTTTGAGATCACGCCCTCCGAAGTGTTGCCACTCACAAAATTGTCACTATTATTGTTTTTCACTTATCTTAAATTATTAACACTAAATTAAATGTAAACTAAAATTAAACTTAACTAAGATTAAACCAGTCTCCAGAGAGAAAACGTATATTCTGCCATGTAAAAATTGTTTAGTGCAATCTCACCGAGCATGCCATAAAACATGGCTACATTGATTTAGCCATGTTTCATGGCATACTCGGTGAGATTGTACTAAACAATTTTCACATGGCAGAAAATACGTTTTTTCTCTGGAGGCTTATTTAATCTTAGTTAAGTTTAATTTTAATTAGTGATAAGACAATGAAAAACAATAGTATTGTATATAAAAACAATAATAGTGTAAGTACCAATTTTGTGAGTGGCAACACTTTCAGTGGGGGCGTGATTTCAACCCTCACCCTGCGGATTTGCATTTCCGGGCTCGGGCAGCGACCCACGCCAGCCAGACACCGGCCTTCGGTGAAAGGACATCTTACTCGGCGGGCGGGCGCCGAACGCCGGGAAGATAATCTGAAAAAGATCGCGAAAGTGAAATACCGGACTTCGGTAGAGATAATCTGAAGAAAAAGACCGCGATAGACGTGCCGCATGGTGCCGGCTGCGTCAGCTTATAATCATTGCTGGCCACTGCTGTCTCAGCGAAGGAGACCAAACCACCCTTCGCTTGCACGCTCTTCCCCATCGTCCGCCTCGCACGTCCCTCGTGGTGCGGACGCCACTAGCAGCCAATTCACCGCCACAACAGCTTCGCAGATCACCGTCCCCGTGCTGACCACGAGAGCGTTAGCGCCGTCCTCGCCGCAATTCAGTGACTCATTAGTTTTAAGTCGTTGGCCAACGAATAGCATGCAAGTCTTCTTTAGTTCATAAGCAATCTTGTTTTTTTTCTTTTGTGTTATATGTTTGTGTAATTAAAGATAATTGTACGTAGTAAATATTGGTTTCAATCTCATATCACTGTACATTCCGGAGCATATCTCAAATTACATAATTAACATTGGCGAAGCATATGGGCAACCTTGGGAGGAGTTGTTTCGAGATCGGGAATGAGATACGAATTCATTAATCATTTTTCACCCCATGACAGCAACATTCTCCTAACAAACTAGCTCCAAACAATATTGTTACGAAGAAGTTGTCGTCACGGGGTGAAACATGAAATATTACTCGTATTGTGCTTCGCTAATGTAACCTCATTATGTGATTTCTGAGATGCTCCGGGATGTATAGTGATATGAGATTGAAAATATTTACTATTTACAATTAAATTTAATCACACAAACATATAACAAAAAGAAATAAACAAGATTACTTATGAACTAAAGAGTACTTACATGCTATTCGTTGGCCAACGACTTAAAACTAATCCGTCACTGAAACACCACTAACTGATCTGATCTGCGAAGTCGACGAGCTAGCCGACACGTGGCGTTCACACCACGAGGGACGTCCGAGGTGGAAGAGCGAGGAACGAGAGGCGGTCTGGTCTCCTTCGCTGAGACAGCCGTGGCCAGCATCAGGCCCCAATGATGATAGGCTGGCGCCATGGTTACTGGCACCATCCGGCGATATCGCGAACTTTTCTTCCGATTATCTCCCCGGCGCGCGTTCAGCCGGGGACTCACTACTGACGACTGACTCGAGAGCTCTCCGGAGTTCCAATCCGCAGGGTGGGGGGGTGAGATCACGCCCCCAAAAGTTTTGCCGTTCGGCCTACCCGGCCGGCAGTACTTACTTAATTGCGATACCGGGGAAGAACGCTATTTTTTTAATCACAAAATTGTCACTACACTTCTTTAAACACTATTATTGTTTTTCCTATCCACTATTATTGTTTTTCATAGTCTTATCACTAATTAAAATTAAACTTAACTAAGATCAAACAAGCTTCCAGAGAGAAAACGTTTTTTCGGTCATGTAAAATTTGTTCAGTGCAATCTCACCTAGTATGCCATGAAACATGGCTATATCAATATCATGTTGTTAGGAATTTGCTTTCGACACGGGGTGAAACATGACGATTAGTCGTATCTCACTCCATATCTCGAAGCACTTTCTCACAACGTATTGCCCAGTGTTTATTCGCTAATGTAATCATTATTACATTAATTAAGACTGCTCCGGGATGTATAGTGATATGAGATTGAAACCAATATTTACTATTTACAATTATATTTAAACATACAATATACAAAAAGAAAGAAACAAGATCACTTATAAACTAAAGATGACTTACTTGCTAATCGTTGGAACGACTTAAAACTACTCCGTCACTGAATAACGCTACTTGATCTGCGGCGAGGACCGACGCTGACGCTGTCGTGGCCAGCATCAAGGACTGCCGGAGGCTGCATAACACAGAAGCATCACGCGGATGATGGACCGCGGAGGGCACGGGCCTTCTTCACAGCGACAGCGGTGGCCAGCATCACGCCCCAATGGTGATTAGCTGGCGCGGCTGGTTAGCACGAGGACGGTGATCTGCGAAGCCAGCGTGGTGGCGAGTCGGCCGCTAATGGCGTCCGCGCCAAGAGTGACGTGCGAGGCGGGAATGGTCTCTGGCCAGCGCGCCGCGGCCAGCGGGCGCGAAGCCGCACGTCCGCCTCCTCTGAAGTCTGATTTTCAACTGTCGAGCGCCGCTCATGCAGCCCTCTCGAGCCTGCTCCGCAGAGTGAGGGGTTAGGTCATCCCCCTTCAAGGTGTGGCCACTCATGAAAATTGGGCCCGGCAGTACCTAACTGCTATGCGATATCGGGGCAGAACGCTATTTTTTTTTCACTCGCGGAATTGTCATTATCACTATTATTGTTTTTAAATTGTCTTTCATAATCTTATCACTAATTCAAATTAAACTTAAGATCAAACAAGCCTCCAGAGAGAAAACGCCTTTTCGGTCATGTAAAAATTGTCCAGTGCAATCTCACCTATTATGCCATGAAACATGGCTATATCAATGTTTTATTCCAAAGAAATATCGATTAAAAATCATAAATATGGTTTTTTGTTTGCTCATCCCTCAAGAAGAAACATCATAGAATGAAGTCAAAGATATTTGAATAAATTTTCTATGGACTCGAATGAGTGACAATTGTGCGGTTTGTCACTCTGACAATCTGCCGAAGATGGCAGGCAGTTTCCTCTGTTTTGCTTTTATTTCAACATTATTAATATCGATAAATGGTGAGTTCTAATTGTTACGCTATGTTAATGCAGTAATAAATTCATGAATTTGGTAATTACTGTAAAGTTGTAATAAAATTATATTCACTAGATGGGCAAAGACTGCGAGATAACATGTACGAGTCACTGTACGCCGCCTCGTCCTGTTTCCGGAGGCTCAACGGCACCCACCAGATAGGTTGCACTTGTGAGTACCTCGACTAATATTGATAGCGCGGCGGTAGCATTAGCGGTGTCCCGGATGATAGCATCGGTCTCGTTGCAGCGGAGCGAGGGGGCTCCGTGGGCGTGGTGCAGTGGGTGCAGGGGGAGGCCCAGCTGGCGTGGCTGCTGGAGGAGGGCCCGGCGGCCCCGTACGCCGCCGTGCTGCCGCTGGAGCTCATGACGCCCGCCGTGCTGGACCGCCTCGCCGCGCGGCCCGAGCGCGTGGCGGGGGTCATCGTCACGCACAACACCACTGACCGGTGAGTTGCCTTGTCCGGCCGCTGCTGCCACTGTTATATGCATATCAACACCTCATATCTGGGAATGTCCAGGCCGGAGGCGTTCTCCCACGAGGAGCGTTGTCCCAACAGCGCGTCGCTGGCGCGAGGCGGCGGGGTGGCCGCGTGCCCGGCCAGGGTGGGGGTGGGGGAGGTGGCGTGGAACCCGCTCGGCTCCGGCCTCATGCGGCGGGATTTTCCCTTCCCCATCTTCTTTCTCCCGCAACACAAGGCGGACTCCATCGCGGCCTTGCAGCGCTGCTATCTCAAGTGAGTGGATTTTCTGTCTGGAGTATGTCTCTTCTTTCGTCGATGCCACACAATACAGTGAATATTGCCTTTTCAGATTCAACGCGTTTGACTTGGAGAAGCAGCTGGAACGCTCGCTATGTGCTGTGGACATGGACACCTTCATGTTTGCTGCCGTCAACAGTCAAGTCTGCCTGCGCAGGTCTGGGTTTATCTTATCGTTTGCCGTGTACGGTCGAGCATTATTCTGGCTTTTGTAGATACATTGTGCTGTGCATTTCCAGGAGCAAGATGGCGTACCGGAACATGAGCCCTACGCGCGTCTGCGACCCTCTTTCCGACCAGTCGGTGTACTTCTCTCTCTTCCCCCGAGGTCTCGCTGACAAGGATAAGAGCGTCCTTCTCGTCTCGGCCACCATGGATGCCACCTCCTTCTTCGAAGGTTCTTCAATGTGTATATCCGTTTATGACGACAATAAGAACGGAAGGCGAAGGCGTGTAGGTGGAGGAATGTAACGTGCCGTGTGTGTTGCAGGGGAGGGCCTGGGCGCCGTGTCCGCCGCCGCCGGGCTGGCCGTGCTGCTGGCCTCGGCGCAGCTGCTGCGCGCCCTCCTGCCACACTCCTCCCCCTCGCACGGTTAGTAATATTCATACATTGTAACACACACGCTCCTCAAGTTTTCTGACTTCAAATGTGGCCGCCTTTTATTAATTGATAATTAGGTCATGCTATTTTTTCCTCGGCCGTCCTCGTCTTCTTTCTCCATTCACACTGCTTGAACTTTTTAATCATCTTCTCGCATCCATTTGTTTCATATGCCCAATACGCACATATCAGGGCTTGTTAAGTCTGGTTTCTTCCAACTGAGACAGCTAAAGCACATACGGAGATGTTTACCTGTTGGTGAAGCTAGGACCCTCGTAAATTCTTTTGTAGTGTCACGGTTAGATTATTGCAACGGAATGTACGCTGGATTGCCAAATAATCAATTAAGCAGAATACAAAGTGTATTTAATGCTGCTGCCTGATTGATTATGGAGCAACAAAAATACTGTCATATCACGCCGCTCCTGAAGGACCTTCATTGGCTTAAAATCCGAGAGCGAGTAAAATATAAATTGTGTTTGACAGTGTTTAAAGCTCGACACCAGAGAGCGCCAGCGTATATATCGGACCTCTGCGTGACACCCATGCCAACGGAAAGGCAACGTTCACTCCGATCAATAGAAACAAGTGCAAACAACATAGCGATTCCAGTCAGAGCCAATAAAGCATGTTTCTATTATCGTGCTTTCAGCGTTGCGGGTCCGTTGGTGTGGAATAGCCTCCATGTTAGTATTAAGTATGAGGATAGTGACGTTAAATTTAAGAAACATCTGAAGACTGCACTGTTCGGTCAGTCATTTCCTAGTGCGCCCTTGGAGTAATTGATTTTACAAAACGGCGCACTTAAAATACAAATCATCATAATAATAAAAGTATCCATGCGATTATTTTTATTTTTACTTAGGATGCAGGAAGGATTGTAGAAGGGAAGTATTATGAACAAAATAATTATCAGGGGGATCATTAAGGGATCACTGCTCTGGTTTGGTGAGCTATTACAAAAACCACAAACACGCTGGGTGTGTTTTGAGCACTAAACAAGATAAGGTAGTACGCACTCAGGCATACTCACTTATCAACATGTTCACTCCAACTACCAAAAGTATAGAAATGGTGTTAGTGGACCCAAAAATGGTTTCCAATTTTTTATTATTATTATTTTTTTTTTTATGTACACAACAGGTCGTTTGGACCCAATTACTGTATACAATTTTTTATTTTGTAGCTATTATATTGATTCTCGTGACTTGTGATAGGTAGCCAATCTATCGCCATTTTATTGTCACATGAATTCTACTGTGTTCTATTGTCACGTGAATTCTAGTGTGACTATCACACTACCATCGCTGGGAATCGAACCCAGAACCTTCAGCATGGAAGTCGCAATCGGGTGGTGGTCTAGGGAATAGAACGCTTGGCTCCTGATCCAGGGGACATGGGTTCAAGCCTGGACACGACCAGATTCCTTCTTCATAATAATGAGCTATTTTCTGCTCACATTGAAGATTGTAAAATAAATTCTAATATGATTGATGTAAATCCTTGATATTAGTCTTTTTAAAAAAAAAAAAGCCGGAGCTCGTAACCACTCTGCCACGAAGGTCGTCAAACATATTATATTAGGTCCTTACATATGAAATAGGCGTTTTGTATGGGAGGAACATAAAGTTGATTTTTTTTTAATATAATATATTTATTTAATCAAAGTGTGGGGGTGATGACAGGCCGTCGTCGGGGTCACCACTGTGGGGGATTGTGGTGGTGGTTGAAAGACGGCGGAGGTTTCGGCGTTTATTGCGGATCACAAGTTATTACACGTAACTGTATGATATACTCGTGATGGAGCGTGGCTGGATGTCGATGGCAGCGGGGCGGAGTCCGGTGGTGAGTCGTAGAGGATGAGGGCTCGCTGGGCGGTATCGTCGAGTGGCTGGAGCGAGGAGTCGTCGGAGGTTTCTCGTACGTAGACGGCGTAGTGGAGACTCGTGTCTCTTCGAGATCGCGATACTGGCTGACGTTTAGAGTTGACTGACGTTTAGAGTGGACTCCTTCAGCTTCGTAGCTCGGCGTCGGAGGGAGTCCGATATCTCGCGTCAGTTAGAAGTCGTAAGAGTAACTGATCCTATTGGGTGCTCGGAAGTACTGCTTTTATATGCTTTGGTTTCGTCATCTGATGACTTGATCCGATGACCTGACCTAGTGACCAACTTGAAGAATTCGGGGCCCGCGAATCATCAAATTTGATAATTAGGTCTTGGGTCAGCGTTTTTGTGTTTATTCGTGTCATATATTTCTTCATGAAATATGTTTATCTGGGTTATGCATTTAACCCCGACAAAAGTATGTACCATTGCTATCTATGCACTTTTTCCATCTCATAGGTAGTTCGTCGATCCCTTTACTAAAAAAAACATTCGGACGGGAATCAATAAAATCTTTGAAGTCCGTTTGGACTGCCCCATCTGAGTTCAATTTTTTCCCTTGCAAGAAGTTATCCAAATTTCGAAAAAAATAGTAATCTGTTGGGGCAAGGTCCGGAGAGTACGGTGGATGTCTTAGACATTCCAATTGAAGCTCTTCTAATTTGGTAGCCGTCTGTTGTGCAGTGTGTGGTCTAGCGTTATCATGAAGCAGCAGTGGCCTAGAGCGATTAACCAGCCTCGGTTGTTTAGCAGCTAGCTTTTCCATCATGGTTTGCAGTTGCTGACAATAGACATCTGCCGTAATCGTCTGGCCAGATTTAAGAAAGCTGTAGTGAACGACACCAGCACTAGTCCACCAAACGCTCACAAGTAACTTTTTTGGAGTCAATTTTCGCTTGGGGCATGGTTTGGCTGGTTCGGCAGGGTTCAGCCATTGCGATGAGCGCTTCCGATTATCATACAGGATCCATCACTTTTCATAATGATTCGATTCAAAATCCCTTCATTATTGTGCCGGTTGAGTAATGCAACGCAGCAGTCAACGCGCGTTTGTTGATTTGCTTCACTCAATTCGTGAGGTACCCACCTTTCAAGCTTTTTCACCTTCCCAATTTGCTTCAAGTGGATTAAAACAGTTTTATCACTAACACCGCAGCCTGCAGCTAACTCGGACGTGGTTTGCGATGGATCCGCTTCCACAATAGCCTTCAATTCTTCATTATCAACTTTGGTCTCCGGCCGTCCACGGGGCTTATTTTGCAGGTCGAAATTTCCAGAACGAAAACGTTGGAGCCAAAAACGCACTGTGTTTTCTTTTGCGGCACCGTCGCCATACACATCATTAATCCTTCGAGCCGTTTCTGCAGCAATGGAGCCACGGTGGAACTCGTACTCGTAAATAACGCGATATTTCAAGTTTTCCATTTTTTAAACTGAGTGACGCAAAGAAAAAAAACAATTGAGGAAAAAACAAATGAATTATAATTTTCGAAACACAAATACTTGAGTAAATAGCTGTATAAATTTGAATTTGGAATTCCTAAGCAAAGAGAAGATATTTGAGATCAAAGTTGCCAGTACGGCAAAACGCCAATTTCATATGTAAGGACCTAATATTTAAAATACTAAACACTAGAAATTGTCACTCGGATCCTGAGTTAGCTGGTTATCTGAGTAATTAAACAAGTGAGTTTTGTATGCATTGTAGACAACAATGTGCTCTTCTTCGGACTGAATGGCGAGGCGTACGACATGATCGGGTCACAGCGTCTGGCGTGGGACCTCTCTCGCGGCCTCTTTCCCCCCGCAGCTGCTGGCCCCCTGCTGGCGCCCTCGGCCCTCTCTGCCCACCTCCACCTCGGCCAGATGGGCACCGCCGGCACGCTCACCGCCTTCACCCCGGACTACCCGCAGCCGGCCAGCAATGCCAAGGTTCTCTATTGTCTTATCTTAGCATCTCGGCTGGTAGTGTAATATAATACATTAGGAAACTGTAAATAATAATTGTAGGTGGACGAGCTGGTGTCCTGGCTGAAGGATAAGGGTGAAGTGGTGCAGTTGTCTCGCGGGCGCGTGCCGCCCTCCCCGCTGCACTCCTTCCTGCGGGTGCTCAACTCCTCCGCCCCGCCTGCCCTGCACCTGGGGGCCCACGGACCTCGTCCTGCCCTGGCCCTGGAGCCGCACCACCAGTCTCTGCTGGACGACGCTCGCAACCTGAACTACACCTACCTAAACCTCACCCGAGGAGCCGATCCTTTTCCCATGCCCTCCAACACCTCTGTGCCCGCCGGTAGTGTGCAGCAACGATTGGCGGACATAGCCACCGCCCTGGGGGCAGCCCTGTTTCGACACGTGACGGGGAAAAGTTACCCCGGTTCTCTGGCAGCCAGCCCCCTGGTGATTGACGAGTTGCTGTACTGCTTCTTAGAGTCCTCCTGGTGCCCTGCTCTGGTGGCCGCGGGGGCGGCGAGTCCCGGCCGGCCCGCGCGGCCCACCCCCGTGGCCCCCCCCTACGTGGGCGTGGGAGAGTGGCCGGGCCCGCACGCCCAGCGCCTGCGTCTTCTGGCGCTGCTTCTGGCCGGGGGGCCTTCCAACCTCACGGAGACGGCCTGTCGAGACGAGGGCGGCGCCTGGATGCCGGGCTGGTCCGGCCAGGCGGGGTGTCGCTGGGCCGCCTTGAACTTTTCGCTGGCCCTGAGTCCGGCGTTCGAGATCCCCGACTACGATATGGCCTCTGGCGAGTTCTCCTCGTGGACTGAGTCGGTGTGGTCGCTGATGTCCCTGCGGCTGCTGGTGGTGCCGGCGGCGCGGCGGGAGCGGCTGGCGGTGGGGCTGGGCTGCGGCTCCTCGCTGCTGGCGCTGCTGCTGGTGCTGGCGGCGCAGCGCCACGTCACCTCCCTCCTGCGCCGCGCTCAGGCCTCCCCGGAAACTGACTCGTTAGTTCTTCCTTTCATTGAACCCAAGTGTACTCTCGCTGCATTACATATTCTAATTTCTAGTTTTAAATGAATTATTGTAATTTGTTTCAGATCAAACGTGGACTGCTAATCTCTACTGAAAGAGTTTTAATTCTTGCCCAGTATAGAGTGAACACACGGAGACCGCCATGAGATCTGCCCGCCTGGAGTGACCGACGCTGTCTGTGTCTCTGTAGAGAGTTGTGTCTAGTATTCCTGCAACCTAATTTTTATTTGATGCATCAGCACAGTGAGAGGGAGTGACGGCAGTATTAGCGTATGAAATGACAGCCGAGTTGTACGACCAAACAAAACATTTTCCGAACCTTAACTCTTTGTTTGTCGTTACTTTTGGGATTACTATGTCGGAAAAGCTCCAATTTTAGAAAAACTTATTCAAAAGTAAAATTTATTATTTAATTTATAAACAGTCTGTACCATTATTAAAATAAACATTTTAATTTATCGAAATAAAAAACAAATCTTTTTTTATATCATATCAGATTGTTTGAGAAGACTCTCTTCTCCAGATATAATTTAATATATTATTTATTTATATAATAATATAATATAATGTGTAAAAATATATCGTTTATAATATTGGGTGTTTCGGAAAGTTCTGTCCGTTTTTTGTATGAAAATCGCATTTATTTGAAAGGTAAAATAAAAAACACATCAATCAAAATATTGTCTATCGTTAGCCACTACTTTTCCCATCTTTCTGGCAACAGATGAATCCATCGGCGAAATAACGCCTCTTCTTTTGAGGTAATCCAGGCATCGACCCAATTCTTGACATCTGTACACGAATGGAAGTGCTGCTCTTCTAAGGCATGCATCATGGATCTGAACAAGTGGTAGTCCGATGGTGCCACGTCTGGTGAATAAGGCGGGTGCGGTATAATTTCCCAACCCTCATTTTGTACATAGTTTTGACCGCGAATGCGATGTGAGGTCGAGGGTTGTCGTGTTGAAAAATCAGCTTGCTGTGCCTGTTGCCCCATTCCGGTCGTTTTTCAGCCAGTGCCTGCTTTAACCGCATGAGTTGTTGTCGGTAGAAATTTCCCCCGAGACCGTTTCATCCAGTTTGAGGAGTTCATTTTTCGGTCTTCCAGGGCGATCTTTGTCGTCAACGCTAAAATCACCAGCTTTGAAGCGCTTATACCATTCTCTGCATGATTAATCCGATGGGGCATGATCGCCATAAGCTTCCACAAGCATTTTATGCGCCTCGGCTGCACTCTTCTACCAATTAAAACAAAACAGCGGAACTTACCGCTGCATGCTTCTTATTTACCACGAATGTCGACATTTTAAGGAGCGATAAAACAAATGTGAGAATAAGGAACATTTCCGAACTGAACTCAATTGACAGATGCTCATTATCATTTATTTTTCGATCAATTTCACATGGAATTATGGGATATAGGTAATACAACAAGTATGGGAGTATAATAATATTTGTTAAATGCAGTTTTTTTAACGCTGGAGGTAGAAAACATTCCCCGCTATCTGCCAGAATCTGCCTAAAGTGAGAAAAGGTGATCATGGGGTGTATTTCGCAATTGTTCGTAATGTTCTTGTTGTATTATTTTTATAATATTTACCGACCTGATAATAGAGGTAATCGTTTTTCATTATAATTTATTCATAAAATGAATTGATTTTTCATTGATTCCAATATTTACAGTTTAACATTTTAATAATCTTTTTTGTGTTTTGTTTTCTTAAAAACAAACATTTTCGTTGATAACTTTAGTATTGGGTTTTTCGGAAAGCAATTTTGTTTTCCAAACAGAGGACTTTATTTTATTTTTCACAGCCAACTTCACACTTAAGCCGGCATAACCATTATATATTTTGATAGCAAGGCTTGCTTGTGAAAAAGTTCGATTGATTGTAGGCAGTAGTTTTTGGTTGTTACCCATAGTGTCATTTTTGGCATATTTTACTTTATTATTATCGCAAAGGTAAAAATGTCCCATCCACTTAAACAGAAAAGGCCAGAATTGATAAATAGAAAAGGTGCAGTGTTCCACCGAGATAATGCGAGACCTCATACAAGTTAGGATACGAGTATACTGCCACACCCACCATATTCTCCGGATCTGTCACCTTTTGATTTTGATTTGTTCCGGTCTCTACAAAAAAATTAGACAGTAAAACCTTTACTTCAAACGAGGAGGTCAAAAGTCACATGGATTTTTACTTTTACTCGATATGAAATAATCAAAAATTGTAAATAGCCTCTTAATTCTAAATACAGTCGAACTCGGTAACTACGATCCGGGAATAGCGTTGTTACGATTGTCTCCATACTCGCCTACATTTATTCACTTTCATAACGAGCTACTTCTCTCTGACCGCTCCAGATACTTCATGTCTTCAGTTCTCAGTCGCGACTCCAGGGAACATGTTTCTTGAATAATGATGTAAAACTCATATTAAATAATTAATATAAATTAAAACGTTTGTTTATCAAATGATTATGCCATAGCAAGGCGATACATGTCATTCTCAGACAATTTAATGACATTTTCATTTTTTATAAAACTGCTTTACCTACTGGGGCAACAACAAGTCTATATTGGCTTGAACCAATTTCGTTGAGTGTGATGGTTTAATTGCACACATTGCGCGGTCTATCAAAAGATGGTGCTCGCGATGGGATCGGTTTCAATGACGGCGGCCAATGTCGGTAGACCTCGTGAGTCATGACATCACTGGAGAAACACAGGAAGGAATCTAGAGCGGAAGAAAGTATAATATTATGAACAAAGTAATGAGAGAATCACTGTGATGGTTTGGACATATGGAATGCATGGATGAAGAAATAATGGTTAAGAACGTATATTTTAACAGTGTGAATGGAGTTCGAAATCGAGGAAAATATGGCATGATCAAATTAATCAAATTTTAAAGGTTGCCCATGTTAGAAGTCGAAAGAATCGACGTGCGCGTATGTACCATATGTATCGCTGTATGAATGTGGAGGAAACTAGAGAAGAAACGATGTCATGGTTTGTTGTTAATATTATATTAATCTAATAGCTAAAGTTGGACAGTTTTCTGTTTACTACCTGTATATAGGCACCTATTTATTATCACCCGAGGACGGAGGAGGTAAAAATATTTAATAAGGAGTGTCAACAATTTAGGTGCGGAAATTACAAAAAGACATTTTATGCAGTCCTGCGAAATATCTCGAAGAATGGAAGACGATTTGTCTCCCTCTAAGGACTAAGGTCCTCAGAGCAGCCAAGACTGAAACCTAAATATCGTATGCCGATGAGGTATTAAAATGTCATGTCGCCGCAATGGTTACGGCTGCGACTTCCCCGGATCTAGTGCAATGATACTCGACCTTTTTTGTCTTCGGGCCACATACATACAGCCACATACAAAGCTACACTATACTGGTATGAAGAGAAAAATTAAAAACTAAAACAGAATAATAATAGTACCTACATATCACTTGTAACTCAAAAGTAACATGTATCGAGGCGTTTATTTCAAAATTAGTGTGATTTTTGACATTGAGATAATTTTTCAACAATTTTAAACAAATCGTGTTTATAATTGGTGCATGCTACCCTCAATACGCCATCAAGGTGAGAATCAGCAAGTCGATTCCTGTATACGTTTTTTGCATATTTCATTTTGGAATATGATGATTCACAAAGATATGTTGATGCAAACAACGTGAGGAGCAGGAAAGCACATTTTTTACAGTCTTGTATTTTTAAGGAACTAATTTCCAAAAATGGATGTACTTCTTTCCCTCTCTTTTTTATTCAAAAATAGCTTTCAGATTAGTATTGTTCATGTATCAAGATATACGAAGTATAGAATGCCAGATTTTTTAAATCATGTCCCTGATAATAAACGTGTTTAGGGCCGCATGTTGAGTATGGTTGGGCTAGTGGGAAGAATGGCGTGTTTTTAAATTCATAGTCGGTTAAACATATATTTTTTTAATTAGATGTATTTTTTAAAGTATTTCCGAAGAAATAATAAAATATTTAAAGTTTTAAATTCGATCTTATTTTGTTATACCTAGCGGCGGAAAACGTACGCTCGGGTTCAACACTATAAATGCTTCTAAATGTCACGATGTGTGAATGTAGAAGGGGGGCGAGAGTTATGTCAGGATAGAACAATGTGGCGATCCATCCAATCTGCGTACCCCTGCGACTGTTAGTTAGTTTCTAAGTGCTTTCCTCTCTTGCCTCCACATTCAAAAAGCGTCATCTCACGTTTCAATATCAGGTCAAGTGGATTTGCTCGGGGGAGTCGGGCGGGCATATGCGAAGACTCGGCACCCAATTCATTGCGGAGACTGCGCTCTATTTCATCTTCCAATGTAGGCAAGGGCTCGTGACTTCTTGGCAAATGCGATAAAGACAGTTGTCGTTTTCATTGTCGTCGTCATCACCTCGCTGGGATTCAAATCCTGCGCATGCGCCGATAGTATTCCCTGGTGTGGCTTGTCTTTCGCAATTTCTCCAATTCGATGGCCTGTTTTGGTGTTATCGACACCGTCACCGTCATTGTGGTGTCGATGACATCCGGAGTTCGGTTGGGGCTGCGCGGTTACAATGTGGGGGACGACCGTGCCAGACACCGTGGTTGACTTCATTTGTTTTCAACGAGTTGCATGTACCTACCATAGGTGTACCGAATGATATCCGTTCCATTTATTATTACTCTCGTTTAATAACGATCCCATACGAGAAATATAGAATAAGAAAGACTGTTGTAGACGTAGGTATGTAGGGTATACATACATACATACATACATCTCGGTACCCGGTGGAGTTATCTCTTCACACTTGAGGTACTTCGTGCTAATGGTGTGTGGCAGTGACCTCGCATTTATTCCTAAACTTATTTTTATACTGATTACTAAAATTACTCCGCCACGTACAGCGTACTTAGGTACAGGCTGTTTTATAAATATTGATATATGATGTAACTAACTAACCGTCACGGGGTAGGCAGAGAGGATGGACCGCCATACCGTTCTGTTCTGATATACCTCTCTAGCTTCCTCCACATTCGTACATCGTAACATGCATAACACGCACGCCCGTCGATTGATATTTATATTATGAATTCCTTATTAAGCATTTGATAATGCCCTAGCAAAGGCATGTCCCTCCCATATGTTATTATAAATCTTCTAAAAAACGAAGAGGTGGCGGGTCTTAGCTGTAGACATTATTCTGGGATATTGCTTAGGTTTTATCTTATTAATTGCGTAAAATCTTGACGTTTCGAGACAATACGGAGAGAACCTACAGTGACTGTTGAAAGTTGGACTAATTGTGGCTTTTGTATTTTTGGTAGTTTCTAATTATATATTTCTTCTCATGCTCGATTTGTTTGTGTTCAACATCTTTTGATGCTGAGTTAGTTTACAACCAAAATGTACTCCGACGGCTGCCCGGCTGGTGGCCGAGACCCCCCGATAACCTCCCAACATTGCGCGCGGCGGTTTCCTTGTTGTGTTTACCTAATTCATGGGACGGACAGTGTTTCTACCGAACATATTATAGGTATTTCGTAATTATGGATGAGTCCTTACAATCTGCCGCCATTAATAATAATGTGTTTTAATTGTAATTCAATCCAAAGTGTGTGATATATAAAATATATTACCTATACCGAGCAATCGTTATTATAGTTATAGATGTCATTGAAAGAGAGACTACGCAGTACCTATTACAATGATAGCAATGTTAGGTAAGAATAATTGTACCGCGGGCGGGATGGGCAGTCAGTCTTCAGTCTTGTTCCAGCCTCCGCCGAGATGACTCTCCTCCTCGGTTCTGTCGCAGGTAGGGGACGTGTTTAACATTTCGTACAATACATACTTTTATACCTACCTACCTACCTATAGCGCACAAGGCCGAGTCTAGGACGCACTGCCGATATTCCTGAACCATTCCTCAGTTTCCGATATTTATATCGTATCACATATAGTAGGTACATCGTTTCCAATACCGGCCACGGTGGACCGCACCAAGTGGTGCCCGCAGGGATCTTATGGGGAGAAACCATCCCCGTCACCGGCAAATAATCTTTAACTAAACGCACATTGTAGAACACATAAGCATTCCGCACTCAAACTTGCGCTGTACCTACTAGCCATTTAATTAAATATTATAATTAGCCAAACCTTTCGGGCGCCTTTTCAGTTCGGGACCCACTACGGCGGCCTTGTCTATAGTGTATGGCTATTATAATTGTATTTTAAGGTACTTACTGTTGCGCGTCAGTCATTCTATAAAACTGGTCCCGAGATAAGCAAAACATATCTGAACAAAACACAGGTGCTCGGTGTACTGAATTGTTTTTATTTTAGTCGCGACCAATTTTGTCTTTTTATTATAGACATAAATTCCCTAATTACATGGATATTTCATAAAATTGTCCCACCCATTAAAACATTCATTTTGTTGTGTATTTATTTTATGTAAAAATGTTGGATTTGCGTTTTGTTTCGTTTTAATTAATAAATGTATAAGTAGAATTTTTTTTAATATATTAGGTTTTCGGAAAGTTCGGTCCGTTTTACAACAGAGGGCTCGGACTGTTTCAAGCCTTCAAATCTAGCGGCCATTTTTTTAGTAAAAGGCGGGCCACACTATGGTAAACAAGCTCTCCACAAGGGTGACCTTCATGGGAGCTGTGGAGCCCGCGGTTGGTTTATCGTCCACACTTGGTTTAAAACAAACTCTAAACAGTAGACACTATTTTCGTATACGTCCGCACTCCACCGATGCACGGTGTTTCAGGGTGCGATATTACGAGCTACTTTTGGTAAAAACCCAATGACATGGAAATGGCTAATTATAAGTGTTTAGGGAAGAGTATTAGTCATCCAGTTCACACAATAAATTTGAGGCCGATTTGTTGAAATTTCAACCCCTAAATTACCTACCTAATTGCATGCAACAACAAAACCGGTTCAGTCGTATTGTTTCGCCGCTAACCGATTGATATATACCTATGAATTTAATATTCAAAATTAAAAAAATACTTCTATTTCTATCTTTATACTCAAGGTCGAGCTGCAAAGGGCCTTTTACGGTCTCATATTAAAAAAAAACTTACGAAATACGCTATTCAAATACCTACTTTATGTAAAGACAGAGAGATAGACAGATATATGTGTTTCTATCGTAGAAGTCAACAGACATATACATTTTATAAGAATAAAATTTTCAAAATAATAATTTTACAGAATAATGAAAAGTAGCTCGTAATATTAAAATTTGAAACACCGTGCGACGCCGCTACGCAACTGATCTTGACTGGTGGAATCAAACCGCTAAACATGTGGAATGCGTGTTTGTCGTGTTTATCCACACGCATTCAGTATACAAATTTTGGTTTCAAACCAGTGTCTACACAGATTTAAACCGCCGGTGGAAAGCTTGTTTATCACAGTGTGGCCCGCCTTTAAGCCTGAACATCTGTCAATTGAGTTCAGTTCGGAAATGTTCGTTATTCTCACAACATTTGTTTTATCGCTCCTTAAAATGTCGACTTTCGTGGTAAATAAGAAGCATGCAGCGGGAAGTTCTGCTGTTCTGTTTTAATTGGTAGAAGAGTGCAGTGGTGATTTTAGCGTTGACGACAAAGATCGCCCTGGAAGACCGAAAAATGAACTACTCAAACCGGATGAAACGGTCTCGGGTGAATTCTACCGACAACAACTAATGCGATTAAAGCAGGCACTGGCTGAAAAACGACCGGAATGGGACAACAGGCACAGCAAGCTGACTCTTCAACACGACAACGCTCCACCTCACATCGCAATCGCGGTCAAAAACTACATACAAAATGTGGGGTGGGAGATTATACGGCACCCGCTTTATTCACCAGACGTGGCACCATCGGACTACCACTTGTACAGATCCCTGACGCATGTCTTAGAAGAGCAGCACTTCCATTCATGTGCAGATGTCAAGAATATGGTCGATGCCTGGATTACCTCAAAAGAAGAGGCGTTTTTCGCCGATGGATTCATCTATTGCCATAAAGATGGGAAAATTAGTCGCTAACGATGGAACAAAATTGATTGATGTGTTTTTATTATTTTACCATTCAAGTAAATGGGATTTTCATACAAAAAGCGGACCGAACTCTCCGAAACACTCAATATTTTATTAATTTTTTTTTCTACAGTAAACCCTATCAACGTGAGTAGCTCTGTGTCAGCTTTAAAAACAAACTTACAGTTGAATTTCTGAAAAAAAAAAAAAAAAAAAACAATATTAGGAAGGCATGGAGGGGGTCCAAGGTATATAGAATAATATGGTAAGATATTGCGCACGTAGCATGCTATCCCTTTCTAATAATTTGCTGTCAAGTGACGTCATGTGGTGAACTCGAAATCGAAACGAAACTATAAACAAACCTGAAAATAAAGTAAAGTGAGAATAATAATAATATTCTCACTTTCTTTCTTTCTCTTAATCTTTTTTATCGATGTAAAATGTTTTTCAAAATAAGAACAATGAACTTAAAGCTCATTGAAGATGCTAACTCTAAAAAAAGAAAAATAAAAAAAACAATAACTTAAATAAAGAAAACGATTTGTCATAATTTATTTAATACAATTACAAAAACTTCTTTTAATTAGACGTAATAAATAAACAAAGAAAAATTCCATACCCAATGTATAAATATATACTCAACTCATACTACACAACCTAATGCTTGGGTCTCCACGTGACGTAGCTGCGCAGTAGATGTCAAAAATAAAACGCGGAATATCTTACCATATTTATTCTATATACCTTGGAGGGGGTCTACATGAAACAGAAAAAAATCGGCGAGGGGTTTACGGGACTAAAAAGTTTGGGAACCTATGCTCGCACTAAGGGTGGGCAAAATGAATCATCTCAGGGTTCTGAGGATGTGGAGAATTCTTCGAACGGATCGCTCAGCAATGTGAGCCGACTCTTTTTCATAACTGACGATTCATTATTTTTGGGTCGTTGTCGTCGTTGTATGTGTTTTCATAAAAATGAGTTTCGAGGAATCGTGGCATATTTTTATTTGGAAGGAATTCGTTGGCGACTTTTTTAGCTCATTGGGGAAAATCGGACATTCGATTTTCCCAAACGGGCTAAAAAAAAGGGCGCCAACGATTTTCCCCATTCTGGGTATTTTTCGGGGATATTTTTCGTCGTCGACCTTTTTTTTGCTCATTTGAAAAAATCACAGTCCGATTTTCACGAATGTCTCCCGCACCCCCAAAAATACCTCCCCGTACCCCCAGGGGTGCGGGCACCCCAGTTAAGAACCACTGCTCTAGAGGCTCCGTGTTCCTTTTCTTCTGTGAACAGTGCTCGAGTCGTTGCAACTTGCAAGTACCTAACACATTCTACTGCACAGCTGATGTTTGGTTTCTTTCAGTCAGTTAGTACCGCTGGGTCTGGATACGTCCGGTCGCCAGTCACCAGTCACGCCAGTTGAGTCGCTTGTTGTCTCCGAATCCAATTTAATTTAAATTTAAAGTTTTTGCCCGAGTTTGTATTTCGGATAGCAAATGTTTTTAATTCGTTGTATGTTACGCTTGAGAGAATCCGTAATCGGAGTCAAACGTTTCGGGTGCGAGATTTACAATTAGTATAGAAAATGAGCAAATAACATTAAACAACGCTTCACTGATCACTTCGGAGATACGAGTATGGCCTGCTTATCGGAGTGATTGGCGATCTATTTATAGTGCCGGATTAGCGCCCGGCCACCGCTGCTATCTACTGTATGTAGGCTCTGCGTACATTCCATTACCGGCAAGAATAAGAGTTTCATATCGCCCTTACACGTGTGTAGAAACCTGGTGCCTGCAGATTACATTATATTGATGTTATTTCATTAATATCACGATATACGTATCCCCGTCATACGAAGCATTGTCTAGAGTCTAGAGGACCATTATAGTCCCATTAGATTAGGTAGGCATCTACCCACGCCATTCTTTGTCAGTGTTATCGTCATGCCGCGCCGTGTATAACGCGTAGGTGAAGTGTTTGTTATGGGATATAATGTGTCTGTCCGCGTAACGCGCCATCCTCATGAAACAATAGCCGACAGAAAAAGTCTGAAATGTAACTATTATAATGGCACTCGACTGCACAGTGTAGGTCCATTCTATAAGACACAGCGATGGACGTTTGGCCGTGTTAATAATATTATAATTATTGAGGCTCAAATATTATCTAATTTCTTATTTATTCAAAACGGGTGGTGGTCTAGGCGATAGAACGCTTGGCTCCTGATCCGGTGACGTAATTACTCACATTGAAGATTGTAAAATAAATTGATTGAAATCCTTGGTGACGTATACCTACTCGTATATTTCGGATTTGGCCTTTATAACAGTCCTCCTCCAGTCTCCAGTGGCATTATCTCTACACGATCAGTAGTTCTATGTATTAAGTTCATATTGCAGCTTGCTATCCTCCTCTCCTCTGTAATACTTCACAGCTGCGAGTGACTACCGGTCTTATGGTGGTTCTGTACATCCGTCTCCAGGACGGACGGAATGAATACAAGCAATACATTGATTTTATTATCCAATGAGAATAATCTATAATATAATAACATTATTTTTAAGTTTCAATCCTAGAGATTGGTTTGCAGAAAAGTCTATTAACATCTTTTGCATCAGCACTTGGGATGGCACCTAGGCCTTTTTAATGCGGTAGTTTCCCGTTGCTTTCTACATGTTGGTATACAACTGGCTATTTGAACCCAATTACTGTACAGGACACGTGACAGACATGACTGTGTGACAATCACGCTGCCATCGCCGGGAATTATACAATATACGAGTTATCTACGTTAATTTGCGTGAAAAATGAAAATGATTTATTAATTGACTAGTATTACGTACCTACCTATAATATAATGTTGTGAAATAATAAAAACTTTAGCTTATCAATTGACAGAGAATGATTTATTGAGATTGTCACAAGTTCCGATTGCGTCAACAGTACCACACTCCAATGGTGATGGGAAATGTAAAAAACACAGTGAAGATATTTTTGGAGATAAGTCTAAGTCCAAGACTTACTGAAATGTTGGTGGTCACCATTTGCACCGTACCTATTAACAGAGTTTTTCGAGAGCGAGCAGGTTTTCGTCCATTTCTTGTTGTTCTATTTTTTGGCAATTCGTGGATGCCACGCCAATAAAAACTGTTTCTTTTTTTAGACAAACCGATCATCGATCCAGTTTCGTACATTTTCGTCAGAAATGAAAAGCTGCTCAGCAAGTGAAGCGAATTCACGTTGAGTTGCCTCTTTTGATATTCTGTCGGTAGTGTTCAGCATTAGCGGTTTCGTCAGATTTTAGCAGCTCATATTAGATAACGCCGGTGGGAAGAGCAATTAGTCTGCTGAACGCGGTCTCCTCGGAGATCATGTTAGTGAAAATACGTTCAGGGGGCAAATACTCTTGACTTTGGAAAGTATTTTGTCTTCCTAATGTCGAACCATCACTAATGCGTTCCTGTTATTATGTTGTATTTTTATATAATAATATTTTACCTGTACTCAAATGATGCCTTAAACATTTATGCTGTTTGTAATGTCCTTTGAGTAAATAAACTGATTTGATTTGATAACACCATTGTGATCCCACTAAACACAGAGCATTGTCTTCGTCCATAGCGATTTGGCCTTGCACTCGATGGTTTGTTTGGAGTTAGGATTCTCTAAATATATCCATTTTTCATCCCCAGTCACAATTCGAATGAAAAATATTTATAAACAAAAGATTTTCATAAGTTTCAAAATAATACATTTTTATTTTCGGGTATTAATTATTATTATTAGTAATGAAACAAAATAAATCTGATGCCATGTAAAATGCAATATACATATTTATATTTATTAACAAAAGATTATCATAAGTTTCAAAATAATAATTTTATATCATCGGGTGTGTAAAACGTAGAGCAGGACTATTTACTAAGGTTTATCATAGATGGCGCTAGTATGTGTCACAACGTACCTACTCATGAAGTAATGTTGCATTATATTTTTGTTTACATCTATTATATGAACGTGTAACTATTAACGTGCAGTTTTTATCGAGTTGTCATAACGTGTAGTTCTAACGAGTTGTACTTATTGCTTACTTTGTACTTATTACTTTTTACTTAACACTTATATATTTGTTCACCCCAATAAACGAGTACCTTCACGAGTGTGAGTATTCATTTTTAACATCGGGTATTAACTATTATTATTAGTAATGAAATAAAATAAATCCGACGCCACGTAAAATGCAATATGCATATTTATATTTATTAACAAAAGATTATCATAAGTTAGTTAGTTACAAAATAATAATTTTATATCTTCGGGTATTAATTATTATTTTATTGTAATACAGTACAAGTGAACATAACAATTGCATTTTTTTAAATAAAATTTTCTGAAATACTACAAGAGAAGTTGTAAATTGTATTAAGTGCCGAGTCGGAACATACTTAGCGTCATAAAATTAATCCGACCCCTGAGCCAGCGGTGACGGTCTTTTATGTAAGCAGCCCGTTAAGAGTTTACCTAACTATAGGAGGAAACCATTATCGAATACATAGATTGTTGAATAATTTTTTAATTATTATTTAAAATAATTCAATTTTATTAGTATCCTGGGAGTGAAAGTGTCGAGAGCAAGAGAGGGGAGAATGGGCGAAGCATGCGCGTCCCAGGCAGTAACGAGGTAATCTAAGAACGGATAGACAATAGACGCTATTTTTATTTTATTTTTTTATGATTGGAAAAAATGCTATCGGCTTAGTTGTAATAATTATCAAAATTAAGTTCATTTTCTTGGAAAAGCGACTAAGGGTACTAATTATAATAATGATACTTTTTTTTCCTTTATTGTTTAATATATTTTTGTATTATGTATTTAAGCTGTACAGAGCTGACTCAGTCAATATGGCATTAATCAATAATAAAAATACTTCTTTAAACGAGTATTTTTCGAATCACCGAGTATACGAGATGCCAAAGAATGCCAAATACGTGCGGTTCCCTCCATGTCTCGGAACTAGGCATGTGCGATCCGCTCAGGAGTCGACTCAAAGATTCGAATCTCTTTGGTGAGCGGGTGACCGATGATCCATAAAAAAAAGCGGCAGCTCAATGATCCGCAAAAGAGTCGGCTCAGGAGTCGTTTAGATTAAACGGCTCGCGGCTCCCGGATCACGGAGTCGTTTAAAGATTAAACAGCTCGCGGCTCCCGATTCATTTAATGATTCGATTCAGTTGATTCGCCGATTCATTTGATGATTCGTTTGATTCGCGGCTCGCGAATCGAACGAAACGAATAGCGAGTCGTGAAAAAGAGCGACTCACTTTGCTGAGCGATCCGTTCAGATCAGATCCCCGAGATGAGTCGTTTTGCCCATCTCTACTCGGCAACCAATCAAATTGCAAAAACTATCACCGCACTCATACATCGATACGAGATCTTCAATTTGAGAATGAACTCTAGAATATGTATGAGTGGAACAAAACATACTCGTAGGTCATTTCTGCGCATATCAGCGGAGTCATTTGCAACGGAACGAATTAAATCGTTTTAACTCGCGCGAAAATTCTAAATATTATTTTATTCGTAGACGGCTCAAACGCGCAAAAAACATCGTTTTATTATAGATTTTTTAAGGCAAGCCCGGCTTCTCGGCTTGTATGGAAGTACCGCCACTGCCTATGAGCCAATTCCAGTTTCCTTACCATTCTTTCCACGTATCTGAACCATCTAAGTGACCGTTTTAATATTTTGTTTTTAACACTTCCAATTGCACTGCATTCACTTTTTATATTAGGTCCTTACATATGAAATTGGCATTTTGCCGTACTGGCAACTTTGATCTCAAATATCTTCTCTTTGGTTAGGAATTCCAAATTCAAATTTATACAGCTATTTACTCAAGTATTTGTGTTTCGAAAATTATAATTCATTTGTTTTTTTTCTTTGCGTCACTCAGTTTACAAAATGGAAAACTTGAAATATCGCGTTATTTACGAGTACGAGTTCCACCGTGGCACCAGTGCTGCAGAAACGGCTCGAAGGATTAATGAAGTGTATGGCGACGGTGCCGCAAAAGAAAACACAGTGCGTTTTTGGTTCCAACGTTTTCGTTCTGGAAATTTCGACCTGCAGAACAAGCCCCGTGGACGGCCGGAGACCAAAGTTGATAATGAAGAATTGAAGACTATTGTGGAAGCGGATCCATCGCAAAGCACGTCATAAAACTGTTTTAATCCACTTGAAGCAAATTGGGACGGTGAAAAAGCTTGAAAGGTGGGTACCTCACGAATTGAGTGAAGCAAATCAACAAACGCGCGTTGACTGCTGCGTTGCATTACTCAACCGGCACAATAATGAAGGGATTTTGAATCGAATGTGATGAAAAGTGGATCCTGTATGATAATCGGAAGCGCTCATCGCAATGGCTGAACCCTGCCGAACCAGCCAAACCATGCCCCAAGCGAAAATTGACTCCAAAAAAGTTACTTGTGAGCGTTTGGTGGACTAGTGCCGGTGTTGTTCACTACAGCTTTCTTAAATCTGGCCAGACGATTACGGCAGATGTCTATTGTCAGCAACTGCAAACCATGATGGAAAAGCTAGCTGCTAAACAACCGAGGCTGGTTAATCGCTCTAGGCCACTGCTGCTTCATGATAACGCTAGACCACACACTGCACAACAGACGGCTACCAAATTAGAAGAGCTTCAATTGGAATGTCTAAGACATTCACCGTACTCTCCGGACCTTGCCCCAACAGATTACCGACCGACTTGAAAGATTTTATTGATTCCCGTCCGAATGGTTTGTTTTAGTAAAGGGATCGATGAACTACCTACGAGTATGAGATGGCAAAAGTGCATAGATAGCAATGGTACACACTTTGATTAAATAAATATATTATATTTAAAAAAAATCAACTTTATGTTCCTTCCATACAAAACGCCAATTTCATATGTAAGGACCTAATATTGGCATTAGACATACTTTCATTAAAAGATTTTACACACATGTGTCTAAGATATCTCATTTCTACAGCATTCATTCTACTTTCGGCAGTTCTATGCTTCAATCTCATACGCGAGGATCGGTACAAGAACACCATTGTGCATTGGCGTCTTAGCTTTTTAGGATATACCTACTTGTTTGCGATGACAACTTTAGGATGCCAATTCTTAAAGGCACCTTGCACACCCCAAACTCTACCGCTCGTCATCTTACTTACTCTTTCTAATAAAATTATGCCATAGACTTTACCAACGACACTCAAAATACTAATAGCTCCATGGTTCATGAATTCCATATGAGAACCGTCTCCTTTGTATAGAGGTATGATTACTGATCTCCTTCAGTCGACCGGAGTATATTGCTCTTCCAAGCACCAGTTAAAGAGTTTACATATCCATGCAGAAACTCTATAGCTATACAACCATACCCAACAGCTGTTCCACTTTTCATTGTTTTCAAGGATCTTTCTATCTCATTCATTCTTAAACGAATATTCGGTTTTACAAAAATGGTAATACTGAACCTAAATTATCAACTATTGTGAGTGCGAGTGGTTTGTCAGTTTGAACCCTTCTCCCTCCTTCAGCTTGTTGTTTCGCGCGTTCATCACCGACTTCACTTTATTTTTCATCCATAAGTTGTTAATTGACGATTCAATAAACTCGAATGATTCAGAAAAACAAATCTGTCATATTTGTGTATCTTCTGGAATTGGGCTTGTCACTTAAATTGTTTTTCCAATATTAGGTGTGGTCGGACCGGGATTCCATATTAGAAACATTCTTATAATAAGTACATATAAACTAGTTTGCACTAAGAAACATCGAACTAATAAACACCATCGTTTCCGTTGTAAACAATAGTTATCATACACAGATACCGGCAAACGTTTCTTGAAAAAAATGTAGTACCTATGCGTAATGCTTACAAAAGTTTTCGGTATTTGGTTTAATAGAATCGAACTGATCATAGTCTGATCTGACGACGCGACGTGTTTATTCACTATGGTTCCTTGTATTTCTGTCAAATGTGACATGTGACAGAAGAGCCGGGAAGGCGAGAAGTGTCTGGATCGGCAGATAAATGACACATCGCAACATGGCCTACTTGTAATCAGAAGTTTGTTCCTAGTAAAGTAATCGATACACCTATGAGTTTTTCGATAACGTCATATTTTAATTTAGACGCAGACGCCGCCGGGCGGTGTTTTTACAATTCCAACATTTTTAGTTCCCTGCGCGGAGTTGTTGGTAGCGGTCTGTTCTTCCGTGTCACTTTTTGTGAGTATACTTTAGTGTTGTTTGTCATTTGCACAACCAATTCCAATACACTTGTTTTATAAATCCTTTTTGTAGTGCGGTATTAGATTACTATTCGCAATCGCATTTTATTTCGTACTTGTTTAGAAGTATGATCTCATTCGAAACAAACAAATAGTGCTGTTTTTTATTATTTTAATATCTCTAATTCCCATGTTTATCATACAATAGTTTTGTTATTATTACAAGCAGAATGAAATATAGTTTTATGTAACACTGTCCCCACTATCTGGTGGTCCCATCACTTGAGGTGTAATCAGATGATTCATCGCTTGTCATCGCTTGTGAAGGGAGGGGACAGATAAGAAGTATTGTATTGTATTGTATTGTATTGCGTGTGTTGCAGTGCTGCTCGTGTGCGCCGTCACGTCCGGATCCCCTCCACCCAAGATGTACGAACAGGAGGCACAGCTCAGCGATGGCATTAACCGCTTCTCCCAGGATTTCTACAAGGTCAGCCGCTACACCGGTCCGGGGTATGCCACATCTCAATATGTCCCAAGTGTACGCGTGTGTGACTACAGGTATGCATGTGTGACTGCAGGCAGTGGCAGAGCTGCAGCCGGGGAAGAACTTGATCATGTCTCCGCTGTCGGCGGAGGTGGTCTTGGCAATGCTGTCGCTGGGAGCTCGCGGGGACACACAGAAGGAGCTGCTGAGCACCCTGCACCTGCCGGATGCGGACTTCACACGCGCCGCCTTCCGGCCCGCCCTGGAGAAGCTCGGCGCCATAGAAGGGGTGACCTTGCAGCTGGCCAATAAGGTCTATGTGAAGGATGGCGCGCAGTACCAACTCGACGCCGCCTACAGGAAGGACGCCGAGGAAATTTTCCGCTCTGAGATTGAGAACATCAACTTCACGGCTGCCAAAAGTGCCGCCAACACCATCAACTCGTGGGTGAGTCCTCCTTTGCTCTGCAGATGGGTGATAATTTACAGTTGATTGTATTAACAGTAATATGGTCTTGTTTTCTAATATCTCAGGTTGAGCAGAAGACCAACAACAAGATTAAGGATCTCATTGAGGAGTCTGCGTTGAACCAGGACACACGCCTAGTGCTGCTCAATGCCATCTACTTCAAGGTATCGAACGTTTGCTCTATTTCACACATTCCACGATCGTTCCACGGTTATAAAATGATGATGCAATGTGTAATCTTTCAGGGTAAGTGGGATAAGCCCTTCAAGGCGGAAAATACGATGAAGGAGGACTTCCACGTGTCCAGTACGGAGACTAAGAAGGTGGATATGATGCACCTGACAGACAAGTTCCGTTACGCCGAGGTGCCGGAGTGGGATGCCACGGTGCTGGAGCTCCCTTACCACAAGCACCAGGTGGCCATGCTGGTGGTGCTGCCCAACAAGGTGGACGGGCTGCCGGCTCTGGAGGCCAAGATGGCCACGGCCGACCTGCGCTCGGTGCTCCAGAACCTGCGTCGGGCCGAGGTGGAGGTCGCTCTGCCCAAGTTCCGCATCGAGACCACAATGGACCTCAAGGAGACACTTAAAAAGGTAGCGTGCTTCTTCGCTTGTAATTGGGTAATATAAGCTTGGAATTGGTTACTTGTGGTGCCATAACTGTATCGTGACCTCCTTCCTCAGATGGGCTTGTCGCGCATCTTCGACAACCGCGCAGAATTAGGAGGCTTGTTGCAAAACCAGGAGGAGCTCCAGGTGTCCGAGGCCATCCAGAAGGCCTTCATCGAGGTCAACGAGGAGGGGGCCGAGGCCGCCGCCGCCACTGGTGAGTCTTCTCCCTTCCCCTATTCTTAGCTTTAGATGTTCCATAAAATCATCTGGTGTCGGCGCTGTCAAACCCCTCGCAGCTTACTGTTGGCATAATCATTTCACTCTCATCTGTGTTCAATGTTTGAGGAATTCAGTACTGCAGGCGGCCAGTGCGGCTTATCATTTTATAATACATGATTGGATTAGAGTACCTATTTGGTCATAAAGTTGAATAAAAATAGAAGAGAATTTGTTTCCTCACTGTTAAGTGAATAAATAACCGGCTTGTTGATTTCTATACCGAGAACAGTAGACCGCTCTGTAGTGTAGTGTGCATGCTCCATGTCATGTGGCGTGACTGACTGTCTGACAGCGGGTGCGGTGCGGAAGAAGCGCTCCGCCTCGCAGCCGGTGGAGCGGCGCCGCTTCGTGTGTGACCGCGCCCTCTTGTTCCTGCTGGCAGCGCAGCCCTCGGGGGTGCCGCTGCTCCACGGCCACTTCGGGGGGCCCTCTTCCATCCACGGCCTCGCTCCCGCACACCAGGAACTGTGACAGGATCGGGGATATCATTTCATATCATCGCTTCACAACTGTCGCCTTTTAGTTCAAACCATTTCCTCAGTTTATGTGATTCATAATATCTAACAGAATAAATTACTAATTCAAAGATTTCTACAATTTTATACAGTTTTGTTTTTCTGTTATTTATTTTGAATATTTTTTTTCTCAAAGGTTTCTTAATTATCCGCGTAACACCTTTAAGTTATTAGACTGGTTTTAAATTCATTAACCTGTGGTGACATCAGTTCTCAAAAGGTTACAATGAACTGTTTATTGGGAGTCCTCATAGTGGTGTGGGTGTCCAGTTCGTGTCTGTGTGGTGTATTGTTCCCATAATATATGTTCTACCATCAAAGTCTGGTGAATACACACCAACAGGTGCTCAGTCCATCACACTCCGGTGTCACGTCCGTGCAGCTTCACTTTAGATATAACCTAGATTTACTAATTGTCATTATCTTGGGCCCATACCAAATTATATTGGGATGACAGAAGTGCCCGTCCTCGAGACAGTCGGGAGACTACCCCTATCAGCTGTGTCTCACGGTATGTGTGTGTGCATGTGTCAGCCGTGATGATCTGCTGCCGCGGACTCCCGCCCCCGCCGGCCATGTTCCGGGTCGACCGCCCCTTCTCCCTGCTGCTGTGGGAGCCGCAGCCCGAAAGGGTTTTGTTCCAGGGACACGTGCGCGCCCTCTGAATAACCAGAAAAGTATTTCATTGAACGTGCGCAGGGACTACCTTTGGTTGTTTATTTTTACTTTTATGTAAATATTGTGACCAAAATGATTATTTAATGTTGATGAGGACATCTGTTTCCTAGAAGTCTTATTGTATTTTATGGGAGTGATATGTATCCCCGTTGATAGATATGAATTTACTAGCAAGGTGAACTATGTCACCCATAAAATATAATAAAACTTCTAAAAACATTTGTTTACATTAATATTAAATACTTAAAATGGAGTTTAAATTAATAAATTACATCATATAATTTTTTTAAATGGATTTATAAGTGAAAAAGGGGATTTAAACAATAATATAAGAGCCATCACACAGCAGCTGTGGAGTGATCCTGTTTGCTTAATTAAAAATATTATATTTGTTGACACACGCCCTAGAGTAGGTACGCTTCTCTCTGTGCGCGTGTGCTCTCCGCAGGCGGGGGCACTCTGAGCTTCTTGGACCTTGATATTGTGAAAACATTTCTATATTACAGTGCAATGTTACGTTTCCTCTAGGCATGGTGATGATGGCGCGTTGTTCGTTCCCCGTTCAATTGGAACACGTAGTATTCCGGGCCGACCGGCCATTTATCTTCTCGCTTCTGGACTCCCGCCAGAGCCGCCTGTTTGTGGGCACGTGCCAGTCTCCGGCGTGAGTGCCGCCCCGCGCCCTGCCTGAGGAAGGAGGAGCATATTAGTCAATAGTGCATCACACGTACCACCATGCAGCGTACAGTATCACTCCCACTTGCTGTAGTGTCGGAGAGTCGCAGAGAGACAAAATTAGATTACTTCTGTACCAAGAATTCCACCGAACAAGACTCTGCAGGAGTAACTTAACTTTGTCTCTGGCCGAGGGAGATGCCGCTACTAGCACATTTATTAAGTTCCTATTTATTGTTCAATCCATCGTACTCAATGACACGTGTAGCTTTATTTTTATGTGTATTTGGTAATATTCGATATTCTTTGGAAATGTGGCAGTTTCTATTTTTGTATTAGAAAGTTTATTTACAATAAAGTTGTTAATTTCCTAACACACCGAGTATTATTTTTTAATGTGCATCCGGCCCGGGGCAGGTCCCAGGGTAGGTCCTGAAGTCTACAGAGTAATGGTGCTGCTTGTCCCCAGGGATGGTCTTCATGCTCACATCCATGCCCCAGCCGCTGCGTCGTGTGCAGTTCACAGCCGACCGACCCTTTTACCTCGCCTTGCTCGCGCGCAGCGCCGGCGGTCAGATCCTCTTCCAGGCCGCCCTGCGCATCCCGCAACTCTGAGCTGATCCTCCGTGCTGTTCTCGGTCCAGCTTATAACATTAGCTATTTGGTCTTTGTTTGTTTCTCCAATAAAAATATGTTTTGTATATTTATTTGCTATTGACTTCCCCCCACGGATGGTAAGTGTCTGTGCGCATGTTACCCATTAATGTTGCATTGTTCCTAGGCTTGGTGATGATGCGTTTTTCTGCGCCCTTCCCCGTGCAGCGCGTAACCTTCACAGCGGACCGGCCCTTTTACTTGGCGCTCGTGGATTCGGAGCAGACACGACTCTTCCAGGGAGCCCTGCTCGTCCCGGCTTAAAATAAGCCCACACTTCAGTCAGAATCTACGTTCCAATTCTTACTTTACTAACAACCGACAAAATGTACCTTCTTTTGAACAATCTCAAATTATCTCATACAATTGATCCTAATAGTCTTGTTGTTAAGTAATATGTAGCTTAAAAGAGAATGCCATGTCTGTGTTACACTAAATGTGCTGCGTGCTATTGGGCATATCATGCTTTACTTGTAATTACATTTGTCGCTAACTCCTACCTTTGGTTCTCTGTGAGCGTGGTCATTGCGATGGAGGGGTGTCCTCACTATATAATTGTATCCAACAATGGTAATATAATAAATGTTATGAAGGGAAATACTTTTATTTTAACATTCCCCCGCTCCGATGAAATGAGTGGAATGATGAGTGGCATGCCCGGGCCAATAGCGAGAGTATAGGAGCTTCCATTGCAGGGGTGGTGGTGGTGACCAAGTCCCGGCCGCTGCCGCTGGAGCGGAGGGTGTTCACGGCCGACCGGCCCTTCACCTTGACGCTCCTCGCGAGCCGCACATACGCCGTCTTCTCCGGCTACTTTAGAGGATAGGTCCCCCCAGCCGCTAGCCCCCGTTGCGTGCTATTGGGTATATCATGCTTTACTTGTAATTACATATATTGCTAACTCCTATCTTCCATCCCATGAGCGTGGTCATTGCAATGGCCGCACTCTGGTGGGGTGTCCTCACCCCGACCCAACTATATAATTGTATCCAGCAATGGTAATATAATAAATGTTATAAAGGGAAATACTTTTATTTTAACATTCCCCCGCTCCGATGAAATGAGTGGAATGATGAGTGGCATGCCCGGGCCAATAGTGAGAGTAAAGGAGCTTCCATTGCAGGGGTGGTGGTAGTGAACGAGTCCCTGCCGCTGCCGCTGGAGCGGAGGGTGTTCACGGCCGACCGGCCCTTCACCTTGACGCTCCTCGTGAGCCGCAGATACGCCGTCTTCTCCGGCTACTTTAGAGGATAGGTCCCCCCACTAACCCGTCGTGCCTTTGTTTGGACAGCCGTGCTGGTGGCGTGCTTCGCCATGCCCATGCCGCTGGAGCGCGTGCGCTTCCTGGCGGAGCGCCCCTTCCACCTGCTGCTGTTGCGCACCGGGGAGACGCTCTTCGCGGGCCGCTTCGCCGGGCCCCTCTAGGCGGACCTACTATTTCGTGCAAATACATTTTGTTCAAATAAATTCCGTCGTTTTATTTATCACGTCCACCCACACCCAGCCACAGGCACATTGTACGGGACCAGTGTTTAGCTTCGGCGACAATCCTACCCACATCTTCGTAATGCTGAATGTTCTTCCCCTGCAAGACTCCAGCTCTGCAGGAGCACGGAGTCTCATGCCTATTTAATTTAGATTTGGTTTTGTCCCCAGCTTTGGTGGCTCTCGGAATAACGGCGTTCCGCCCAGCTCCCCTCCGGCACTTCCGGGCTGACCGCCCCTTCTGCTTCGCCCTGCTGACCCGCAGGGAACGGCTCTTCCTGGGGGCGCTGCTCGCGCCCTCCACGGGTTTCTCTTAATAGCGCACTATTCATGTTAATACGAGTTGCTTAATGAATATTTCGACTTCGAGGAACGAATTCACTAAAATAGTCGCAAACAACGGTTGATATAGTTTATTTTATTTTGAACATAAATAATGAATATTTACTACACCACACAACACCCATATCTTGCCCATCTTCTCGAGCTGCAAGGACACTTCTGTAATTAGACCGATAGTCATCTACGCAGCCCCCAAGTCCTGCAGCACGTGGTCCCTTGTCCCCTCCCATGAGAGGCGACTGTTATTGTACTGCTATTCTAAACCGCAATTACATTCTTCCTCCTCGTGCGGGTAGGTACTAGGTACAGGGGCCGAGAATTTCAATGGCAAGTTTTTATGTGAAAAATTGTCTCTCTATACAGGTACCTAGAACTTAGAAACGTATCTTTGTATTAACACAACACATATTAATTATTGAATGTGGAGCGTCACATCGTGGTTCAAGAAACAACACGACACTTGAGCCATTTTTAGTTAGAAATCAAAACTGAATTTAAAAGTAATATGAAATTTGACACAGACACTTGCCACCCGCGTGATTTTGGCGCGTAATATTAAATATTGATATTATAATATAATATTGAATCTGACCGTTTGAAACCAGACACCTGTTCGCCGAGTGAAGCTACAATGGCGACTGGGAATAGATTTCGTGCGGGGTTTTTACGATGATACTATTGATATGAAAGGAATCAAACGGAATTTGAATATAACAAATACTGTCGTCGCTAGGAGCAGATTTTTGATTTAGTGGTAATTTTTTTGAATTAACGTAAAATACACGGAACAGAAATTTGGAGACGACATTTTAAATATAATATTTAAAAAGTTGCGAGTAATCGAAATTAAAACGTGAGAAAAACTTACCGGACAGAGAATCTATCGGCACCAGACGTTTGAAACGTGGCACGTGTTCACCGAGTGAAACTACGATGCCAATTCATGACAGACTGACTGCAGACTGATTAGGCTGTGGTTTCCACAGTCCAACCGAGATCCCTTACTCTTACCATTGTATTTTACAAGTCTCAGTAGGAAATTAGGTATTAATAGTTTAAATATTATGAGCTATGAAAATTCCTGCCCATTCCTCCAATGCAAGCTGAGTGGGGCTTCGTAATTTTAATTTTAATTTTTTAAAACCTTTTCTTTATATAATTTGACAAAAAAAAGCTGAGCATAAAAATAGCTCATAACATTGTTAGCAGTTTCCCTGCGCGCTCAATTCTAACAGTTAATAGTAGGGGGTTGTGCTCGCTATACCTATAGGTACTATATTATATATAAATTAAACAGTGGATAATATTTTATAATCAATATGAATATTGAACCGAGTAGGTATATTCTTCTGTGTCAAGTATAAAAAGAACCAAACGATTGTGATAGTACCTAACAATAGAATGTGCAATGATGATGGTCCGGTGGTTATTTCAATAAAACTAAATAAAGTGGTGTAAAAACAAAAAAAGGCTTTCAAATTATTATTAAAATTCTTGAGTTATATACCTCCAAGATCATTACAATGCCTTAGGATATACAAGGAATTTTTAGATTGTCTCTTTAAATTTGCCAGTTACAATTATTGCATCGATGGCATTGTTTAACTTTTTTTCTGACAGACTGGTGCCGTTGCTATGGCGCATGGCTGGCGGGGTGAACCAAGGTTTGCAACAAGGGCCGCCGGTCTTTCAGTTCGCGTGCAGAGCAGGCAGGTAAATCTAGTGAATTGAGGAATTAATTTGGATAATTTGGTCCTTCATCTTGACAGCGATATCAATAACATATATATACCTAATAAAACATTTAGATTAATTAAAGTAAGGCCTATTACATGCTATCACAGGTAGGTATTGCAGGGACTGAAACAGGGAGACGGGACGGCTCGATCCCTACTCTTTTCAACATTGTGGTTGAACACGCAGTGAGAAAAAAGCCCGCAGGACGCTGGCTTCAATATTTGTAATGAGAGTAGCTTAGTTGTCGGATATGCAGATGATATTTACATTGTTGGGAGATATGTAAATAGCCGCCATTAAAGAGGTATTTGGTCCTTTGGGTGTGTGCGTTGACACTGACAGTGGAAGACGGGTGAAACCTGTAGACCCGTGACAGAAGATAATCAATTGCACGTCAGAAGCAGAGCTAAGAGCTAAACACTAATCGGATGTGGCGACATAGAAATTTGTGTAAATTATTGTATTGCTAACAACTTTATATAATTACGTCCTTAATGACTTTTTTTAAAATTAAACGCATGTAAAAATCGGGATCTGAGAATTCAGAGCTATAAATAGATATCGAAGGCGTTTCTTTTGAAAATATACAGCTTTTCTTAAATTATTAAAGTAAGCGCAGCGCGAATGTAAAAAAAACCTCGGATTCCAGTGATTCAAATTTCATTTATCGTATAGAGAGAAGTAGCTCATTATAAAAGTGAATAAAATCAAAAGCTAAAATGTCAACGACTGATTCTTCGCTATTTCTGTGATCGTGATAACCGAGTTCGACTGTATATAATATCTAATTGCAAACAATATCTGATTTAAGAAACATTTCGTTTATTACGCGGGAATATGGGTATTATGTAACAGTAAGTACCGCGCGAGGGAGAGGACTCTGTGATTTCTATTACCGTGAGGGTGTGCTCATCTGTGGGGGGGAAAATTGGTTTATTCCACTTGTTTATCTAGAATAGATCCAATCGATTGTCGCTAAGTCAATAACAAAAAACACATTTTCAATTTATAGGTTTTTAAATTACCTACATGCTTATCTATTATATATTAAAGAAATAATATTAGATATTATTATCTTTTTGCTCAGAAATCTACGCGATTACTCGTTAAATTGATATTTTTGGAAATGGGATATTATTCTGTTATTTTGGAAAGAGATATCTAAATGAAAATATGTGCAGCCTGTTGATGGGACGTCACACGATTTTCTTTTAAATACTTTAGTATATGTTATGACGCCGCGCTCATATTTCCTCAAGTAGAAGAGAGCGCCATCTATGGACGAATAGCGACGGCGCGTTGGCAAAAGTTTTCCCCGCCAACAGTGCACGTGTTTGAATAAAAAAATTAAACCTATGTTCTCACATTTAAATAGTGATAAGCCGAGATACATTGATAATACAACATGTTTATAAAATGAATATAATGTTCAAAATTAATGTTATTTTCGATATTAATTAGTACTGTACGATATTTGTAAATAGTGCGAGAATAGGTCGGTAGGTAGGCACGGTTCTCACAATATTTGAGGAGTTCTATACAAAATCTTGTCAGTTGAGAGGGAAAAAAATATTAGAGTGACAACACCAAATAATATGACAAATATAGTTAAAATATATTTGATTTATTTTTAAGACCATTATAGCGCCATCTACATTTGAATAAAATAACTCACAATTGTCGCAAAAATTGACGATTCAAAATAACGAACATAATAACACATTTTTTTTTCAATATATTATATTTAATACTATTCAATCTGTTCTTTTAGTATCGACATTTTATGCAGGTCGCTGCCATCTTCGATCTAATTAAAAGAACTTCTACCAATAAATATCAATTAACATGATGTACATGATTAAAACAAGGTATCTATCGTAAGTAGTATAACTTCATTAAATTAGAAAGGAAATTTGGTATGTTACTAAATCACATGTTTAGAAATACTGATGCACGAAAGATGAAGAATTAGCGCCGCTCACTCCGTCTGATTATACAATGAAGAGTTAATAGCTAAATTCTATACGCATATGGTGGGCGAGAATATTGTTTAATTAATGTACGAATGCCTGCAATCATGAGCTGGAGCAGCCTGTTAATAGAAGATGTAATACGATTTTCTGTAAATACTTTAGTACATACTATGACGCCGCGCTCACATTTCCTTAAAAGTAAAAGAGAGCGCCCTCTATGTATAAATAGCGACAGCGGATTGACGTAATTTTTCCCCGCCAACAGTGCACGCGTTTGAATTGAAAAATGAAACATGCTGAATGTGAGAAATGTTCACATATTTAAATGATGATAGGGCGAGAGACATTGCCAGCTGGATCTTGTGTTATTTATCGTATCTATGAATTATCTGCCAATTGTAAAGACTGGCGGGAATGTTCTCCAGTGAACCAACCAGGGTTGTTATTGTCCCGAGGGCTCTTTCCGGCCACGATATAGGCATGTAGACATCATGATCCAAGTGGAGTGGGCAGTTGACAAGGAAAGATTTATTTCATTAGCGTAACAACACCAAATAATATGTACAAACATTGTTAAAATATATTTGATTTATTTTTAAGACAATTGTGAATTGTAGCGCCATCTATATTTGAAAATTGTCACCAAAACTGACCATTCAAAATAACGAAAATAATAACACCATTTATTTATTACATTACATTTAATTTTTTATTCTTTATAATACAATAAGATTTCAAATCAATTAGCCAATTAGCGTCATCTATATCTGAGAAGAATGATTTCACATCAACTAAACGCACGGAAAAATTGTGATCAGAAAATTCAGTACTACGACAAACACTGCGAATTTTCGATAACTGTCCTCGTGGATTGGCGTAAATTTTGACATTCCGAACGCTCCCATACAATAATTGATTATGAGTAAAATAAGACTTTCAATGAAAAAATAAAAATGTCAAATGAACTATCAACATATAATATATCTTTATAAATAACAAAAGATGTACATTCAATACTTAAATGTGTTTTTTAAAGTGTTTATATCTAAAAAATACCATATTACGCAGCATCCACAAAAAGAAACACTCATATCTAATCAACGATATGGATTATCGTAAAAACTCTTTCACAAGAAGTACTTCTCACTAAAAATAACGAGTCCGTTGAATATCATGTTACTATTTTGGTAATAAATAAGAGAATTTTTAAATAAACGCTACGAAATTATTGCTGCGTACACACACCCAATCGCAGCCGCGCTGTGTCATCGTACAAGAAGGTGACTACACGTTGTTCGTGTTTGGACTTGTTTCGGTCGTTGTGATATACCTACAATTCTAAGAACACCGATTTTTATTTGTATTAGGAGTCAAGGGAATATTACCCAAGAAATGTCATTCGGTTAGTCTTAATGTTTTTTTCCCTTACTTACAATGAACTTCTACCAAGAAAATTCAAATAATAAAAATATGTATTTTTTAAGAATAATCGTTCAATTTCATCATCATCAATTGGTTATATTTAGATTATTCAAATACCATAGTCATAAATATTTAATAAATTAAAACATTATTTTTTCCACTTCTTACTTAATTTAGAACCCTAAAGATAACAAACATATTGAAATCTGACTCCTAGCTGTACGCGGGACACAAGACCCGCCATACACATAAGCCCGCGCGTGACTGTGGTAGTATTCCAATTCAGCCCGTACGATTTACATATGACAACAAATATTTATTTAAATTAATCCCTGAGTATAACGAAAAATCTGTGAATGCCAAATGGAGACAAGACCATACATGATGAAATGAAATGTTTACTTTTGTTTTAAACTAACTAGTAGAGATGTTACTTGATGGCAAAACCAAGGACAGATCTAACACTGCAATTGCAAATTTCGGTTAGGTTAGGTTTCGGTTAGGTTAAGTTAGGTTGGGTTCCTCACCCTATCTCAAAGAGTCTTTCCTGCTATCATCCTTAGCATCCGCATCTCTGCAAAAATCAAATAATTATATTAAAATGAGTAGTATAATATATTTAAAAAAAAAACACTCGAGGCTCTTGATCGATCATTGCAAGATTGACGTGGAAACATCAGACCATTTGGAAATGTTTTAATATTACATGCAGGAGATTTTAGATACATTACCTGAACGTCAAAAATAACTACCAAAAACTATGCTAATAAATGGAGTTACGATTGTGCTAAAGAAATAACAACAATTTTACAAAAGCATTCAAATAGCGATAAGTTCAACGATCGTGAATGGTCCGCATTGCACATCAAAAAGGTCCTTTCTTCAAATAATCTCAGAATTTGTGTAGCTGTTTCTCTTTCGCCACTCCAGACCAGAAGATATTATCATCCGTTGTCCTTGCTTTATGACCGATCCCATTCCATTTAAACATTAGTTATTTTACACGCTGCATCGGCAACTTTGGTCCGATCTTTGATTCATTAATTTTGGGCCCTAGAAATAAAAGAAAAAAAAATTGAATTGCCATAAGGCGGACACCGAAGAGGCGCATAAAGCAAAATTTAAATTTCCATACAATGAATGAATTACAACTGTTGTTCACTTGTTTGCTGAAGATATTCTTCATATAAAAGGCAGTTCATGCTATACTCGTATGCATGAACTGCCTTTCTGCCTTTTGGGAATTTTAAAGGTTGGTCATGTTAGAAGTTGGAGGAATCGACGTGCGTGTATGACTCGTATGAATGTGGAAGAATCTAGACAGGTTTGCCAGGATAGAGTAGTGTGGCGGTCCATTCTCTCTGCCTACCCCTGTGGGGAAACGGCCAGATGGTTTGTTTAATTTGTATAGCGCCGTTTTCGTGAATAGCTCACCTCAAGGGCGCTTTGACAATGTTTTTAGTCATGAAAGGTGCATGTGACAACAGCAATCAGACAACCGCTGTTAACATTTTATGCGATATTTTGAAAAAGTGGGTTTTTAGGTGAGATTTAAAGTCTGACGGATTGTCAATGCATCTGAGGCGTGCAGGAAGCATTTTTCAGGCGGACGGACCTGCTACTGTGAAAGCCCGAGCAACACAAAATTCAGATATATATAGGTGGCACGTTTGGGAGTGTGCTTAATTATTGTCTATAAATTGTAAATTTAAAAACTTTTCCTGAAATTAATAATGGAATTTTCATATATGAATGAAAACTACTAAAAGTAGCTTATGCGTAATGTAAAAATGAGCCGGTTCTCATTACTCCAGGGTACATCTTGTTCACTGATCATCCGTTGTTTGACTGATCTAATTCCATTTTAACGAAGTTATTTTGCATGCTGCATCGATAATTTTCGTCCCATCTCTGATCCGTTACTTTATTTTCCTAGAAATAAACGGAAAAATTCATAAAAATAGTGACAAGTTTTCAATTTCTATTCAATGAATGAATTCCAACTGTTGTTCACTTGGTCTACAGCATTGCACATCAAAAAGGTTCTTTCTTTAAATAATCTCTCTAATTTATAGATCCCGTAGATCCCTAGGTTATATGGCCTTTCCAAACTTCATAAAACAAACATCCCCATCAGACCAGTGGTCTCTTACAACCAGACTCCTTCATGAAAATTGTCTATATTCTTATGCAACAAATTAAACCAATTAATCCAATTTAAACCTGTATATTACCATTCCAAATTAGTTCATAAAGATAACAATCTGTCTTGCGATACGCATTAGATATTGCAATGCATCATTTGATACTCGTAGTTCTCTCACCTATTATCATGTCAAAATGGAAATTATAATATGTATACTCATCGCTCAATGGCTTTATCATATTAATATTGGAAGATTATCACGTAAGTAATCAGCGTTAAACGTAAGAAAAACGAACAAGTTGCAAAATAACACAACCTTTCAGTAATGACGCGTTAACTGAACTGTAAAAAAAGTGCTGCCACACGAAAAAATTAAAATTTCGTTCATAACCTCAAAATGACACTCGCGTAAAAATTATACTCGCCATAATTTAAAAGCATAATTACCTGTCAGCATTTACATTAAAATAACGTCAATAAAAAAGATTGTACCAATTAAACAACCAATTATTATACTACGTAATAAGTAAAACGTATTAAGTACATCCCAAAGTTGGCAAGGTTAGGCGAGGATTCAGTGTCCATGTAGCCAAGCGAATATGAACTTGAAAGATTTAGATTCAGAGCTCGATTATTAAGGTCTATATTCGCCTGTCATATGAAAATTATCAATTAATTTATTAATTTATAGAGTTGATAAGAGCTCGATAAGTAACAAAAATATGCCTATAACCACCGCCGTATTTCACTTAATCAATTCTGTAAGTTTCCTGAGGATCTGTTTAGGAATAACCGAGTAAATAGTCTTCACACAAAACACACATTGAGTTTTATTTATATGTAGAAGTAGATGAAGATATAGATATAGACTCATGTTTGGAAAACACTGTCGGCGTATCGAAGCGGCGGCCCACTCATTCTATGCATGACCATGCCGGTAACAAGTTCATACTTGCTACGAGCTTGCGTACAATATTTGGACGAAGCGACTGCTGCTCTCACACACCAGACGTGACATTTTTGTGTGGCTAAAAAAAGGTAAGCGAAGTCCGGAAAGGCCGGAAGTCAGAGAAAAAGGCGAAATTGTAATTTTTATAGATATCCTGAAATTCGCTCTTCTTTCAGAATATATATTTTTTGTGAATTTTTTTATCGGGGGGGGGGGGTGGTCACAGATGACCAGAAGACGGAAATACTTCCGGTAGAAATTCGTCGCACAGCACTGGTTGCGTCACGATAGCAAAGAAGGCGCAAAATGCGTGCAATTGCGCTATAAATCGCTAGAATAGAGTGATGGGGGGTTGATTGGGAGTCAAAATACGGAATTATTTTAGACCATATATCAAATCCGAGCTGCTCCTGCGCAGCAGCGCAGGTAGGAATTCTCAAGGTGTGACGTCAATTGACACATTTAGATATTTATCGGCAGATTTCTGTAAGGTTGGGTTAGGTTAGGTTAGGTTAGTTTTTTTTGTTTATTTTTTTAGCGGAATTCTCAAGGTGGACGTCAATTGACACATTTAGATATTTATCGGCAGATTTCTGCAAGGTTGGGTTAGGTTAGGTAAGGTTAGTTTTTTTTGTATTTTTTTAGCTGGATTCTCTAGGTGGACGTCAATTGACACATTTAGATATTTATCGGCAGATTTCTGCAAGGTTGGGTTAGGTTAGGTTAGGTTAGTTTTTTTTTGTATTTTTTTAGCGGAATTCTCAAGGTGTGACGTCAATTGACACATTTAGATATTTATCGGCAGATTTCTGCAAGGTTGGGTTAGGTTAGGTTAGGTTAGGTTAGGTTAGGTTAGGTTAGGTTAGGTTAGGTTAGGTTAGGTTAGGTTAGGTTAGGTTAGGTTAGGTTAGGTTAGGTTAGGTTAGGTCCCCGTGCGGGGTACGGGATCCCCCATCGGGCGCCTCCTCCGGTGGTGGATAGAGGAATGCCTCACAGATATGTGCGGTACCGAGGAAATACTCGGGGCGAACCAAAATCCTAGGCATGGGCATGCCTGTTAGTCTACATGCATGTTTGACGTGCCCTAAGGGACCTTACCCTAACAGAAAAGGAGGCATGGGTGTGCCTTAAGTCTCGTAAGATGCACCCTAGGGGACCTTACCCTGAAAACAAAGGCGAAGCTGTGGATCAGCTCTTTGAATGGAATGTCGGAATCAAACCACGGACTACCCCAGGAGGGTACCGTCGCGCATCGCGGCGGAGAATCCCTCCCCGAACTCAGTTCGGGCTGCCCCTCGGATTCTGGGGGGGGCAATTTTCGATCTAACTACAAAGATGAAGTAGATAACCCATTTAAGCGCAGGGGATCCGTCCATCGTACACCACCTGGATCACCTCTGCGCTCCCAAGAGGTTAAACGCACCGTAGCAGACAAAGAGAAGGAACAATCCCAGGGAGAACTGGGAAACCTTAAGGAAAAACTGACAGATCTGTTTTCTTTAGATGAAGAGAAGAAGGCACAATCCCAGGGAGAATTGGGAAGCCTTAAGGAAAAAGTACTAGATCTACTTTCTTTCATTAAGGGAAATAGAAATGTACATAAAGAGATTAAGAGAATAGCTGATGATCTTCTCAGCCTAACAAACATGGCTCTGTTGTCCCAGGAGAATGAGAAAATGAGTTTTGCGCAACTAAGGCAGCGGCACTCCAAGACTGCTTCGGAGCTAGAGGAGTTGAAGGGTCTGAAATTGGATCCGTGCCCTAAATGCCGCGGAGTGGCAAATGAGAGACTTTTTAACATCTTCACTGCGGACCTTAATAGTGAGGGATCGTACGAGCAGTTTTTGACCGTGGCTCCGAAGGAATGGACGAATGAAAGTCTGTCAAAGACTACGACAAGCGGAGAAGATCCCCTTGGTAGCGAGGCAGATAATTCTATATTCTTCTGTAATGGAGAGAGGCCAAACCAATCCAGACTTGCGAAAAGATTATTCGAGCGATACCCAAGCATACTCTCTAGCGAAAAAATAACTTGTGAGGGTGGCTCCTATACCGTTCTTGAGCAAATAAATAAATACAGGACAAGTTGCGGACGGAACGTCGATAGAAGCAAAATAATAATGACGGTCTTCCTTGGCCCAAATTTACAGGACGGGACAAATGAAGAAAATGTTTTCAGGATGCTGAAAGAACTTAAAAAAGGTATTAACCCAACCAAACAACCAGAATTTAGGGTTGCCTTACCTCGGGGACAGGATCTGGAACGTTTTAAAAAAATGTTGAATATGATTTTCTTGGAATCCAACGTTAAATGGGATATCAGGGCCCCCAAGCAAAATAGGTTAGCTAGGCAAAGAAACAAAAAGGATACTATTATAATAGAAACTGGAATGCATTCCTATGCAGATACATTAAAGACACTTAAGACTGAAATAAAAGACGAAAAAATCGTGCAAAGCTTTAAACACGCAAGGAAAACGGCAAAAGGCGATCTTCTCCTTACGTTCAGCAAAGATAAGAATAATACGGTTAGACAAGAAATAACAAGAATAGTTGGAGAACAGAAAGTCAGAGGCCCCAGAAAAGACAAAAGGAAAACGCTTTTCATTAGAAATATCGATGAAACTGCCGATTCCGAGGAGGTTCTAGAGGCGGTGATGAGGGCAAGTAGAATTGAGGATGCTGATTCTATAAATTTCAAGACTTTGAGAAAGTTTCCAGATGGCACTCAGACGGCCACAATATGTATGGCTGAAGAACATGCAAATAAACTAACGAAGAAAGGTAAACTAAGAGTGGGACTTACGGAATGTAAGATAATAGAAAGAACAGAAGTATCTCAATGCTACAGATGTTGGGAGTACGGACACAATGCTAAAACCTGTAATGGAGTTGACCGATCGCATATGTGCCGAAGATGCTCTCAGGAAGGCCATAAATCAAAAGACTGTGTGGCGAAGGAGCCAAAATGCCCGCTCTGCACAGAAGCCAGCCATCAAATGGGTTCAAGAACGTGTAAGGCATTCAAATCTGCACTTACAAATGAAATTGGTAAAAAAGGTCACAACCAAAATAAAATTTCTACAAATAAACGCTAATAGGAGTATTTCAGCCCACGACTTCGCGGACGTCGAAGCCTCAAAGGGATCATATGACTTCATTTTAATTACGGAACCCAATTTTTCGAAATGCAGGGGAAGCAACAAATATCACAGTATAAGCAAGGATGCAATGATAGTGAACCACAGTCATAACTTTAATATTTTGGCATACAACTGTGGCGAAAGTTTCGTCCAAATCGAACTAGAAGAATACTTTGTCTATAGCGTCTACATAACCCCAAACTGTAACTTTGAAGAATTTTCCAATAAGCTAGAAGACCTCAAAAGAGACCTTATGAAACAACAACGAAAACGTAAGAAAAAAATTGTCACTGGGGACTTTAATGCAAAAAACTCCTGTTGGGGAGGTATCGCTACGGATAGGCGGGGAAAAGAACTTTTGGAATGGGCAAATTCGCTTGAGTTGAATATCCTAAATGACGGCTCCTCGCCCACACTGGTAAGACCAAATGGTGTATCATATGTTGACATAACAATGGTATGTAACGGTACAATGGCCGAGGATCTATCATGGGCAGTCCTAGACGAAATAACTATGAGCGACCACAAACAAATTAGTCTGGATATCCAATGTAAAAGCCATATACGGAAAACCAAATACATGTTTGGACACACAGATACAGAATTATTGGATAAACATTTCAAGGAACTCAAAACCAATACAGAAATAAACCCAGAAAATTGCACCAAAATTATTGCAGAAGCATTTAAAAAGAGCACAAAAAAGATTAAATGCCAGGAAGATTTTAAATTACCATACTGGTTCACAGAAGAAATTCAAAACTTAATTATTATCACGAAAAGAAAACGAAAAGATTATCAAAGATGCCACCATGAACCAGATAGAGAAAATAAGAGGCAAACGTACAAAGAATTCAAAAGAAAGGTCAAAAATGCCATCATGAAATCAAAAAAACAAGCTTGGAATGCTCTCTGTAGTAATCTCGATACAGACATATTTGGGGATGCATTCAGGATTGTGAAGACACAGTTAAAAGCGTCCACACCCAAAACACTGCTAACACTGAATAAGAAGAAGGAAATATTTGAAGAACTTTTCATAGGTAAAAAAGGAGACACTTCCCAATTACCCCAAGCAAATGAGATCCCAAACCAGGAAGACAATATGGAATTTACGGAGAGCGAAGTTGCCCTTACTGGCAAAAAACTTAAGACAGGGAAAGCCCCTGGACCAGACGGGATCCCTCCAAAGGTAGTAAAAAGCCTTATAGAAAGGAACCCGGAATATTTTACTGGCCTGTTCAATAAACTGCTTACAAGAGGAGAGTTCCCAATCAGCTGGAAACTCGCCAAACTCGTACTGATAGAAAAACCAAAAAAGACCTTGACAGATACCACCAAATACAGACCAATATGCCTGTTAGATGTAATCTCAAAGACATATGAAAGTCTCATAAACAAAAAACTACTAACAGAGATTGAAAGAACCGGTGGGCTAAATGAAAACCAGTACGGTTTTCGGAAAGGCAGGACAACAGTAAACGCCATCGAACGAGTAGTGCAGATTGCAAAGGATGCCAAACAAAGAAACGAGTGGAACGCTGTTATTCTAATTGATATAAAAAATGCATTCAATAGTGCGTCGTGGGCTCTGATAGTCGAGAGGTTACAGAAGAGAGATATTCACACAAAAATCATAAAAGTGATAATCACCTATTTCACGGATCGCAGCATTCAGTTGGAGAAGGGAGCGAGTGCAAGCATGGGGGGCGGAGTTCCGCAGGGTTCCGTCCTGGGCCCTACTTTATGGAACTTGCTTTACGACGGAGTAATGAATATTGAGGTTCCGGAAGGTGTGAGTCTTATTTGCTATGCCGACGACTTAGCAATCTCAGTGACGGCAAAGGACTCCACAGGAATAGTAAGGAAAGCAAACGAAGCCTTACACGCGGTGTCAATTTGGATGAAGAGAAATGAATTACAAATTGCACCAGAGAAAACAGTCGCCATTATCCTGAACAGAAAAAGGAAGACAGATAACATCAAATTTAATGTAGATGGGACTGTTGTTCTTCCCGCAAAAACGGCAGTATACTTGGGCATGACTCTCGATAGAGGACTGTCATTTGGGAAGCACATAGACGCGGCAACCACGAAGGCAAAAAAGACCATGAAAGCCATGTGCGCAATTTTGCCAAACACTCGAGGCCCAAAATCAAGCCAACGCAGAGTACTGGCTATGGCGATGCAGTCAATCGTGTTGTACGGGGCACCCCTATGGGCACCTGCGATGAACTGCCCAAGATTTAAGGAGCAGGTGCTGAGCGTGCAAAGGATTGCGGCGCTACGTGTATGTTCGGCCTACAAGACGGTGTCTACAGAGGCGGCTCTGCTCGTGGCTGGGCTGGTGCCGCTTCCTCTCCTCGCAGAAGAAAGGCAGAGACTGTACGTGGTGGACCAGGCTCCTGGAACAAAAAATGCCGAGAGAGAGGAGACGCTCCGCCGATGGCAACAGCAGTGGGACACCGCCACGAGTGGTAGATGGACTTATAGTCTAATAGGAAATGTGAAATCGTGGATAGAAAGATCACACGGAGAGGTCACATTCCGACTCACCCAAATGCTGACGGGCCACGGCGTTTTCATGACTTACGTTAAAAAAATCGGTAAAAGAGAAACATCTAAATGCATGTACTGCGAAGAGGAAGATGATGCCGAGCACACAATGTTCAAATGTGACAGATGGAGGACAGAGAGAGAACAACTAGAAAAAGATCTTAATGCAACAATCACTGCCCAAAACCTAGTTAACTTGATGCTCCAGAGCCGCAAGGGCTGGATTACGGTCTCCGGAATAGTTGAGAGAATAATTGCTCAAAAAGAGAAGGACGAAACAAGCGAAGGGGGATTGTGAATAAAATGTGGGGAGAGGAGTAATGCCACTAAGTGGCGGGAACTTTCACTCCATAGAAGAGGAGAGGGTTTTTAGCCGGTAAGAGTCCGGCACTACCCCAAAAGGGGTGTCCATGAAGGATTTTCCCTCTCCGAAAAAAAAAAAAAAAAAAAAAAAGGTTAGGTTAGGTTAGGTTAGGTTAGGTTAGGTTGGGTTAGGTTAGGTTAGGTTGGGTTGGGTTGGGTTGGGTTGGGTTAGGTTAGGTTGGGTTGGGTTAGGTTAGGTTGGGTTGGGTTGGGTTAGGTTGGGTTGGGTTAGGTTAGGTTAGGTTAGGTTAGGTTAGGTTAGGTTAGGTTAGGTTAGTTTAGGTTAGGTTAGGTTAGGTTAGGTTAGGTTAGGTTAGGTTAGTTTAGGTTAGGTTAGGTTAGGTTAGGTTAGGTTAGGTTAGGTTAGGTTAGGTTAGGTTAGGTTAGGTTAGGTTAGGTTAGGTTAGGTTAGGTTAGGTTAGGTTAGGTTAGGTTAGGTTAGGTTAGGTTAGGTTAGGTTAGGTTTTTTTTTTTTTAAATGGGAGTTGCATTATTATTTACCTTGCATATTATGTACAAGGTTTATAAATCAACAAATGGATATTCTGCTTTTATTGAACTTAAGGTTCCATCTAGCTAGCTATTCGATTCGGGATTTGGAAAGGACAATCTATGGTGGACCAAAAGGAACTTCTCAGCATTTGCTCTTGTGGAGAGGAAACCACCTAAAACTCTCCAGGAGAAGCCGGCCTGTTGAC